>CM061142.1:143470347-143769352 GCA_030789695.1 Scilla litardierei
AGCCACACTCCGAGCCACACTCCTCTTCATGCCATGCCACCAAAAGTTCAGACGAAGATCCTGGTACATCTTGGTCCCACCAGGATGCAAAGAATACGGCGAACTGTGTGCCTCCACCATCAACTCCTCTCTAATATCCCCAACTGGCACACATAACCTGGCTCCAAACCTCAGCGAGCCATCCTCATGAATCAAAATGTCAGTCCACAGACCGGCTTCCACATGCTCCCGAATCTTCACCAGCTTCGGATCCTCAGCCTGGCCAGCCTTGATCCGGTCCACAATCGTCGACTGTATCTGCATACACATCAACGAAGAAGCCTCCCTGGGAAGAACAATCTCCACACCAGACTCGTAAAAATCCTGCTGCAATCTCCACTGCGAGGTCAAAATCATCACCGCTGGAAGCCTACTCAGCGCATCAGGAACCACATTCACCTTGCCAAGGTGATACTGCAAATCAATCTGATAATCTGCCATGAGCTCCAACCATCGACGCTGTCGCATGTTGAGCTCATTCTGAGTAAAAACATACTTCAAGCTTTTGTGATCGGTGAAAATTTTCACTTTCTCACTCAGCAAGAAGTGCCTCTGTCACGCCCCGCTTCCCAAAAATATGGAGGCGAAGCGTGAGAAGGTCGGCTCAGACTTGAAGCTACAAAGCTGCAAGTCCGATAAGCGTCAATCAAATTTAAAACTACAGGTCCTTGCAACGCGAGCGAAACAAGATAATAATAATGAAATGAGACAAAAGAATAATCTCAGAATATCCATAAATATAAATTCCAACATCGCAGAAAAGCCACCAGGCTAAAAGAAAAAGAGTCTAAAGGCCCAAACATGGCCAACGAAGTACAGCGTACAAAACAAAGGTGACACGCATCGACAACTAACAACAAACCTAAAACAAAAGAAGGCTCAGCAAAGTCGCCAAGAAAGATCTCCGGCATCCACAAACCTCCTCCTAGGCAGACATGGACTCAGGCTCAGCGTCAGCAACACATCACGTACTCCGCAACGGTCTCTGGCTCAGGTCTAACATGTGACACCCAAAAGAGCAAGGGGCACATGTCAGCAAGTCTACAAGAGACTTGTGCAAGGAAACTGAAAGTAGGTAAAGCAACCTAGCAGTTCTAGCATGAATGCAATGACATGGCAGTTTAAAGTAATGAGTGCAACAGGTAAGGTAAAGTAAATTAAAGTACGAGCATGGCATTTAAACATGGCATGGATGACAAGTATTGCATGAATCATTCACAAGACAAGTACAAGACAAGAAAAGTAAGCACCTCGTGCACAGAGATTCCGTCTTCTGGCTAGAGGGCGGATCAGGCCACTCCTAAGCTCAGTTGACCGTTTATCCCTACCCCTCCACGTATATCGAGCCAGGGCCTTACCCCCGAACGTGAATGCTCGCTTCTGGATCACGAGCCAGGAAGTGTTTTTAACGAGTATGGCATAGGAGTGCACCTAGCCGGACCAGGAAACCGGGCATTGGCTTTTGACCAACACATGAGGCCCGTTTCCCCGGAAGTAGTATTCAAGGAGTACAAGTATTGTAGCGTGTGCTACGAATGCAACAATCAACTGGATGACATGTAGAATGCAATGCATGGCAGTTAAAAGTGCGTACAGATAAGAAAAGTAAACGTGACAGTGTAGTATACATGAACAACAAGTTTAAAGGGTTGGATCTAGCTTCGTTGTCAAGCTAGATCAATTAGGTGACGGATCTAGTTTCGTTGTCAAACTAGATCAAGTAGGCGTCTAGCCAGCTATCTTTTCACTGACTAGTCTCTTTTACGCTGAAAACAAGGAAGTGGCCTAAAAACATGGCCCTACACAAGAGTTGGCAAGTTTCACTTGCCTGCAAGTACGACGTCTGAGCACACCGTCCAATGAGTCCAAAAATCACAATTATCCTACGTGCACGAGTCCACCGGCCTAAAGTCCATATTATTAATCTTGATTAGTGAATTTAAAACATTTAAAATACTTTAAAAATACTGATTTTAGTCTTGATTAGCATGCATTGGGTTGGGGGTCCTAGGGGTGCAAAGCGTTACCTCAACACGACGTGAAAGCTACACCGGCGTCGGGTAGCGACGCCGGGGGTTGGAATAAGAGGACGCGCTCCAAGTCCTGATTCCAATATAGTTTCCTCGCTGGAAAGTTCAGAGCATCAACCAGAGCGACAGTTCTAGATTCCAAAGCTAGCATGTGCGACGACGGGCTACGACATGTCGCAACATCGTGCACGGTGAATCGTCGGAGAGAAAGCACCTAGGTGGGGCCCACAGTAGTCCTAGGGACCTTTGGGGGACCCACAATACCTCTGGAGAACTTGAGGGGCCCACGATGGCAAGTGGTGTGACGGGTGCGGGGTTGCGACGTTGCTCTCGGTCGTACACAGCCAAATGCAGGGGGCTCCATCGGTCGGTGCGGGGGAACGGGCTTGTGCAACGCTTGGGGTGTGCAGCAATGCGGGGGAGCGCTTGGTTCTCTCGGTCGGAGGGGGGAGGCCATCGGTCGGGCACCATGGATGCGGGGAGCGCAGCGCTGCAACGTTGCAACATGGGGCTATGCGGGTGTGGGCGTCGGTCGGGCACGGAGCGATGCGGGGCGACGGAGCGGCTAGCGTTGCGGGGCTTGGTGCGGAGCGGGGATGCAGCTGTGCGGAGCGGGTCTCTCGGTCTGACCGAGGGACCCTCTCGGTCGGTGCGGTCGAACGGAGTGGGCGATAGCAGCGGGTGCGGAGCGATGTTGGTGCGGAGCGGGCAACCGGTCTGAGCGGGGAACGGAGCTGATTCCGTCGGTCATGCGGCAGCTGCTTGTCGCAACGTTGCGACGAATCGTCGCAACGTCAAATTTGGGTTTTGGGAGCGGCTAGGGTTATTTTCTTGCGAAAATAGGTCTTCCTAGAGGTTGTTTATATAGTGTAGAGGGGTTGACTAGGTCTAGGGCTAATCCTAATGAGATTAGGAGTTTAAAATAATTTAAAATTTGAAATCCAACTTCTCCAACTCACCCAAGGATTTGACCTGGTCCAAATGAGCTGGAAATTGGCTCAAAAATACTTTAATATGTTTAAAACTCAAATAAATTTTATTTAGCCGAAAATAATTTAAAAATTAATTATTAAAAATATTATAAAACTTGTTAAAAATATAAAAGTGGTCAAATGAACTCCAAAAATTATAAAATAAATATCGGGGTGATCGTGGTGACGAAAGTGAGCTAACTAAGAAGACAGATCTCAATTTCGACATCGGACGACGAAACTAAAAATAGAAACGTCTCCTGTCAAAAGTGAGAATCGCCGTGTCTCATCGAGTAAGATTAAATTGTGGAAAAACGACTCGAGAAGTGTCGTTCCAAGATAGTGCCACTATTTAATACTCTCAGAGACGTTCACAATGGCATATCACACGAAAGTGTTCACAAACAAACAAAGTCTAAAACAAACACGTGCACGGCCAAAAGCACGTGCACGAACAACGTACGACGAAAAGTGGTCGTTACATCCTCCCCACCTTAGAATAAAGTCCGTCCTCGGACTTTCTAATATAGCTAAGCGCTCTAGTAACTACCCCAATCAAGTCATATTATAATTCAACCAGGTATAGTCATTACAAGTGCTTATATATGCACTAGGTAGTCAAACATTAATACTACCAACACGTATATATATTTATAAATATTCACATACGTTATAAATTTATACCTATTATAGCCAGTCAATTTCATACATGTATTTCAATCATATATATAAGCATACATTCCTTATATCACTACTACTTACCTAAACACAAAACAATATTTCAGATACTCATATAAGGATAGTCTCACACTTAGCAAATACAATCATTGCTCTACCTATAGGTAGCTACCTATGCACAAACATCAAGGGTATACTACCCTCTAATAGTTCCTAGTACACATCCAATACCAAACACATCAACTCATGTAGTCACACCATACCATTATTAATCAAGTTTCACTATATATATATATATTCACCACTACTATAGTTTCACAATATATAGTCATTCAAATGCATGCAAATAGTTCACCATATATTCTCATCACATACGGTCATATAACTATATTTACGACACGCCACATATATCATAGTCATCAATTCCTATAACTAAGCACATACTTACCCGTGCATGGTGCACACCCATACACGCTAGCTTTTCATTCACGTATACCAATCATATCATTATATAACTACCACACATACACACCTAGTTTTAGCTAGTACACATACGTTCACACAGGCAAGTCCTTAGTAAATAACTATACCACAAGACCAACCCTATAACTATATACTGGTATAGCGACCCACAATCATGTGCGTAACACAACCAGGCACAAACACTTCTATCTCTATGCATACATCAAGCATTGCTATATTCAACTGCAAACATACATTCAATATACTTAGAGTATACCCACTCAAGCTTGAGTGAGACTCAATACACATATCAGAATATTCTATATACGTAACACGGCATTCATACATATACCAATACCACTCCATTGTGTATATATATATATATATATATATATATATATATATGTCTACCAATACAACCATATGCATACCATAAGGCAATCACACTTAATATTTAGTCAGATAACACCCACATAGTTCAATCTAATTATATACCATAATAATAACATTACAGACATCAGTACCCACATATTTATAATACCCTCCCTAGTACAAACATTCACCGTATAGTCACACATAAGTAATATTCCCACCATAGCCTACTACCTATAATTAGTATACTAACACATCTATACGTACATAATTAAGATGTGCAATAGTCGTGTATACCTCACGGTATGCACGCATGCAACATCCCGCAAGAGCAAGCAATACCAATCAAATTTATAATTCTACTACCATATGTATATCACATATATACTCAGGCAACAAAACATAACTACTTACGTCTAAACACCTTATATATCTACCTACGAGCACATACTCATACGCACTAATATATGGGTCACTCAATAGGCCTACTTTCTTATTTATACGTTCACCTATTATTATCACACCTAGATTACAAATAGCTTTACCAATCATTTTATTTCAACCATTACACGTATCTCTAACTACATACACTCCATTAGATATCCTCACACTAATTCTCATCTACACGAGCATCTCAAGTATGGTATAGCTAACCACACACAACGCTATAAATACTATCACACAAGCAACCTTCATAATATTACGAACAACCCCGAGTATATACATATATATATATATCACACAATAGCCAAACATTAATATACTATGGGGGTACACTCATTCAATCCCACGTACACAACTTAGGTACGTGCACTACGACACCTCACAAAGGTCCAAGGGTCTACTAACAACTAAGAGTTGACACAGACCATGACGAGCACTAAAGCCTAAGCAATGGAGGGAGGTCGAGGTTGAAAGCGTGACGAGGGAAGGATTGATAAGCACGAGTTCAGATAGGACGAATGCAAGGGGACAGCCTGGTTAGACGAAACTTTGACTCAATGGTGATGTTTAGGTTGAGGGAAAAGGGAGATGTAGTGATACATACATAGGATATAGAAAAGAAGATAGTGTAAGTAGCACAAGCTAAAATACACCAAATTGAAAACTGTTGTACTTCAAAAAAAAATTGGAATTACTCATCTGTATAAAATATTTGAAGATCGATAAAGCGAGTTGAAATAAGTTTGAGTCGAATATTCATAATAAGAGAAAATGTTTTATTGGTTTATATAAAATCAATGTAAAAGGAAGTAAAATCATTTACACGAATATTAAGGACGAGGTTTTAGAAATCTTATACGTTACTAATTTAATATAATGTTGTCAAAAGTTTTGGAAAGTCAAAGAATGAAATCAAGTAACAGAAGAATTTAAACTCATGTTAAATACTTTCAAAACTCTAGGCTATGGAAAATTTAAAATGATCAATTTGAAACTACTTTTAGGGAACTAGGGTTTACCAAAAATGAATAACCGATGTACACAAGGTTCTTAATATACGAGCACAACAAATCTGGTACGGATATAAGAATAATTGAAAGTATGTATGGTGCACGGAAAAATAATATTAACTTAGTAGTGAAATTATCAAAAACTGTAGTAAAGTTTTAAAATCAAACTATGGAAAGTCTGGGCCAGGAATAGTAAAATTTTTTTTTTTAAAAAAATTTGAAATAGCGAAAACGATGAGCACAAAACCAACTGGCTAAAAGCTGAAATTCCATGTGACTTGAAAGTATATTAAAGTAAACACGACGTATCATTCGAATAACACAAATAAGAGGGAAAATTATAAATCGAATTGGGCAAGGCAAAAGTATGGTTCAAAGTAAAATTAATATATGAAAGAACGACACATTTACATAAGTACGAAAAATATAGGCTGGGAAAATACCATAAGCTAGTATTCAAAAATTCCGACAAACGTTTTAAAAATTTAATTCAATGAAGGAGTATGAAGTATAAGTATATTAAAATTTTGAACAAAATTAAACTTAGTGGAAGAGAAGATTGAAAAATACTCTCAGAAGGTTCAAGTTTTGTAATGGAGATGTTTGAAAATTGGCGACGATCGTCATGAGGCGATCTCATGAATCGAGGCAAGGAAATTGGTCGGATGATCAAATCATTCATATGCCTAGGATATGGATCAGGAAAGTCTACGGAAACTCCTACGGTCGACCAACTAAAGATTAGGAACTAGGCGCTAAGACCTTCTAAGGGGCTGGACGGTAAAGAAATGCGTTCAGCTTGGCCCGAAATCGATGAACCCAAGCGAACGGCTAAAGGAAATTCTAGAAGTCTAATATGGTCAGGGGTAGACATGAACCACTAAGGTAACTCCTACGACGATTAGATCAATTGCTAGAAGGGGGTCTAACTATCAATCAGAGGCCTCTAACTAGCAAGCACAGACGTCTAACTGAGTCTTTTTACCACCTAGTGTCGTAAGGAAACGACTAGACTCAGGGCTTATGACTCGAATGTTGCAATTTATTTAATGGACATTCCGTTATTATCGTTGTTTCGTTAATTCGTAATTGCAAGACTGGACCTGCATGGGCCACCAACAAAACTTGTCACGCCCCGCTTCCCAAAAATATGGAGGCGAAGCGTGAGAAGGTCCGCTCAGACTTGAAGCTACAAAGCTGCAAGTCCGATAAGCGTCAATCAAATTTAAAACTGCAGGTCCTTGCAACGCGAGCGAAACAAGATAATAATAATGAAATGAGACAAAAGAATAATCTCAGAATATCCATAAATATAAATTCCAACATCGTAGAAAAGCCACTAGGCTAAAAGAAAAAGAGTCTAAAGGCCCTAACATGGCCAACGAAGTACAGCGTACAAAACAAAGGTGACACGCACCAACAACTAACAACAAACCTAAAACAAAAGAAGGCTCAGCAAAGTCGCCAAGAAAGATCTCCGGCATCCACAAACCTCCTCCTAGGCAGATATGGACTCAGGCTCAGCGTCGGCAACACATCGCATACTCCTCAACGGTCTCTGGCTCAGGTCTAACATGTGACACCCAAAAGAGCAAGGGGCACATGTCAACAAGTCTACAAGAGACTTGTGCAAGGAAACTGAAAGTAGGTAAAGCAACCTAGAAGTTCTAGCATGAATGCAATGACATGGCAGTTTAAAGTAATGAGTGCAACAGGTAAGGTAAAGTAAAGTAAAGTACGAGCATGGCATTTAAACATGGCATGGATGACAAGTATTGCATGAATCATTCACAAGACAAGTACAAGACAAGAAAATTAAGCACCTCGTGCACAGAGATTCCGTCTTCTGGCTAGAGGGCGGATCAGGCCACTCCTAAGCTCAGTTGACCGTTTATCCCTACCCCTCCACGTGTATCGAGCCAGGGCCATACCCCCGAACGGGAATGCTCGCTTCTGGATCACGAGCCAGGAAGTGTTTTTAACGAGTATGGCATAGGGGTGCACCTAGCCGGACCAGAAAACCGGGCATTGGCTTTTGACCAACACATGAGGCCCGTTTCCCCGGAAGTAGTATTCAAGGATTACAAGTATTGTAGCGTGTGCTACGAATGCAACAATCAACTGGATGACATGTAGAATGCAATGCATGGCAGTTAAAAGTGTGTACAGATAAGGAAAGTAAACGTGACAGTTTAGTATGCATGAACAACAAGTTTAAAGGGTTGGATCTAGCTTCGTTGTCAAGCTAGATCAATTAGGTGACGGATCTAGTTTCGTTGTCAAACTAGATCAAGTAGGCGTCTAGCCAGCTATCATTTCACTGACTAGTCTCTTTTACGCTGAAAATAAGGAAGTGGCCTAAAAACATGGCCCTACACAAGAGTTGGCAAGTTTCACTTGCCTGCAAGTACGACGTCTGAGCACACCGTCCAATGAGTCCAAAAATCACAATTATCCTACGTGCACGAGTCCACCGGCCTAAATCCATATTATTAATCTTGATTAGTGAATTTAAAACATTTAAAATACTTTAAAAATACTGATTTTAGTCTTGATTAGCATGCATTGGGTTGGGGGTCCTAGGGGTGCAAAGCGTTACCTCAACACGACGCGAAAGCTACACCGGCGTCGGGTAGCGACGCCGGGGGTTGGAATAAGAGGACGCGCTCCAAGTCCTGATTCCAATATAGTTTCCCCGCTGGAAAGTTCAGATCATCAACCGGAGCGACAGTTCCAGATTCTAAAGCTAGCACGTGTGAAGACTGGCTACGACGTGTCGCAACGTCGTGCACGGCGAATCGTCGGAGAGAAAGTACCTAGGTGGGGCCCACAGTAGTCCTAGGGACCTTTGGGGGACCCACAATACCTCTGGAGAACTTGGGTTGCCCACGGTGGCAAGTGGTGCGACGGGTGCGTGGTTGCGACGTTTGCTCTCGGTCGTACACAGCCAAATGCGGGGGGCTCCATCGGTAGGTGCGGGGGAACGGGCTTGTGCAACGCTTGGGGTGTGCAGCAGTGCGGGGGAGCGCTTGGTTCTCTCGCTCAGAGCGGGGGAGGCCATCGGTCGGGCACCTTGGATGCGGGGAGCGCAGCGCTGCAACGTTACAATGTTGCAACGCGGGGCGATGCGGGTGTGGGCGTCGGTCGGGCACGGAGCGATGCGGGGCGACGGAGCGGCTAGCGTTGCAGGGCTTGGTGCGGAGCGGGGATGCGGCTGTGCGGAGCGGGTCTCTCGGTCTGACCGAGGGACCCTCTCGGTCGGTGCGGTCGAACGGAGTGGGCGGCAGCAGCGGGTGCGGAGCGATGTTGGTGTGGAGCGGGCGACCGGTCTGAGTGGGGGAACGGAGCTGATTCCGTCGGTCGTGCGGCAGCTGCTTGTCGCAACGTTGCGACGAATAGTCGCAACGTCAAATTTGGGTTTTGGGAGCGGCTAGGGTTATTTTCTTACGAAAATAGGTCTTCCTAGAGGTTGTTTATATAGTGTAGAGGGGTTGACTAGGTCTAGGGCTAATCCTAATGAGATTAGGAGTTTAAAATAATTTAAAATTTGAAATCCAACTTCTCCAACTCACCCAAGGATTTGACCTTGTACAAATGAGCTGGAAATTGGCTCAAAAATTCTTTAATACGTTTAAAACTCAAATAAATTTTATTTGGCCGAAAATAATTTAAAAATTAATTATTAAAAATATTATAAAACTTGTTAAAAATATAAAAGTGGTCAAATGAACTCCAAAAATTATAAAATAAATATCGGGGTGATTGTGGTGACGAAATTGAGCTAACTAAGGAGACAGATCTCAATTTTGACATCGGACGACGAAACTAAAAATAGAAACGTCTCCCGTCCAAAGTGAGAATCGCCACGTCTCATCGAGTAAGATTAAATTGTGGAAAAACGACTCGAGAAGTGTCGTTCCAAGATAGTGCCACTATTTAATACTCTCAGAGATGTTCACAATGGCATATCACACGAAAGTGTTCACAAACAAACAAAGTCTAAAACAAACACGTGCACGGCCAAAAGCACGTGCACGAACAACATACGACGAAAAGTGGTCGTTACAGCCTGCAAATCTTAAGAGCAAACACAATGGCAGCTAACTCCAAATCATGCGTCAGGTAATTCTTCTCATGAACCTTGAGCTGACGAGAAGCATAAGCCACAACATGCCCATGCTGATGCAACACACAACCGAGACCCTTGCCAGAAGCATCACAAAAGATCTCAAATCCACCACTGCGATCAGGCACAACAAGAATAGGGGCAGTCGTCAACCTCTCCCTCAGAACACCAAAAGCATTCTCACAATCACCCGACCAAACAAAAGGTACATCCTTCCGCGTCAATCTGGTCATCGGCTCGGCAATACGGGAAATGTCCTTAATGAAATGCCGATAGTAACCAGCAATTCCAAGGAAACTCCGAATCTCAGATGCTGACGACGGAACAGGCCACTCTCTGATGGCCCTAATCTTCTCGGGATCCACTGAAATACCATCTCCAGTCACCACATGCCCGAGAAAAGCAACTCTGTCCAGCCAAAACTCGCACTTCGAAAACTTAGCATACAACCGATGCTTCCTCAAAATCTCTAACACCGTCCTCAAGTGCGAGGGATGCTCCTCCTCCGACTTCGAATAGATCAGAATGTCGTCAATAAAGATAACGACAAACTTATCCAAAAAGTCGTATAAAATCAGGTTCATCAGATTCATGAAAACTGCGGGTGCATTGGTTACACTGAAAGGCATAACCACAAACTCGTAGTGTCCATACTTCGTCCTGAACGCTGTCTTCGGAACATCTCCCTTCTTCACCTTCAACTGATGGTAACCACTCCTCAGATCCAACTTCGAAAACACCCTCGAACCTCCAAGCTGATCAAAAATATCATCGATGCGAGGCAACGGGTATTTATTCTTGATGGTCACCGCATTCAACTCCCGATAGTCCACGCACATGCGACGCGAACCATCCTTCTTCTTCACCAGCAGCACCGGTGCTCCCCACGGAGACACACTTGGATTGATATAACCCTTCTGCAAAAGCTCATCAAGCTGCTTCCGCAATTCCTCCAACTCAGCGGGTGCCATATGATACGGCGCCTTCGAAATCTGCTGTGCTCCCAGAACAAGATCGATAGAAAATTCTAAAGCTCGATCAGGTGGCAAACCAGACATCTCCTCGGGGAAGACGTCATCGAAATCACGCACCACACCTGGCCTCTCCAGCTCCATCTACATAGCCACAACCTCCACCGGCCTGGCCCGAAACCTGACAGGACCAAGCGAGCTGCTACCATGGCTGAACTCAAATACTGGATGTCCGGGAATCTAGAACACCACCTTCTTCCTCCGACAGTCGATGGTAGCATAGAAGCTCGCAAGCGAATCCATCCCAAGAACTGCATCATAGTTGATGATGTCGTGGACAATGAAATCAGCGTAAAGCTCATGTCCACAGACCACCAACGAGCAAGAATAACAACCAAGATGCACTGAGACCACGCCATTCCCTGTGACGATATTTCAACTCTTGGGAAGAGGGGACGTCGACAAGGAATGCTTCTCCACGAAGCTCCGAGAAATAATGCACATCGATGCACCAGAGTCAAAGAGAACTCGTGCAGGAAATGTGCACACCAAAACCACACCTAACAAGCAATTAACAATCAAACCCTAGTCTAGCAAACAATCATGTTCAAGCAAATAACACAATCTAACAATCAAAACCAGCTAGGAAAGTAACAGCTAGATCGAGGTTTACCTGCGATAACCTCATCCACAGCCTCGCTCTCCACAGCGGTCATCAGAAAAGCCTGCCTCATCGGCGGAATAGCCTGCTGAAAAGCCTGCCTTTGTGGAACAAGAGCTGCCCCACGTCCAGCAGGAACAGACGCTCACTGCTGCAATGGCTGTGCTGCAACAGGTGCCCTCCGCAGCTGATTCGCATGCCGACAATCCTTTGCGACATGAGAAGCATCACCACAAACCAAACACTGGCCCAGAAACTTCCTACACTGATCCTTGATGTGTCCAGGCTTGCTGCAGAAATGGCAAGTCTTCTGAACAGGCCCTCCTGGCCTCTTGAACTGAGCTGGCTGATTAGGCTTGAAACCAGGCCTAACCACCGCCTTGGCCTGCTCCATAGGCCTCTTCCCAGCACCAGAAACATGTCCCCTCCTCTGACTCAGGTTCAGCTCCTGCCTCATCGCAGCGACCAGAACCTTCTGATAAGAGTCCAGATCAGAGGAAGACACAAAACTCTGGAGCTCCAAAGCAAGTCCCTGCAGGAACCTCTGAGCCCTCTCATCAGCATCCTGCACCATCTTCGGTGCGAACCGACTCAGCCTAGTGAACTCTTGGTGGTACAGGTCCACCGTCAAGCTCCCTTGCTTCAGATCAATAAAGCGATGCAGCATCTCCTTCCAAGCAGCCTTCGGAAAGAACTCCTCATCAAACCTGGACTTAAAGGTAGTCCAAGCTATCGGCTCCACCAACATCTTCTCTTCCGCATCCCACCAGTTCCGAGCATTATCCTTGAGTTGCCTCTTCGCCAAATCAACCCATCCAGCCGGGGTGATCTTGGTCATCTTCAAGTTATCCTCAATATTCCGAATCCACTCATCGGCAGCCAGAGGACCCTCAGACCCATCAAAATATGCGGGACCCAGCTACCGAAATTGCTTTGCTTTCGGCTCGGAGCGAGGGGCATCCGGAAGTGCCCGGGCAGCTCGAGCAAGTGGAGCATTCTGGACTTGCAGGAGCACGCCCTGCTGCACTTGCATCATCTGAAGCATCATCCGCATCATCTCTACATTGGTGGGTTTTTGCTCAGGCTCCTCATCATGAGGGGGCGCACCACGGGTGAATCGCCTTCCTGCACCACGGGTGAATCGCCTTCCTGCCATCTAATGACACAGAAAACGAAGCAGATTAGACTCATAGCTTATGACTCGGACGTCGAACTTAGTTTATTGGACATTCTAACATTATTATCGTTATTCCGATAATCGCAGTTACAGAAGAGGACCTGCATGGGCCACCAACAAAACCTGGCATGCCCCGCTTCCCTAAAATGGAGGCGAGACGTGAAATGGTCCGCACGAGAGTGGAGCTGTGAAGCCCCTGTAGGGAATTGGGCGGTCCCTTAGGGCACAAAAACTCTAGTCCCGTCCTAAGTCGGACGGAACATAGACAGAGAAAACAAAAGCAGCGGAAGAAAAACTATGTTAACTAAATTAACATGCAAGTTAAAACAATTTTAACTTGGCCCTAAGGTCCAAGACCCTATGCCAAGATCTATGCCGACTTGGGATGGGTCTGACCATCCCAAGAAGGATCTAGCCTACTGCGATTAAACTAAACTAATGCTAATAAACTACTTTAACCACATACCCGGAATCTCAGCCCTGGAGCAGGCGAGATGTTCCGCGCCGTCTTCCGAGCTGCTCCCGTCCCACGCCGAGCCGCTCCTTTGAACCGCTCCCCGAACCGCTCCTCGAACCGCTCCGCATCCCGAGGCGATCAATCCCCGTGCCGCCGAGCCAACCAACCGCCGAAGAAAGTTTCACGCGAGTGAAACCTCCGCCAAGATTTCGGATCCAGAATCCGAACTCCTTTGAGGCTTTGCTAGAGCCCGCAGGAGTAAGGCAGAAATTTTAGGGAGATAGAGAAATATTTAATTTAAGCTAAGATCCGAGCTTGCTCCAACATTTACGAGAGCCGCTCAGATCTAGAGCTTGGGACGAGTTTTGAGAAAGGGGGGAGACCCCTATTTATATAGGCGGCGGACTCTCCCCATTTCTCAAAATCCGATGTGGGACTAAAAAATAGAGTTAATAAAATCAAGTTAGTTTGCACTTCACAAAGTGCAAACTTCCGTGAATTTTAACTCACTCACCGTTGAGCTTCAGGATTGATACAACCTATCAATACGACAAGCGTTCAACGGTGAACGCATAGGAAAAAACGGTTCGTCAATCGGAGGTCGTTTGACCCTCCAATTGAGTGTCCAAAGATCAGCCCTAGGCTAGTTTTTCACAAAACTGAGCCGTCAAATCTGTTCTGCCCTAGGGCAGAATTTTCTGCACAAACGGGACCCACCAATCTGACTGGGCGCCCAAACCCAGACTTGGGCACGGGCGCCCAAGTCTGGGCGCGGGCGCCCAGGCGCCAGCCTGGCGCCTGGCGCCCAGGCGGGCGCCTGGGCCGGGCCAGGCGCCCGGCCCAGAACGCCTGGGCGCCCAGCGCCCAGGCGTCCTGGGCCGCCTGGGCCCAGGCCCAGGCGCCCAGCGCCTGGGCCTGCGCCCAGGCGCCCAGGGCCATGGCCTGGGCCGGGTGCCCAGGCCCAGGCGGGTTGGGCTTGACAGGGTCTGGCCAGCAGGCCAGACCAGGTTCAGACTAGTCTGCCTGGTCTGGCCTGATCTGACCCTTTGGGCTGTTTTGGGCATAACTTGATCATTTGGTGTCCGATTTGGACGCCGTTCGAACCTGGGTCTAGACCGGGACATTCCCGTCTTACCCGTGAACTTTTCCTTGCATTTATTTTATTAAATATTGTATTAAACAATTTAATATATATTTAATCACTTTTGCATCAAATGCAAAATAGTCCCTATCTAAGCTTAAATTACCATATTGCACTAAATGCAATTATTTCATCCATTGCATCAAAATGCAAAATATTCTCCCTAACTATTTTCTACCTATTACTAGACGAAGCGTTGCACTCTGTGTGAGACCCTACAGCCTGACCCTTACAACGGGTTGGGCTCGAAGCCCTATACGGCAGTGACCACGAGCAGTGGTTGCCGTCCCTGCTTCAGGAATCATCATTATGTGGTTGACTCATTGACATGAGTATTGTCGGGACCACCTGACTGTTTCCGTGATGAATTCCGTAGTTATAGTCTTTTCGTCTAAACTGTGTCGTGTAGATCAAGTCTGGGGTACGGTCAAACTGTCAACCCCAATAACTTGACTCCGGTTAGTTTCGATCAATCTTTAGTCAACTAATGTTGGACTTCTTCCAACATACTCTGCGCAGAGTTTTTACTAAAGACCGAACTAACTCTACGACACTAACTCCCATTGACCGGGAGAGACGAATCCTCTCTTGGTCATTACTCGCCTCGTATGTTTCAAGTGACACCCAATCAAAAAACCTTTCGACAGGCCTCGCCTCGAAGCTAGGTCAGTTGATCTAAGTGGCACTGTTCACGCACAGGTCCGTCAAAATGACCTCAAGTCAAAAGACCAACTATCCTATCATCACTCAGAGTTATCACTGACAGATTGGTCAATATAACCATATGATAACTCTAGTGGATCGTTCATTGAACTCATTCTAATGAGCACCTGTGTCTCGTCTTCGACTTCGCCAAGTCTAGCGATCATGAGATCACCGCCACCGCTAAACGGTGAAGACTAAGCCACAATGGTCTATCCGATGTTTCGATATCCTTGTCTCGAAACATCTACGACCACGAACCATTTCAGACTTATGCTACAGACGGTCAAACGTTTCTCCATGATCGAGATACTCATCTCGATACCCGTTTGACCTTGCATAAAGTCTCAGGACTTTACCTAAGTCGATATCTAATTTTAAAATAACTTAGATAAATTATTACCAAACAGCTTACTGTTATTTCGAACAAGATGTTTGTGCTATTCACACAGGAATAAATGGCCTCGAGGGCATCATATTCCTACATCTCCCACTTGCACTCAGGCCCATTTATCTCGATATCTAATATCGTTTTTACACATAAGTTTTCCCGACTTCATGTGGTAGAGCCTTCGTGAGTGGATCTGCTAAAACCGTCTACACTATAGACTTAAGGGGTTTCTATGTTTATGTTTAGACCAACCTTTTGAATCTCATTCAAATAATTCACTTGGTCTATCGGAATCTATAATACTTTATTTCCCTGGATCTTATCCAGTTCATCGTATCTTTGCGATAATAATTTTAAATTAGTTATTGGTCATTTCAAATGCTTCATATTCATTTCTGATAAATAATCAAACTCTTTGATTACTTAATCAAAATATATGTTCCATCTCTTTGATGTCTCGCATGTAATTTACACGCTCCCACTGACCTTGAAAATTCTCTGGCCAATTCATATAAGTTGGTTCGTCTAAATCATATTTAGAAAAACGAACTTATAAGTGAATGCTCCAATTTTCACGGTCAACTTAAGCGTTTTACATCGGCTTTGGTCCGAGTAGATCTGTACACATCTGTTGGCGAAACCGGTTTCATCATAATCCGTTTTAAAGAAATTAGGATGAAAACCGTTCCCGTCCAACAAGATTGTACTTCACTATTTCCTTTTCTACACCAATCTTTCAACTTAAAGATTTACTTACAGAAAGTGAGGAAACATTTTCCTTGGGCACGTAAACCAAATTCTCAAATTTATTTACGCACACGGACCTGCATCAAGTTTTAAATCGGAGTTACTACTCCGAATTTCATCCTAGAAGTTTGACTAAGTCATCATCAGTTATGATGTCTAACTCGACAATCCGTCTCACGAGATTCGAGTAATAATACAACTTCCTTACGATTGATTTATTGAATATATTATTGATAATGTTCTCATAGAACTTTATCAAAACCTAGGCATTACTATCTGGGGCTTAACCCAGAGGGAGAACTTAACTCAGAGTCACTTACAATGGATCACATTAAATCTAATTAAGTGTGATTCATACCTTTTAACACACCGATGTGTTAACAGACTTGATCTGAGAGAAAATCACATTTTCTTTTAATTTCACAAGATTTTATTTAGCTAAGTATTTGACCATTCGATCTAATCGAATCAGTTTAAATGCTTTAGTCATTTCGTTTCTTTATTTTATCAGACTTGTGTTTCATCAAGAACACGTGTCTTAATAAAATATACGAATAACTTATTTTGTTAAAAATAGACTCGGGTACATCAGTATGTACGAGACTGAGTTTGACAACTCATTCTCCCACTGTCTCACAGATGGGTTTCGGCCATTGTATCAAAGAGGCTAAGACTCACAAGTGTCCATAGACTTCATAATACGAGAGGTCAGACTCCTCTTTATGTGACTTGTGAAGCTTAATCTCTTGATACGGCCTAGTCTAATTTTACCATACAAGTTTGCTACTATCTTGTGTATTTATATATATTAACATTTAATATATATTTAGTTATTTACAAATTACTTAACGCAAAACATTACTTCAGAAGCAATGTGACGACATTCGTCAAAATGTGTTAAACGTCTTTTGTATAACAATTCATTCTGAAATCGTGACATCAGAATATCTCACATTTTCATTTCCTCCTACTTATGCCTTTACTAATGATAAATTAAACTAACTTTCTCAATTGACTTTCCGAAGTGCCTTCTACCTTTTCTAAATCACATTTAGATATCAACATAAATAAATAGATATGCAAGCAACTTATGCATCCAAACGCTTGAGCTTTGCAATCTTGAGTGTAGCTCAAGAAGTTGCTTGTCTCAAGATCCAGTTGGGATACATAGTTTTGCATCGCTCATGCACTCGTATTCGATTCAAACGGTTTAATCGAATTCTCGAACTTTGCGGATCAAAATTGTTTATCCATACAACCTTGAGAGTAGCTCGACAAGTTGTAGGGAGAAACATACTTTGAATGTCCTATATGTTCAAGCTGCCTCATATAGAGACGAGTGACATGTAGCTTTAATTTATTTGTTGGACACAGAACTTAATGAAATTATATTTCTTAAGTCTGTTCTTTAGAAGGTCATTTAATGTCAACGAGAATATAGTTTTAATTCTATCAATTAGAATTTAACTCGATATTCAATTAATCAACTTATTGACCAGTTAACTAATTCCAATATTATCAATTGATTCTTTCGGTAAACACAGTCTAGCCCTAGTTTTAGCATATGTTCAATATTAAATATAGGTAGATTGGCTTTTATCTATCTATATCCTCCCACTATTTTTACGATCGTTTTAAAGCTTAATAACGAACGATTTAATCGAATTAAAAATTAATGGGTAAGAGTTCCAATCACCTTGAGTCTAAACAACCTTGAGTGTAGCTCAACAAGTTGATTGACTCTGTGATCGGAAGATGACTCTTCATCGTTCATATCGGATATGACTCTCTTAATCGGTTTTTGCCCCTAGCCATTCGTGATCATGAGTGTGCTCATCCAAATCACAATGTCTAGTCTAGTCGAACCCTTGTTTTCATGTCTAGCCTGACTCGCCCCTCAGCTCGGTGTATGCACGACACGTCGGTTTGGGTCAGGTCTTGGACTTACATCAAGTCAGACTACATCGTTGACTTAACTTACGCCGGCGCTCGGGGTACGAGACGACGGTTAGGGTTAGTCAAGATTTCATCTTATGTATTTAAGGAGTTGGTTTCTACAGGGTTGCCATGTCACAGCTTGAGTGTATCTCAACAACTATAACACGGGCCCTATAGTTGCTAACCCCTAAAACAAGGAGGGCTACGGCTAATCTTGAAAAAGATCATTAACGTATTTGACTTAGATATAGTCCAGGGTGTCATACAATCATGACTCGCGACATTGCGGTCCAGCGGAACTCAGCCAGGGAATTGACTAAGCCAGGATCACTACCCCTTGGACTAGCAAGGGTTGACCCAGAACTCTTAGCCAAGCACATTGACTGGATCATGGTCCATTGAATGAAGCTTGTCATTTTTGTATGTATGCCATAGACTAAACAGCTTTTATTAACAACTAATTAATCCTATCAACTAGTTGAATCCTTAAATTCAAAATTTTTAGGATTTGTTTAATAACTTTTATTAAGTCCTTATCAACTATAAGGTTCACGTGCTACCCTAATCATTATTAGGATTTTAATAAATTATTAACAACGCTAAAAGCGAAGTCCTTTAATGAAAATTATAACAATTAGAATTTAAAGTTCATTTAAAGGACTACCCTAATCAGGAATTAGGTCTTTATATTGTTGTTAATGTTTTATTAAAACATAGCATGTCATTAAAATTCAAGTAATAAATTTTAATCATTTTTTAATGGCTAACCTAAAAGTTTGTCTTGTGTTATCAAATAAGGGACAAGATTAACAAGCCATAAAAAATAAAGCTACACTAATTTATCGCATAAAGATGGTGCACTACTATTTAACATTTAAATATACTAAGTTTATCGCATAAACTATTTCTGCATGCAAACATAAATTTAACAATTAAATTTAAAATATGATTTTGAAATTATTTTATTTTTATCTCATAAAAAAACTTAATTTTAAAATCACTAATTTGCATGCTACGTTTAAAAAATTTATCGCATAAACATTTAAAGCCTTAAAATCAATTTTACACAAACTTAAAATCATCATTTTAAAATTTTCATGCTTAAAAATTTATCATATAAAA
Source organism: Scilla litardierei (assembly GCA_030789695.1). Taxonomy (NCBI): domain Eukaryota; kingdom Viridiplantae; phylum Streptophyta; class Magnoliopsida; order Asparagales; family Asparagaceae; genus Scilla; species Scilla litardierei. The sequence continues at coordinate 143,489,787 of CM061142.1, forward strand.
ATTTTTAGGCATCCAAAATAAATTTTAAACTTTTTTTAAAAAAAATTAGTTTTAAAAGTTATCACATAAATTTTAAAACGTCAATTTAAAAATTTCCATGTTCAAAAAATTTCAAAGGAAAATTTTAGAACATCTAAAACATTTTTAAAATTTATCTCATAATTTTAAAAACATTTTAAATTAAAAAAGTATTTAAAAGCATTAAACACGTTTAATCAAATCGCAGTACCTAGATCGCTACGCAAACCTAGGCTCTGATACCACTGTAGGGAATTGCGCGGTCCCTTAGGGCACAAAAACTCTAGTCCCGTCCTAAGTCGGACGGAACATAGACAGAGAAAACAAAAGCAGCGGAAGAAAAACTATGTTAACTAAATTAACATGCAAGTTAAAACAATTTTAACTTGGCCCTAAGGTCCAAGACCCTATGCCAAGATCTATGCCGACTTGGGATGGGTCTGACCATCCCAAGAAGGATCTAGCCTACTGCGATTAAACTAAACTAATGCTAATAAACTACTTTAACCACATACCCGGAATCTCAGCCCTGGAGCAGGCGAGATGTTCCGCGCCGTCTTCCGAGCTGCTCCCGTCCCACGCCGAGCCGCTCCTTTGAACCGCTCCCCGAACCGCTCCTCGAACCGCTCCGCATCCCGAGGCGATCAATCCCCGTGCCGCCGAGCCAACCAACCGCCGAAGAAAGTTTCACGCGAGTGAAACCTCCGCCAAGATTTCGGATCCAGAATCTGAACTCCTTTGAGGCTTTGCTAGAGCCCGCAGGAGTAAGGCAGAAATTTTAGGGAGATAGAGAAATATTTAATTTAAGCTAAGATCCGAGCGTGCTCCAACATTTACGAGAGCCGCTCAGATCTAGAGCTTGGGACGAGTTTTGAGAAAGGGGGGAGACCCCTATTTATATAGGCGGCGGACTCTCCCCTTTTCTCAAAATCCGATGTGGGACTAAAAAATAGAGTTAATAAAATCAAGTTAGTTTGCACTTCACAAAGTGCAAACTTCCGTGAATTTTAACTCACTCACCGTTGAGCTTCAGGATTGATACAACCTATCAATACGACAAGCGTTCAACGGTGAACGCATAGGAAAAAACGGTTCGTCAATCGGAGGTCGTTTGACCCTCCAATTGAGTGTCCAAAGATCAGCCCTAGGCTAGTTTTTCACAAAACTGAGCCGTCAAATCTGTTCTGCCCTAGGGCAGAATTTTCTGCACAAACGGGACCCACCAATCTGACTGGGCGCCCAAACCCAGACTTGGGCACGGGCGCCCAAGTCTGGGCGCGGGCGCCCAGGCGCCAGGCGCCTGGCGCGGGCGCCCAGGCGCCAGCCTGGCGCCTGGCGCCTGTCGCCTGGCGCCCAGGCGGGCGCCTGGGCCGGGCCCGGCGCCCGGCCCAGAACGCCTGGGCGCCCAGCGCCCAGGCGTCCTGGGCCGCCTGGGCCTGCGCCCAGGGGCCCAGGGCCATGGCCTGGGCCGGGTGCCCAGGCCCAGGCGGGTTGGGCTTGACAGGGTCTGGCCAGCAGGCCAGACCAGGTTCAGACTAGTCTGCCTGGTCTGGCCTGATCTGACCCTTTGGGCTGTTTTGGGCATAACTTGATCATTTGGTGTCCGATTTGGACGCCGTTCGAACCTGGGTCTAGACCGGGACATTCCCGTCTTACCCGTGAACTTTTCCTTGCATTTATTTTATTAAATATTGTATTAAACAATTTAATATATATTTAATCACTTTTGCATCAAATGCAAAATAGTCCCTATCTAAGCTTAAATTACCATATTGCACTAAATGCAATTATTTCATCCCTTGCATCAAAATGCAAAATATTCTCCCTAACTATTTTCTACCTATTACTAGACGAAGCGTTGCACTCTGTGTGAGACCCTACAGCCTGACCCTTACAACAGGTTGGGCTCGAAGCCCTATACGGCAGTGACCACGAGCAGTGGTTGCCGTCCCTGCTTCAGGAATCATCATTATGTGGTTGACTCATTGACATGAGTATTGTCGGGACCACCTGACTGTTTCCGTGATGAATTCCGTAGTTATAGTCTTTTCGTCTAAACTGTGTCGTGTAGATCAAGTCTGGGGTACGGTCAAACTGTCAACCCCAATAACTTGACTCCGGTTAGTTTCGATCAATCTTTAGTCAACTAATGTTGGACTTCTTCCAACATACTCTGCGCAGAGTTTTTACTAAAGACCGAACTAACTCTACGACACTAACTCCCATTGACCGGGAGAGACGAATCCTCTCTTGGTCATTACTCGCCTCGTATGTTTCAAGTGACACCCAATCAAAAAACCTTTCGACAGGCCTCGCCTCGAAGCTAGGTCAGTTGATCTAAGTGGCACTGTTCACGCACAGGTCCGTCAAAATGACCTCAAGTCAAAAGACCAACTATCCTATCATCACTCAGAGTTATCACTGACAGATTGGTCAATATAACCATATGATAACTCTAGTGGATCGTTCAGTGAACTCATTCTAATGAGCACCTGTGTCTCGTCTTCGACTTCGCCAAGTCTAGCGATCATGAGATCACCGCCACCGCTAAATGGTGAAGACTAAGCCACAATGGTCTATCCGATGTTTCGATATCCTTGTCTCGAAACATCTACGACCACGAACCATTTCAGACTTATGTTACAGACGGTCAAACGTTTCTCCATGATCGAGATACTCATCTCGATACCCGTTTGACCTTGCATAAAGTCTCAGGACTTTACCTAAAGTCGATATCTAATTTTAAAATAACTTAGATAAATTATTACCAAACAGCTTACTGTTATTTCGAACAAGATGTTTGTGCTATTCACACAGGAATAAATGGCCTCGAGGGCATCATATTCCTACATCTCCCACTTGCACTCAGGCCCATTTATCTCGATATCTAATATCGTTTTTACACATAAGTTTTCCCGACTTCATGTGGTAGAGCCTTCGTGAGTGGATCTGCTAAAACCGTCTACACTATAGACTTAAGGGGTTTCTATGTTTATGTTTAGACCAACCTTTTGAATCTCATTCAAATAATTCACTTGGTCTATCGGAATCTATAATACTTTATTTCCCTGGATCTTATCCAGTTCATCGTATCTTTGCGATAATAATTTTAAATTAGTTATTGGTCATTTCAAATGCTTCATATTCATTTCTGATAAATAATCAAACTCTTTGATTACTTAATCAAAATATATGTTCCATCTCTTTGATGTCTCGCATGTAATTTACACGCTCCCACTGACCTTGAAAATTCTCTGGCCAATTCATATAAGTTGGTTCGTCTAAATCATATTTAGAAAAACGAACTTATAAGTGAATGCTCCAATTTTCACGGTCAACTTAAGCGTTTTACATCGGCTTTGGTCCGAGTAGATCTGTACACATCTGTTGGCGAAACCGGTTTCATCATAATCCGTTTTAAAGAAATTAGGATGAAAACCGTTCCCGTCCAACAAGATTATACTTCACTATTTCCTTTTCTACACCAATCTTTCAACTTAAAGATTTACTTACAGAAAGTGAGGAAACATTTTCCTTGGGCACTGATCACTCCTTATTTTACACCCTTTTCCCGCATGTTTGCATGCCATTTTGATCGCCCAAATTATGTTTTTCACGATATATCGACGATATTGCGATGCTTTTCACGATTTGTTGTTTTTGTCGCATTTCAGGTGATTTGGCGCGATTAGGAGTGATCTCGAGATGCGTGTAATCTAGACGGCCACCGACGACCTCCCCGAGGGGTATTTTGCTATTAGAGAGGAGCGGAAGAAGAATGGACGTCGCCGGAGCGACGAGGAGGCCAAAACGACCAGTTTGGGCATTTTTTGTGTCCCACTCGGCCGAGTGGAGGAGCCACTCGGCCGACCAGCGAGACACTGCTCGGCCGACCCGTTCAGACACGACTTCCATGTGTACTCGGCCGAGCGACGGAGACCACATCGGCCGAGTGACGCTACCACGTCCGCCCGAGTGGCGCCCAGACGAAGGCCCACAAAAAGACCGAAGTTACTGTTTTTCGGCCATCTGAGCTTCAGAAGACCCACTCGGCCGAGTGGCGAATCCCGTCCGCCCGAGTGAAGTGAAGCCATCGGCTGAGTGACGACAACTCACTCGGCCGAGCCACCCCCGAACTGAAGACCCCTGAAGCCCACGACTTACTGGAAAATGACAGGGTTTTCACTCGGCCGAGCGACTTTTGTCACTCGGCCGAGTGCGATGCGCTGCCTGTAGCGAAATTTGCGGAAAACAGGCTGTGCAGGGGCGTTTTGGTCAGGATTTTTGGACGATTTTTGGGGCTATTTAAGCTCTGTTTTTACCCTAGTTTGGAGAGCCTCCTCTCAGATTTTTTGCAGCTTTTTGAGTCTACTTTTTAGCTTTATTAATTGTGATTGGTGAAGAGAAAAACTTGGATTTTTGTTGGGTTGATTGAAGATCTACATTGGTTTGCACTTCTCTTCCACAAAAACTCTATTTTTATTATATCACTGTTGTGATGAATTCCATTGTCTATCTCTTTGCCAATTATTGTGCTATTGCTATGATTAGTGAGTAGTCTCCACGTCTTGGGGCGTGGGGATGAACCCTACAAGCCCAATTTCGTATTTGTGTTGAATCGGTAGAAATTGAGCTAGGATTGTTATTAGGGATTAGATTGGGATCGAATTACTACGGATAGCTAGGTATTCACATCAATTGGGATTTGCAAGAGATTGGATCCCAATTCGATAGGAAGCCCTAGAAATCCGAATTGGGTTGGAGTCGGATTTTCGAAGTATCGGTTTGCAAGAAATTGGACCGATGCTAGGATCTCCGGTTGCAATTCCGCGCCGATACCCGTTTGCAAGAGATTGGACGGGTAGGAACTATCCTAATCTAGATTGTGGACCGAGTTTGCAAGAGATTGGACTCGGTGCGCAATTGGACGATGATGTTGATCCCAATGCTAGCTTCCCTAGGCTAGGGTTTGCAAGAGATTGGACCCAAGCCTAGGATAGCTATAGACCGGCAACAGCGCGAGAGCGTGAGCTTGGTTCCACATTTAGTTGCAACTAGTTCATCCAAATTCTCATCCTAGCGATTTCGATACTGGCGAACCACAATTGTGAAATATGGTGAGTAGTGGGGATTCCCCATTCCCTAGGCGTTCTCTATTTGATTTGATATTTCGCACTTTTGTCTGACGATTGTGACAGGATCGCCCAAGGCAATTATCCCTCTAAATAGCCAGGTTGATTAGGAGTAAGCACGGTCATTCGTCCTCCCTGTGTTCGATACCCGCTCGCCGCTATACCGTGCGCTTGCGGTAAAACTACAACCGTCGCCTCGGGACGTGTACGCCGGGGCGCGATCAAGTTTTTGGCGCCGTTGCCGGGGAGGGCATTTAGTCGGTGCTCAGCACCGACCACCCGGTTATTTCTTCTTACTTTCTTCCTTTACTTCCCTCTCTATCTTATCCTAACTTCATTCGTAGCCCTATTTGCACATTCTCCCCGCATTTTGCATAAGATCTTAACAGGGAGAATGGTGGATGCAACGCCAACAATAGAACTCAGTCGGGAAGACTATGACACCTTTACAGGCCTCCTTAAGGAGCTTGTCGACGAGGTCCTCACTACCGGAGCATTTGCTATCAATATCACGGACCCCGACGAACAACTATTTGCTAGCTTTGTGATGGACCAAATCTCCCCGGAAGGGACCATCGGAGGCAATGTCAGAGTTGACGTGGTCGACGACAAATTGCATTTCGAAGACAATAGAGCAAATGTCGAAGAGCACTATGCTCCCGAAGAACCCTTCGAGCAAACCGACATTCAGGATGTTACACTTTATGACGCTCACTCTTGTTTTTATGAATCGTCTGATGTGTTTCTTGATTCCAGGTACGAACTGGAGCAGAGCGAAGGTTTTGGCGATGCTAGCACTGAATCAGAGGGCGCCTACTTCGATGCCTCATCCTCACTAAGCAGCGAGTCCGACTTGTCACATGAAAGCATGCCATCTGAAAATGAGCTAAACCCGGATGACAAGGAAGAAGCCGAATTCATGAGAGCTGAAAAGGTGGAAGAAGCAGCGCCACCTCAGGTAGAGCTTAAACAATTACCGCCGAATCTAAGGTATGCCTTTTTGGGTAATAAATTGACTTTTCCGGTGATAGTAAATTCCCACCTCACACAAGATCAACTTGAAAAACTCCTAGACGTCCTTAGGAGCCACAAAGATGTCTTGGGATACACTATTTCCGATCTAAAGGGAATAAGCCCTAGGCTTTGCACGCATCGGATCCATTTGGAGGATACCGAAGCCACCTCCATAGAGCCTCAAAGGCGGTTGAACCCGAACATGAAGGAGGTGGTTAAAAAGGAAATCCTAAAATTGCTTGAAGCCGGTATAATTTATCCTATCTCTGACAGTAGATGGGTTAGCCCCGTCCACGTTGTCCCCAAGAAAGGAGGGATGACTGTCATAAAAAATGACAAAGGTGAGCCAATATCCACGCGCACTGTCACGGGATGGCGAATGTGCATTGACTATAGGAGACTCAATAAAGCTACCCGAAAGGATCATTACCCATTGCCATTCATCGATCAGATGCTTGAACGCCTCGTGAACCATAAATACTTTTGCTATCTAGACGGGTATTCGGGTTTCTTCCAAATCCCTTTGCACGAAGATGACCAAGAAAAGACAACTTTCACTTGTCCCTATGGCACCTACGCATACCGTAGGATGCCGTTCGGCCTTTGTAATGCTCCCGCCACGTTTCAAAGATGTATGACATCCATATTTTCCGATTATATTGAAAATATTATGGAAGTTTTTATGGATGATTTCTCGGTTTATGGAAGTGAGTTTGACTCTTGCTTGGAAAATCTCACTAAAGTCCTAAAAAGATGCCAACAAAACAATCTCACTCTCAATTGGGAGAAGTGCCACTTCATGGTCACGGAAGGTATAGTTCTCGGACACCTTGTTTCCTCAAGAGGAATCGAGGTTGATAAAGCTAAGATTGAGGTAATCGAAAAACTTCCTCCTCCTATTAATGTCAAGGGCATTAGAGGCTTCCTTGGCCACGCGGGGTTTTACCGCCGCTTCATTAAGGATTTCGCCTCGATTGCCCGACCACTTACTTCCTTACTCGCTAAAGATGTTCCTTTTGACTTTTCAGGAGAATGCTTGCAAGCTTTCAACACCTTGAAGGAAGCGCTAGTCTCAGCGCCCATCATCCAACCGCCGGATTGGAGCCTCCCTTTCGAGCTAATGTGCGATGCTAGCGACCAAGCCATTGGAGCGGTATTGGGACAAAGGAAAGACAGGAAGCTTCATGCGATATACTACGCAAGCAAGACATTGGATGACGCGCAGAAAAACTACACAACTACCGAAAAGGAGCTTCTAGCGGTCGTCTATTCCATAGAGAAGTTTCGCTCCTACCTCCTCGGTTCCAAGGTGATTGTCCACACCGACCATGCAGCATTGAAGTATCTTTTAAACAAGAAGGAGGCCAAACCCCGGTTGATTAGGTGGATACTCTTGTTGCAAGAATTCGACCTAGAGATCAGAGATAAGAAGGGTACAGACAATGTCGTGGCAGATCATTTATCCAGGCTCATTCGCGATAAGGAGGATGAGAGCTTACCTATTGACGACACATTCGTTGATGAGAGGCTATATGCGGTAAGGGCCGAGGAAGTACCTTGGTATGCGGACTTCGTCAACTACTTGGCGTGCGGAATCAAACCGCATGGGATGTCCACGCAACAAAAGAGGAGATTTATGCATGAGGTCCGTAGCTATTTTTGGGAAGATCCTTACCTTTTCAAGATATGCAAAGATAATGTCATTCGTAGGTGTATTCCTAAGGAGGAGGCAACGTCTATCATTTTGCATTGCCACGGTCTACCATGCGGGGGACATCATGCCGCCTCTAAAACTACCGCTAAGATCTTGCAGAGCGGATTCTTCTGGCCCACAATGTTTAAAGACACTCACACTTTTGTGAAGGGTTGCGATAGATGTCAACGGACCGGGAATATCTCCAAGCGCAATGAGATGCCGATGAGACCCATCCAGGAGATTGAGCTTTTTGATTGTTGGGGAGTAGACTTCATGGGGCCTTTTCCGTCGAGCAATGGCAACAAGTACATCCTATTGGCCGTTGACTATGTCTCCAAATGGGTGGAAGCTATTGCCACCCCTACTAATGATGCGAGGGTCGTCTCCAAATTCTTCAAGCAAAATATCTTTCCGCGCTTTGGAGTGCCGCGTACCTTGATAAGCGACGGGGGAAGCCACTTCATAGAGAACAAGTTTGAAGCAATGCTAAAAAAGTACGGGGTAAATCATAGGGTTGGAATGGCTTATCACCCCCAGACAAGCGGCCAAGTAGAAGTCTCAAATAGAGAAATCAAGCAAATTCTCGAGAAAACCGTAGATCGGTCTAGAAAGGATTGGTCAATGAAGTTAAACGATGCTCTATGGGCCTATCGTACGGCTTTTCGCACCCCCATCGGTACCACACCGTTCCGCCTAGTTTACGGGAAGGCTTGCCACTTGCCGGTAGAGTTGGAACACCGTGCATATTGGGCCATCAAGACCTTTAACTACGATTATAAGAGTGCGGCGGTGAGGCGACTCTTGGACATCAACGAACTTGATGAAATAAGGAGAGACGCCTATGAGAGCTCGAGGATTTACAAGGAAAGGACCAAGATTTTCCACGATGCCCGCATAACTGTCACGGACTTCAAGGTGGGAGACAAGGTCTTGCTCTACAACTCCCGACTCCGACTATTTCCCGGTAAGTTGAGGTCACGTTGGTCGGGACCTTTCACCATCAAGCACATACAACCGGGAGGAGCTTTCGAGTTGGAAAGCAAGGAAGGCACCACATTCAAAGTAAATGGGCAAAGGCTAAAACACTATTCCGAGGGGATCCCTACGGGCGAAGTCAATAGAGTATATTTGCTTAAAGAGCGGTCGCATGATCTCTCGGACCTCCTTGATGAGGTGATAGAGGAGGCGATTCCTCACTCAATTGGTGCCCTTTTTGATGAAGAATTGGATGAAAGCCCGGATTTAGGCCATGAGGACAATAATGATGATTCCCCAGACTTCTCCGCTGATGAAGATGAAGGCGACGCTGATGTCGCAAGGATTCGAGAGCTCTGCAAGCTCTCGAAATCAAAGTCTCCAAAGAAAGCTCCGCCGGTACGGGAATCGGCATCGCCGGCTAAGCCGTTGAACGGGGCAAATGCTAGCTTGGGGGAGCCTCCCCCCAACACTATTCGAGATAGGAGACCTCCGAGGGAGACCGCTACACCGCCACGTCCGAATCCAAGCGCGCTCCCCGGAAAGTTTGACGGGTGCATCTCATGTGCACCAAACATCCCGCATTGATTGAAAATTATAGGGGGTCGAGCTCACGACCTAAAACGAGCGCTTGTCGGGAGGCAACCCGACGGTTTTTGCTTTATTTTCATTCGTTTTTCTTTATTTTCGTTTTAGAAATTTTTAGTATTTTGAGTCACCCGACCAAAAATTTTGTGATAACGGGTCCTATTTTTCTTGACAGGAGAGAAGATAGGTAGATCATCATGAGGAGGATGAACGAGACGATGAGGAGCGCCCCCAGAAGGCGTTCGACGCTTAGGAGGAGCATGAAATCGACTGGAGGAAGAAAGACGGAGTTTAGAGTCCAAACGAAGATAAACAGCAGAAATTAAGGCTCACTCGGCCGAGTATACTAGTCACTCGGCCGAGTCAAGAAGTTCGTCCGGCCGAGCCGCTCACGAACGAGGGAAGTCTGCTGTACCCAACTCTCTGTCTATTTTCCTCATTTCATAAGAACTGCTACTCGGCCGAGTACATATATTCACTCGGCCGAGTAAAACGGATACCCTCCTAGGGCGAGTCATGCCGAGTAGCTTGAGTCACTCGGCCGAATGGACTTACTCCACTCGGCCGAGGCTGGCAAAGCCACTCGGCCGAAGCGACATCGGGGAGAAATTTTTAATTGCCTCGCTCGGCCGAGTGAGTAAAGTCACTCGGCCGAGTCGTAACTTTTTTAATATAAAACCGAGGGGGGGGCACGGTTTTCGAAAACAAAAAATAACCCTTCGCCCTCGCGCCCCCTCAGCTCTCCCTCGCCCGATCTCGCCTCGCCGCTCGCCCACTCGCCCGCGCGCGCCGCCGCTCGGCCTGCCGTCGCCGGCCGCCCGTCGCCGGACTCCGCCCGAGTCGCCGCCGGCCGCCCCGCCTCCGATCACCTCCGGTTCGCTTATTTTCACCGTTTTCTCCTCTCCTCGTGTATATTTTGAGGATCCATGTGCTAAACGCCCCCCTAACCCAAATCAATTCCTATATCTATCTGTTATACCCCTATTGCTCCATACATTTTGATTATTACTCGCTGATATCGCTTTTCCATGCGCAGGTTGCTTTTTTGGAGCTTAGGGGAGCTCAGGGGAGTTTCTACGGGCTGCTCAGGACTTCGTGGAGGCGCGGACTTCGCACGCTTCCACTACTTAGCACTCGCGGCGTGTTTGGGTAAACTCTTTCCACTCTTGTGCACACGCCGCACTTTTCACTTTTTCGGCGCGCGCTCGGGGCAGATATGCCGCCCCGGACACGGCCGCGGTCGAAGAGAGCTTCCGCCAAGCGGAAGCGGTCGGATGATGCCGGCCCCTCCCACGAGTTGGAGGACTCTCCTCCACCGTCCCCCGCACACCCCGCACAGCCTGCAGGCCCCGCACACCCCGCACAGCCTGCAGCGCACCCACAGCCCGCACAGCCTCTCCCCGCCGATCCACTGCCACCACCACCGGCTCCACTGGTCGGGCCGCTCGGGATTACGTTCCGAGACGACGCACACCGCGCCGTCTTCGAGCGTATCTCCCAGCGCTCGATCGTACCCTCCAGGTTCGCACACCTCGCTGACCTAGGACGCCTGGGGGTACTTGAGGGGATGCTCACGTTGTACGACAACGTGGGCTGGCGAGATTTTTTCCAGGTGTCGGCGGATACTTTTACCCGTCCGACACTTGAGGTTTTGAGTTCTATCGCCCGGACCGATGAGGGATGCTCATTCCGGTTCATGGATCGAGAGTGCCAGGTCACTCTCGATATGATGAGAGCATTTTTCTCTTGGCCCGCAGTCCCCGGAGCCGATCGCGGTTATGGCCCCACACATATCCCTCCACCCTCTTTCGACGCCGGTGCCTTCTGGGCACGTATCACGGGTCTACACGCCGCCTTTGACCCTAGTAGGGCCAAGGCCTCGGCCATCGTACATCCTTGCCTACGCATTGCCCAGCGCCTCATGGCGACTACCTTTTTGGCCAGATATGAGCCGGGCACGATGTCTACGCCAGAGCTTTACATGCTCTATGCGATGACACGTCCCAGAGCTCTGTCTAGGGATGGAGATGAGCTTGTCCCCGCCGTCGTGATCGATATCGCGGCATGGTACTTAGACCGCATCATTGTATCGGTGGGCGCTCGCTCACCGATATGCTGCGGCGGCCTGATTACCCTGCTGGCTCTTATGACCGGCGAGGATTTCCCCGACGACCTGCGACGCGTTCCGGGCCCCACTTCCTTGTCGATAGACGTTATGGCCCGGATGAAGATGTTGCGTCCGCATGGTGAGCGTCACTGGGTCTGGTTGCACGGCCCCTTTGGGGCCGATTACATGATTCTCCCGAGCCCTGCTCGGACCCAGATTGCACCGGCCCACGTAGACTGGCTCCCAGATATGGATGTCCTCATCCCCGCCGCCTACGTGCTCGAGGCCGAGGAGGCCGAGCAGGGCCACGCCGCACACGCTGCCCAGGCTACTCCCACAGACCCTGCTGCACGCCCTGCCGAGCCCGTTGCCGCCTCTGTGACCCCTCAGCCCACACATGTCGTTTCTGCTGCTCCAGACACTTCTGTCCTCACCACTACCAGTGTCGCGAGTACTTTTGCTGAGCCCACTTCCACCACTGTCACCACTTCCGAGGCTGTCCCCACCACTCCCTCTGCCACCTCAGGCCCTCTGTCCGTGGAGCCCCTTTGCTCCGCACTCCCCGAGCGCCCGCCGACCATAGTCGAGTGCGGAGAGCCCTCGTTCACTTCGGTCGTGGAGACCATGGTTAGCATGATCTCCACTGGGGTTACACCTTTTGGACCGCACACTTCTGCCCCAGCGGGAGATTCCTCTGTCTCCACCGCCGCCTTATTCTCCGAGAGCGTCGTGGCGTCTGTCCACACGTCTGTGCCACGGACCTCTCTGGCCACCTCGTTACATCTTTTGCACGCCTCCTTTGCTGCCGCTGCCTCCACTTCTCACCAGCCGGCGTCCCGGCCTCACACCGAGGCCAGGCCCACTTTTCCAGGCGCGGCCCCTTTTGTCCCATTCCCTGCTGAGCCCGTTACATACTCCACACGCGTACGCCAGCCTCGCCCTGCACAGCCTAGACCGGTGCGTCCCTCTGCACCACCCCCGCCCGACACTGTACTGCAGAGCATACGTGCTCTTGAGGTGGCGGTGAGTGGTCTTAGAGGAGACCTTCGGACCCTGTCCTCCACCGTCTCTACGCTGTCTGGACGCTTTGACCTGATCCCTCAGATCCACTACTGCCTGACACAGATCTTAGAGCGTCTCCCGCGCGTACCCCCACCCACCCCGCAGGTTCCCACACACACACCCACACACGCTCGACCTGCTTCCACTCCCACGCCCACCCCAGCTCAGCAGCCTACACCACCACCACCACCACCTCCGCCTCAGGACGGAGACGGCGCGGCACCGCCTTCTTAGGCACTCTTGATGCCTTGATCCATTCCTGTCGTTGTGCTGCCCGTCTCTGCTGGGTCCTGATGCACTTTTGTCCACCCCCCTCCCCTCACTTATTTTGGGATTATATTTCTGATCATATCTATTTGTGCATATCATATCATATCTACTTGGGATTCTCATTTTTGATCACATCTATATATATCTTTTTTGGGAGAGAGGGAGAGTTCTGGGTGCCATATTTATTTTCGTATCACTCCTAGCTGTGCATGCATCATTTCCGCATCATATTTTCATTTCTTACTTTTCCTTTTTTATATTTTTTCTTCCCATCATGCATCCATCCTCACTTGCCCCTCACATTGCTTGTCTCTCTATGTGCCACACTTTGCACATTGAGGACACTGTGCCGTTTAGCTTGGGGGAGTGAGCTTTCACGTTCTTTTTTCGATTTGCCACCTTTATTTTCAGTTTTTCACACCGCTTTTCACTTTTGCACTCATTTTTCGTTATTTTCCTTTTGTTTCGCCATGCATCACGTTTTCCTTACTTTCCTGTGTGCCGCATTGCATAGTTCTATTTTCCTTTTATCTTTACTTCTTCCTTATTTTTCATCTCATGCTAGAGATGAATTTTCTGTGATGATGTCTACGTGGAGTTAGCTTATTCTATATGCATGCTATATTTGTCGTGTCTTAGATTTCATTTCTGATATCATATGCTATGACTCGCTTGCATTTAGAAATAGGAGCCCACACTTTTTCCTCATGAAAATGGATGAAATTTTATTATTAGCTGAGCCTGAATATTCATATGTATGCTATCACAGAAAACACACCAAGATTCACGCATTGAATGCCTATATCTGGAGTACTGACTTCTTTTCCTTTATCACTTCTATATGCATGAATTGTACACTTCACTTCCGGATGATTGAATGATTGTTAGCTATGATATATCTGGATTAGTTAGCTTTTTTGCGATCGAAACTGAGTAGATTAGATTACCCTGCTGAAGTTGTCGTGCATGTCTTATAGAGTGAGCCGAGAGTTATATTTATTTCTTTCTCCACAAATCTTGAACAACATTTCTCTACTTTTAAAATCATTGGTGAATCTCCCCTTAGTGATTCTATTTTATGGCATTTCCCCCGCTATTAATTCCTAGCTCCAAATCTCTTATTCAAAAAAAAAGAAAAAAATATATATAATAAAAGAGAGAAGAACATTCTCGTATATCATTATCTCTCTTTGAATTGGGATCATTGTATATATGATAGAAAAAAAAAGAGAAAAAAAAAAGAAAAAAAAAAGAGAAAAGAGAAAAAAAAAAATCCTCAATAAAAGATCCCATCTCGCTTATTTTCTTTCTTTCTTCTTTCTCTTCTTTGCCTTTGGAGCTTTATAAAAATGGGGATGTAAATATTTTTGTGCCACCACGCTTATAGATAAGCTTGGGGGAGGAGATCCATTGATGTGTGAGAGAGCGACTACTTGACATAGCACGACAACCTAGGCTAAGTAATATTCTATACTCGGTGAGATTGTTTCTAGCTTTACGAAATCTAGAAATCTAAGCCTAGCATTCATTTCATGAAACCCATACTTTTCTATTCTCTCTATTCTATGATGTGATACTCTTATACTCCAGATAGAAAGCGTTCAATTGAAAAGTGTGTGATCTGAGACTTGTATACCGCTTTAGATGACTCAGGCGATGTTAATTTTAAAATCATTCCGTTTCTCATGATTATACCGTTGTTCGTGGGTTTTCTATTTTCTACTTGCACTATTCTACTATGATATCAAAATGAGATTCTTTGACATGTATTTCTCACTCGGTGCATGCCATAAGAGTAAGTGAAACCCACGTCCTGAGAAAATGATCTAGCATCCTACCTCTTCTTTCTTTCTTCCTTTATTTTCGTTTGGTTTTCATTCTTCTTCGTTTTTCATTTTTTTTCGTTTTTCGCCGTTTTCGTTTTCCGAATCCACCGGGTTCGCTTTTTACTTATCTTCCTCGAGGACGAGTAAGAGGCAAGCTTGGGGGATTTTGATCACTCCTTATTTTACACCCTTTTCCCGCATGTTTGCATGCCATTTTGATCGCCCAAATTATGTTTTTCACGATATATCGACGATATTGCGATGCTTTTCACGATTTGTTGTTTTTGTCGCATTTCAGGTGATTTGGCGCGATTAGGAGTGATCTCGAGATGCGTGTAATCTAGACGGCCACCGACGACCTCCCCGAGGGGTATTTTGCTATTAGAGAGGAGCGGAAGAAGAATGGACGTCGCCGGAGCGACGAGGAGGCCAAAACGACCAGTTTGGGCATTTTTTGTGTCCCACTCGGCCGAGTGGAGGAGCCACTCGGCCGACCAGCGAGACACTGCTCGGCCGACCCGTTCAGACACGACTTCCATGTGTACTCGGCCGATCGACGGAGACCACATCGGCCGAGTGACGCTACCACGTCCGCCCGAGTGGCGCCCAGACGAAGGCCCTCAAAAAGACCGAAGTTACTGTTTTTCGGCCATCTGAGCTTCAGAAGACCCACTCGGCCGAGTGGCGAATCCCGTCCGCCCGAGTGAAGTGAAGCCATCGGCCGAGTGACGACAACTCACTCGGCCGAGCCACCCCCGAACTGAAGACCCCTGAAGCCCACGACTTACTGGAAAATGACAGGGTTTTCACTCGGCCGAGCGACTTTTGTCACTCGGCCGAGTGCGATGCGCTGCCTGTAGCGAAATTTGCGGAAAACAGGCTGTGCAGGGGCGTTTTGGTCAGGATTTTTGGACGATTTTTGGGGCTATTTAAGCTCTGTTTTTACCCTAGTTTGGAGAGCCTCCTCTCAGATTTTTTGCAGCTTTTTGAGTCTACTTTTTAGCTTTATTAATTGTGATTGGTGAAGAGAAAAACTTGGATTTTTGTTGGGTTGATTGAAGATCTACATTGGTTTGCACTTCTCTTCCACAAAAACTCTATTTTTATTATATCACTGTTGTGATGAATTCCATTGTCTATCTCTTTGCCAATTATTGTGCTATTGCTATGATTAGTGAGTAGTCTCCACGTCTTGGGGCGTGGGGATGAACCCTACAAGCCCAATTTCGTATTTGTGTTGAATCGGTAGAAATTGAGCTAGGATTGTTATTAGGGATTAGATTGGGATCGAATTACTACGGATAGCTAGGTATTCACATCAATTGGGATTTGCAAGAGATTGGATCCCAATTCGATAGGAAGCCCTAGAAATCCGAATTGGGTTGGAGTCGGATTTTCGAAGTATCGGTTTGCAAGAAATTGGACCGATGCTAGGATCTCCGGTTGCAATTCCGCGCCGATACCCGTTTGCAAGAGATTGGACGGGTAGGAACTATCCTAATCTAGATTGTGGACCGAGTTTGCAAGAGATTGGACTCGGTGCGCAATTGGACGATGATGTTGATCCCAATGCTAGCTTCCCTAGGCTAGGGTTTGCAAGAGATTGGACCCAAGCCTAGGATAGCTATAGACCGGCAACAGCGCGAGAGCGTGAGCTTGGTTCCACATTTAGTTGCAACTAGTTCATCCAAATTCTCATCCTAGCGATTTCGATACTGGCGAACCACAATTGTGAAATATGGTGAGTAGTGGGGATTCCCCATTCCCTAGGCGTTCTCTATTTGATTTGATATTTCGCACTTTTGTCTGACGATTGTGACAGGATCGCCCAAGGCAATTATCCCTCTAAATAGCCAGGTTGATTAGGAGTAAGCACGGTCATTCGTCCTCCCTGTGTTCGATACCCGCTCGCCGCTATACCGTGCGCTTGCGGTAAAACTACAACCGTCGCCTCGGGACGTGTACGCCGGGGCGCGATCAGGCACGTAAACCAAATTCTCAAATTTATTTACGCACACGGACCTGCATCAAGTTTTAAATCGGAGTTACTACTCCGAATTTCATCCTAGAAGTTTGACTAAGTCATCATCAGTTATGATGTCTAACTCGACAATCCGTCTCACGAGATTCGAGTAATAATACAACTTCCTTACGATTGATTTATTGAATATATTATTGATAATGTTCTCATAGAACTTTATCAAAACCTAGGCATTACTATCTGGGGCTTAACCCAGAGGGAGGACTTAACTCAGAGTCACTTACAATGGATCACATTAAATCTAATTAAGTGTGATTCATACCTTTTAACACACCGATGTGTTAACAGACTTGATCTGAGAGAAAATCACATTTTCTTTTAATTTCACAAGATTTTATTTAGCTAAGTATTTGACCATTCGATCTAATCGAATCAGTTTAAATGCTTTAGTCATTTCGTTTCTTTATTTTATCAGACTTGTGTTTCATCAAGAACACGTGTCTTAATAAAATATACGAATAACTTATTTTGTTAAAAATAGACTCGGGTACATCAGTATGTACGAGACTGAGTTTGACAACTCATTCTCCCACTGTCTCACAGATGGGTTTCGGCCATTGTATCAAAGAGGCTAAGACTCACAAGTGTCCATAGACTTCATAATACGAGAGGTCAGACTCCTCTTTATGTGACTTGTGAAGCTTAATCTCTTGATACGGCCTAGTCTAATTTTACCATACAAGTTTGCTACTATCTTGTGTATTTATATATATTAACATTTAATATATATTTAGTTATTTACAAATTACTTAACGCAAAACATTACTTCAGAAGCAATGTGACGACATTCGTCAAAATGTGTTAAACGTCTTTTGTATAACAATTCATTCTGAAATCGTGACATCAGAATATCTCACATTTTCATTTCCTCCTACTTATGCCTTTACTAATGATAAATTAAACTAACTTTCTCAATTGACTTTCCGAAGTGCCTTCTACCTTTTCTAAATCACATTTAGATATCAACATAAATAAATAGATATGCAAGCAACTTATGCATCCAAACGCTTGAGCTTTGCAATCTTGAGTGTAGCTCAAGAAGTTGCTTGTCTCAAGATCCAGTTGGGATACATAGTTTTGCATCGCTCATGCACTCGTATTCGATTCAAACGGTTTAATCGAATTCTCGAACTTTGCGGATCAAAATTGTTTATCCATACAACCTTGAGAGTAGCTCGACAAGTTGTAGGGAGAAACATACTTTGAATGTCCTATATGTTCAAGCTGCCTCATATAGAGACGAGTGACATGTAGCTTTAATTTATTTGTTGGACACAGAACTTAATGAAATTATATTTCTTAAGTCTGTTCTTTAGAAGGTCATTTAATGTCAACGAGAATATAGTTTTAATTCTATCAATTAGAATTTAACTCGATATTCAATTAATCAACTTATTGACCAGTTAACTAATTCCAATATTATCAATTGATTCTTTCGGTAAACACAGTCTAGCCCTAGTTTTAGCATATGTTCAATATTAAATATAGGTAGATTGGCTTTTATCTATCTATATCCTCCCACTATTTTTACGATCGTTTTAAAGCTTAATAACGAACGATTTAATCGAATTAAAAATTAATGGGTAAGAGTTCCAATCACCTTGAGTCTAAACAACCTTGAGTGTAGCTCAACAAGTTGATTGACTCTGTGATCGGAAGATGACACTTCATCGTTCTTATCGGATATGACTCTCTTAATCGGTTTTTGCCCCTAGCCATTCGTGATCATGAGTGTGCTCATCCAAATCACAATGTCTAGTCTAGTCGGACCCTTGTTTTCATGTCTAGCCTGACTCGCCCCTCAGCTCGGTGTATGCACGACACGTCGGTTTGGGTCAGGTCTTAGACTTACATCAAGTCAGACTACATCGTTGACTTAACTTACGCCGGCGCTCGGGGTACGAGACGACGGTTAGGGTTAGTCAAGATTTCATCTTATGTATTTAAGGAGTTGGTTTCTACAGGGTTGCCATGTCACAGCTTGAGTGTATCTCAACAACTATAACACGGGCCCTATAGTTGCTAACCCCTAAAACAAGGAGGGCTACGGCTAATCTTGAAAAAGATCATTAACGTATTTGACTTAGATATAGTCCAGGGTGTCATACAATCATGACTCGCGACATTGCGGTCCAGCGGAACTCAGCCAGGGAATTGACTAAGCCAGGATCACTACCCCTTGGACTAGCAAGGGTTGACCCAGAACTCTTAGCCAAGCACATTGACTGGATCATGGTCCATTGAATGAAGCTTGTCATTTTTGTATGTATGCCATAGACTAAACAGCTTTTATTAACAACTAATTAATCCTATCAACTAGTTGAATCCTTAAATTCAAAATTTTTAGGATTTGTTTAATAACTTTTATTAAGTCCTTATCAACTATAAGTTTCACGTGCTACCCTAATCATTATTAGGATTTTAATAAATTATTAACAACGCTAAAAGCGAAGTCCTTTAATGAAAATTATAACAATTAGAATTTAAAGTTCATTTAAAGGACTACCCTAATCAGGAATTAGGTCTTTATATTGTTGTTAATGTTTTATTAAAACATAGCATGTCATTAAAATTCAAGTAATAAATTTTAATCATTTTTTAATGGCTAACCTAAAAGTTTGTCTTGTGTTATCAAATAAGGGACAAGATTAACAAGCCATAAAAAATAAAGCTACACTAATTTATCGCATAAAGATGGTGCACTACTATTTAACATTTAAATATACTAAGTTTATCGCATAAACTATTTCTGCATGCAAACATAAATTTAACAATTAAATTTAAAATATGATTTTGAAATTATTTTATTTTTATCTCATAAAAAAAACTTAATTTTAAAATCACTAATTTGCATGCTACGTTTAAAAAATTTATCGCATAAACATTTAAAGCCTTAAAATCAATTTTACACAAACTTAAAATCATCATTTTAAAATTTTCATGCTTAAAAATTTATCATATAAAAATTTTTAGGCATCCAAAATAAATTTTAAACTTTTTTTAAAAAAAAATTAGTTTTAAAAGTTATCACATAAATTTTAAAACGTCATTTAAAAAATTTCCATGTTCAAAAAATTTCAAAGGAAAATTTTAGAACATCTAAAACATTTTTAAAATTTATCTCATAATTTTAAAAACATTTTAAATTAAAAAAGTATTTAAAAGCATTAAACACGTTTAATCAAATCGCAGTACCTAGATCGCTACGCAAACCTAGGCTCTGATACCACTGTAGGGAATTGCGCGGTCCCTTAGGGCACAAAAACTCTAGTCCCGTCCTAAGTCGGACGGAACATAGACAGAGAAAACAAAAGCAGCGGAAGAAAAACTATGTTAACTAAATTAACATGCAAGTTAAAACAATTTTAACTTGGCCCTAAGGTCCAAGACCCTATGCCAAGATCTATGCCGACTTGGGATGGGTCTGACCATCCCAAGAAGGATCTAGCCTACTGCGATTAAACTAAACTAATGCTAATAAACTACTTTAACCACATACCCGGAATCTCAGCCCTGGAGCAGGCGAGATGTTCCGCGCCGTCTTCCGAGCTGCTCCCGTCCCACGCCGAGCCGCTCCTTTGAACCGCTCCCCGAACCGCTCCTCGAACCGCTCCGCATCCCGAGGCGATCAATCCCCGTGCCGCCGAGCCAACCAACCGCCGAAGAAAGTTTCACGCGAGTGAAACCTCCGCCAAGATTTCGGATCCAGAATCCGAACTCCTTTGAGGCTTTGCTAGAGCCCGCAGGAGTAAGGCAGAAATTTTAGGGAGATAGAGAAATATTTAATTTAAGCTAAGATCCGAGCGTGCTCCAACATTTACGTGAGCCGCTCAGATCTAGAGCTTGGGACGAGTTTTGAGAAAGGGGGGAGACCCCTATTTATATAGGCGGCGGACTCTCCCCTTTTCTCAAAATCCGATGTGGGACTAAAAAATAGAGTTAATAAAATCAAGTTAGTTTGCACTTCACAAAGTGCAAACTTCCGTGAATTTTAACTCACTCACCGTTGAGCTTCAGGATTGATACAACCTATCAATACGACAAGCGTTCAACGGTGAACGCATAGGAAAAAATGGTTCGTCAATCGGAGGTCGTTTGACCCTCCAATTGAGTGTCCAAAGATCAGCCCTAGGCTAGTTTTTCACAAAACTGAGCCGTCAAATCTGTTCTGCCCTAGGGCAGAATTTTCTGCACAAACGGGACCCACCAATCTGACTGGGCGCCCAAACCCAGACTTGGGCACGGGCGCCCAAGTCTGGGCGCGGGCGCCCAGGCGCCAGCCTAGCGCCTGGCGCCTGGCGCCAGGCGCCCAGGCGGGCGCCTGGGCCGGGCCAGGCGCCCGGCCCAGAACGCCTGGGCGCCCAGCGCCCAGGCGTCCTGGGCCGCCTGGGCCCAGGCCCAGGCGCCCAGCGCCTGGGCCTGCGCCCAGGCGCCCAGGGCCATGGCCTGGGCCGGGTGCCCAGGCCCAGGCGGGTTGGGCTTGACAGGGTCTGGCCAGCAGGCCAGACCAGGTTCAGACTAGTCTGCCTGGTCTGGCCTGATCTGACCCTTTGGGCTGTTTTGGGCATAACTTGATCATTTGGTGTCCGATTTGGACGCCGTTCGAACCTGGGTCTAGACCGGGACATTCCCGTCTTACCCGTGAACTTTTCCTTGCATTTATTTTATTAAATATTGTATTAAACAATTTAATATATATTTAATCACTTTTGCATCAAATGCAAAATAGTCCCTATCTAAGCTTAAATTACCATATTGCACTAAATGCAATTATTTCATCCCTTGCATCAAAATGCAAAATATTCTCCCTAACTATTTTCTACCTATTACTAGACGAAGCGTTGCACTCTGTGTGAGACCCTACAGCCTGACCCTTACAACAGGTTGGGCTCGAAGCCCTATACGGCAGTGACCACGAGCAGTGGTTGCCGTCCCTGCTTCAGGAATCATCATTATGTGGTTGACTCATTGACATGAGTATTGTCGGGACCACCTGACTGTTTCCGTGATGAATTCCGTAGTTATAGTCTTTTCGTCTAAACTGTGTCGTGTAGATCAAGTCTGGGGTACGGTCAAACTGTCAACCCCAATAACTTGACTCCGGTTAGTTTCGATCAATCTTTAGTCAACTAATGTTGGACTTCTTCAAACATACTCTGCGCAGAGTTTTTACTAAAGACCGAACTAACTATACGACACTAACTCCCATTGACCGGGAGAGACGAATCCTCTCTTGGTCATTACTCGCCTCGTATGTTTCAAGTGACACCCAATCAAAAAACCTTTCGACAGGCCTCGCCTCGAAGCTAGGTCAGTTGATCTAAGTGGCACTGTTCACGCACAGGTCCGTCAAAATGACCTCAAGTCAAAAGACCAACTATCCTATCATCACTCAGAGTTATCACTGACAGATTGGTCAATATAACCATATGATAACTCTAGTGGATCGTTCAGTGAACTCATTCTAATGAGCACCTGTGTCTCGTCTTCGACTTCGCCAAGTCTAGCGATCATGAGATCACCGCCACCGCTAAACGGTGAAGACTAAGCCACAATGGTCTATCCGATGTTTCGATATCCTTGTCTCGAAACATCTACGACCACGAACCATTTCAGACTTATGCTACAGACGGTCAAACGTTTCTCCATGATCGAGATACTCATCTCGATACCCGTTTGACCTTGCATAAAGTCTCAGGACTTTACCTAAGTCGATATCTAATTATAAAATAACTTAGATAAATTATTACCAAACAGCTTACTGTTATTTCGAACAAGATGTTTGTGCTATTCACACAGGAATAAATGGCCTCGAGGGCATCATATTCCTACAGCCCCAAACCCGATAAGCGTCAATAAAACATAAGCAGGTCCCTGTAACCACAACGGAACAACAATAATAACACAAGGAGAGACAGAAATAAAATCTCATATCTCATAATTTGTCCAATATGAAAATTAAGTTCAACATCCAGAAAAGCCACCATGCTAAAAGAAAGAGTCTAAAGGCCCAGAACAAGGCCAACAAAAGCAACAACGTAACCAAGTATAGGTGCTACGCACCGACAACAAAACAGCAGTCTAAACAAAAGGGAAAGCTCAACGAAGACACTAGGAATGGTCCCTAGTGTCCACGTACTCCTCGCCAAACACAGGCTCGGGCTCGGCATCAGCAAACACCTCGTCCTCTACGATGTACTCATGCTCAGAGTCTAACATGTGTCACCCAAAAGAGTAAAGGTGCACATGTCAGCAAGTCTAAAAGACTTGGGCAAGGAAACTGAAAGTAAGGCAAACTAACAACCTAGCAGTTATAGTATGCATGACATGGCAGTTATAACACGAGTACACAAGCAAGACAATAAGTACAAGAGAACAATTATCAGGACAAGTCAAGAGTAGCCAAGCTACTAACAATCGCAATCATTTCACTAGTCACGTTTCAAGTTGTTTGTAGATGTTTACGCCTTACAGCTGTACGGTTTGGCATTCACGCTAATTGGCCACTTAACACTACCCCAGAACCCAGAGTTTACGCCTTACCACTGCAGTTGCTGATCGGGCAGACTCCCAGTTGATTGGCCGCTTAACTCTTACCCCCAATACCCACTTGTGAACGAGCCAGGGTCCCTGCACACGAGCTCAGTAAATGAGCCAGGGTTGCCCCGCACAGGAGCTCGCATTCTAGTTCACGACTCATAAGCATTTGGCGTATGGGTGCACCTAGCCGAGAACAAGTAGTTCGGGCATTGGCTATCAACCAACACATGGCCCGCTTCTGGAACACGAGCCAGGAAACACCAGTATTGTAGCGAAGCTACGCAATCACGAAAACACTTAAAGGATGCAATGACATGACAATTAATTTGCGTACCGTTAATGGAAATTTAAACATGACATGGTAGTTGTGCAACATGGTAAATGTCGGATATAGCTTCGTTGTCAAGCTAGTTCCTAAATTTGCACCTAGGCGAGTATCATTTCGTCGTCTAGTCTCTTTTACGCCTACAACAAGCAAATGGCCTAAGACATGCCCAAAACCCTAAGTGGCAAGTTTCACTTGCCTAGCACTGAGGATAACGATCAACGAGGGTTCGTCCCACGGACGCTAATCTACGGGGAAGTCGCTGTTATGGAGAAACAATCATCAAAACAACATTCATTTCATTAGGGTTTCACAAAAACACATCGGGTTATGAAAACATTAAGAGATCGATTTATTACCGTATAGGAAGCGGAAGAACGATGCCGAGCAAGCACGGCAACGGAAGAAACGCTCCGGGGAACCTAGGGTTCAGATCTGGAAACGGATGGAGAAGTTTGGAGAAATAGGGTTTTGGGGGATTTTGGGGGTTTGATGAGATTTTGAGGTAGATGAGAGGTAGAATGTGTTAAGTGAGGGGTTGGATGATGGATTTTGGGCTTGGGATGAAGGAATAAGGGTTTGAGGTAGTAGGGGGCTCAATGGGGGAGAAATTAGGTCTAGGGTTGAAGAAGATGAAGAAGAAAACATTTGGAGGGGTATTTATAGAGTTTGGTGGCTGCCATGGCAAAACTAGGGTTTCCTGTACTGTTTAGTCGGTCAAAGATCAATCACTGACCGACTAGTTTGGGAACTAGTCGGTCGGTTGACCAACACAGACCGACTAAGTGTAAACAGTAACCCCAGACGAAAACCTGAACTAAGAGTTAGTCGGTCAAAGAACAACTACTGACCGACTAGTTTGGCATCTAGTCGGTCGATGAACGTTCTTAGACCGACTAAAAGTTAACAGTACTCGACTGTACAGAAGAACTAAGAATTAGTCGGTCTGAGTACAAAACTTAACCGACTAGTTTGACAACTAGTTGGTCGAAAGATGAACTTAGACCGACTAAGAATGAACAGTGACTGATACCAAAAATAGTTAATGAGTTAGTCGGTTAAAGAAGCATTGCCGACCGACTAGTTTGCAACCTAGTCGGACAAACAACGTTCTTAGACTGACTAACGATAAACAGTAACTCCTGATAAATTAACAAAGCCAACTAGTCGGTTCAAGAAGGTTTTCCGACCGACTGGATCGTCATCTAGTCGGTCGGTGCCCCTTCTTACACCGGCTAATGAGCACCAAAAGTTCCAAAATGGAGCGGGAAGCTCCAGGATCGATTTCTAAGACTCCTAGGCTTGATCTAACAATAAGATATGACCGATATGAAGCCCGTCACGAATGACTTGCTCCAAAATCGACGATCAACGGAAGAAGCTAAGAAAATATGACGAAACGATCGAAAATGAAGGCTACGGAGACGAAAACCACTCATGAGGAGAAAATCCACCAAAACATATATATATAACATAATAAATCCAGATACATGAAAACCAGTCGTTACGTCTATAGTCTTAGGCTCTATTACAGAAATAAAGTCACCATAAATACATAGAGCACAAAGATCTCTAAAAGAGGAATGTGTGCGAATACATGCAGTAGGCTCACCTAGAATTAAGTCTGGTGGGTGGTTTGGATTGAATCTCAGCTCTCCTCTGGTAACTGCTTCATCTTGTATTTCTGTCTTGTCAGTTTCAGCTTCCTTTTGTATTTCAGGTTGCTCCTTATTAACTTTTGGAATGCTATGTTGTTCTACATTTTCCTCTTCATTGTTCTGCCTGTAATCCAAAGAATTTATATTAGATTCATCAAACTTTACATTTATAGATTCAACAATAGCAAGTGTGTGTTTATTATAAATCATGTATGCTCTGCTTCTTGCTGAATATCCTACGAACACTCCCTCATCTGATTTTGATTCAAAGGTGCTAAGCTGATCTACAGTATTTAATATAAAGCACATGCATCCAAAAACTCTAAAGTAAGAGACTTTCGGGGTGTTGCCATGCCATAGTTCATAAGAAGTTATATTTAGTATAGGTCTAAGCATAACTCTGTTGCATACATGGCATGTTGTTTTAATGGCCTCAGCCCAAAAAGACATAGGCAAGCTATATTCATTTAACATACTCCTAGCCATTTCTTTTAATGTGCGATTCTTTCTCTCTACCACCCCATTTTGTTGAGGTGTTCTAGGAGAAGGGAATTCATGTAAAATTCCTTTTTCAAATTTTTTTTTCAAAAATAGCATTTTCAAACTCACCTCCATGATCGCTTCTAATTTTTACAATGGAAGAATTTTTCTCATTAGAAACTAGTATGCAATAGTTTTGAAAATGGTCAAATGAGTCTGATTTTTTGGCTAGGAAATATACCCATGTATATCTAGAGAAATCATCCACCAATACTAAACAATACTTTTTACCTCCTAGGATAGCAATGTCTGTTGGACCAAATAAATACATGTGCACTAATTCCAATATGCGTGTGGTGGCAACTTCATTAATGCTAGAGAAAGTAGATCTAGTTTGCTTACCTTTGGTGCAGGCCATGCCCAACTTACCATTCTCATATGATTGATGCGGTAGTCCTCTTACCAAAATTTTGTTTTCCAGCTTCTTTATCAATCACATGCTTGCATGTGCTAATCGTCTATGCTATAGTGTGGCCTCTTCTTCCCCAACAAGCAAGCATTTAGAAACAGTTAGTTCTTCAATCATAAGAGTATACACATTATTCTTTCTATTTGCAGTAATAATAATGTCACATGTGGAGCTATCAACGATTTTACAAAATTTTGCATCAAATTCAACTTTCATACCTTTGTCGCACAGATGACTGATAGAAATGAGGTTATATTTCAACTTTTCAACCAATATGACATCTGTAAGCTGAAAGGTGTCGTTACCTACAACACCTTTACCAATTACCTTGCATTTTCCATTGTACCATAAAGTAACACTTCCTCCTTCATGCTTTGCAAGGCTAAGGAACCTTTCTCTTTCACCTGTCATGTGTCTTGAGCAGCCAGAGTTTAAGTACCACTCACACTTTTGTCCATTAGTCGTGCCATGTATCTACACATAAGAAGAGCATGATATGTGTGACCTAGGAATCCAAATATGTGCACTAGTGTTAGTCACTTTATTTTTTGGAACCCAAATTTGCTTAAATTTGTTGTTGGTATTCCTATACTTGCAATTATAATAAGCATGACCAACACCTCCACATGTATAACATTTAACAAAACATGCTTCTTCCTACACCAGTTTCTTTTTTATTATTTAGATTAATTCTAGGCCTCTCATCAATTTTATTTCCATATCCCAAACCACGCCTGTTATTTCCTTGTATCTGATTACCTAGAATAATGTCTCATGAATGCTTTCCAACACCAAATTTTTTAATAGACAATTCAAGATCAGATATTTTAGACTTTAAAAACATGTTCTAATTAACAAGCCTAGTACATTTACTAATGAAGTCCTTCTTGTTCTCTTCCTTACTCTTTTTCAGATTAGCCATCTTCTTTTCTAGCTCTTTATTTTCATTTATTAGCATGCAAATCTTCTCATTTAGCGATTCATTTTCAACTTCTAGCTTAATCATATTTAGTTTAAACATGCTAATATCGTTAAGCAAAGTAGAGCAGTTCAGACACTCAGTTTCAGTAGGTATACAAGATTTTTCCTTTTTCAAAGAGCTAATAGTAGAATCACATGCAATAAGCTTCTGTTTAATTTCATCAAATTCTAATGACATATTATAATTGTCTTGTTGCAATTCAAAATTAGCATTTTTAAACTTCTCTACATGGGATTCAAGTAACTCAACCGTTGATACCAACCTTTCAATTTCATTTTGCATTTTTTTAAAAGTAGTCACGAGTTGAGCTTTAGTTAAAGATTTTTTACCTCATCTAGTTGTCCCATTAGGCAAAGAGAGGAGTGTACAACTTCCTCTTGAGATTCATCATCTTTGTCCATATCCCATGTAAGCATCAAAGATTTCCCCTTTTGCTCCGCAGTGTTGTTCTTTCCTTGAGGGCATTGCTTCATAAAGTGTCCCTGCTTTTTGCATTTAAAGCATATAACTGGATCAGTAGTAGTCTGCTCAAAAGATTTATTATTAGAATTAAATTTAGAGCGATTAAAACTTTTCAGCATCTCTGATCTCCCGTTGCCAGTTCTGATATATTTCTTGAAGCTTCTCACCAAAAAATCCTCCTCCTCATCTCCATCTTCATCCTCTTTAGCCTGAAGGGCTATTGCCTTTGAAGTCTTCATTTCATATTTCTCTCTCAGTTCAATGCTCTGCAGCTCCAGCTTGTGGGACATCAGGTTCCCTATCAGATCCTCCACTTTCATTTGCGATAAATCCCTTGCTTCCTGAATAGCTGTGATTTTGGGACAGAAGGTGCTAGGCAATGCTCTGAAGATCTTTCTGATTTGCTCCAGACTCGAGTACGGCTTTCCAAGAGAGGTAGATTTGTACACGATGTATGTGAACCTCACAAACATCTCTTTAATTGACTCTGATGGACGCATGCGGAAGCTTTCATATTCAGTGCTGAGCAGCGCAAGTCTGGACTCCTTAACCTGCGATGTACCCTCATGAGTCACCTCTAGAGTATGCCAAATTTCCTACGCAGTTTGACATTGAGATATACGGTTAAACTCAGCTTTATCTAAAGCACAAATCAATGCATTCATAGCTTTATTATTCAATGAAAATCGCTTCTTATGAAAGTCATCCCACTTATCTTCTGGTTTTAACATTTCATTATTAGCAACATTAATAGTGGGAGGTTTATAGCCTTTTTCAACAATGCTCCATACATCATAATCAACAGCAGCTAAATAAATCCTCATCTTAGTTTTCCAATATGTAAAATCAACAGCGTTACACTTAGGGGGACGAGAAATAGACTGACCCTCAGCAAAAGCAAAATCAGACATATTCATAGACATGATCAACTAGGCTAGATCCTCTAAACTTGCTCTGATACCACTTGTTGGATCTGGATCTAAGCCTAGGGGGGGTGAATAGGCTTATAAAAATTCTCATGCAACCAACGAGAAATCACACGCAGTTATAATCACAGGCGGGGTTAACAATAATCAACCACAGATACACAACAGATTTTACCCTGATTCGGTCGCAACCACGACCTACGTCCAGCCCCAAAAGCAATACTAGATTGTTAAAGTTAACTGGTACAACCTGTAGCTAGAGCACCAACCCTACACTCACCTGGCCCTCAGTACCTGCACTCACCAAAGTGCCCAAACAATAACAATACTAGTAAAGCTCTCTCTTGGCTAGTCCCAAGAAGCCAAGTCCCCCAAAAATAATAAAATAGTTTCAAAGATATCACAACACCAAATCACAAATAAAATAAAGTTCAGATTTTAGAATCGATCAGTTATGAAGGAGTTGATGTCTCTGGCATGGTCAGATCAATCTGACATGTAGTAGTCTCCTAGTGGCGACAGGAACAATTAAACACAAGCTGAAGCTGCTTTTGGATTTCTTTGAAAAGCTCTCAGAGAATTCGGCACCCTCTGATTCTTCTCCCTCAAGATAATTGTTGTGCACCCCCTCAAAATAATTGTCGTGCGGCTCTCTGAAAAACAACAGGAACACAAAACAAATTCCGACCAAGATATCCTTTTTTAAGAAGGGAAAGTGTGGCTCTTTCTGTTTTAAAGAACTTCAAAACTCTCTGAAAGAAGCAGAGTGCACCTCCTCAAATAAATCTTTGATGATCATCCCAACAAAAATAAATGAAAGTGCTCCTTTAAAAACAATAATGAGGAAGACCCCTTACAAATTCGGCAGTGCTCTTTGAGATGCAAAAATTATTTAAGAAACGTCAGAGAGAAATTTTTTTGAAGATCATTAAAAAATGAAGTGCTCTCCTTAAAAACTTTTGATCATGAGCATGAAAGAGTTAGTTCGGCTCTTCTATGAATTGCAAAGAATGACGGCTCCTCCTAAAAATTGTTTTCTCAAAAAAAAAATGCGCACATGATCATATGGTTTTTTTGTTGAGAGAATTTTTTGGCTTATATATTGTGTTCAAGGGTTATTGGGTAATCAAAAGAGCGTCTGGGCTTTTTGTCAAGAAATTCGGCCTGATGCTCTGGGGATTTGCAATGGAAATTTTTGTGATGCACTTCAAAGAATTAGGTTGAGGCTCTCTAAAAACAATGCGGCTGACAGGCTTTGGAATTTTTTGGAGCTCAATAAAAACAATTCGGCCTATTGGGTTTTTATGATGAATGGCTATATTTTTTTTGATTAGAAGAGCTCAAAAGAATGCGCATACCTCCTGAGTTTGGACTTGGTTTGAATTAAGAATTGGGTTTGACTTCAATAGAAGTATCTCCATGAATTAACCACAAGATCGTCATTCCTGAAACACTTAACACACACATTAAAACGTTCACACACGTTTGTTATCATTAAACACGAAGTTCATAGATCGTTGCTACCAACAATAGTCGCCTAAACGCCCTTACTAGATCTAGCTTGACAACGAAGCTAGATCCGACACCTTCACTATGCTATCATGCTGCATGTCACGTTTACTTTCAAATTAACTATACGCACTTTTTATCTGCTTATTTCCATGTTCATGCATTTTGCCATGTCATTTCATGCATTGATTGTATTGCTATATATGCGTAGCACACGCTACTTTAACGTTGTAAGCTGCGGCGAGTAGGATCTTGACTCCTACATATTTATTGAGGCTAGGTGCACCCTTATGCCATATTGTAAATTACTGCATGGCTCGTGATCCAGAAGATATACACATGGAGGGATAGGGTTAAGCGACCATTCAGCGTAGAAGTGTGTACGTACAACCACTTCAGCTGTAAGGCATAAACTCTGGGATTGGGGTAAGGATAAGCGACCATTCAGTATAGAAGTATGCCAGATCAGCAACTTCAGTTGTAAGGCATAAACCCTGTGCACAATGTGAATGCATGTTTTCATCGTGAAATCGTGATATCTTGTTTTGTAGCTTTTGCTACAACGTATCGTGCAAATGTTAACTTTCATGTTCATCTTAAACTGCTACATTCATGCTCATGTTTAAAATGTTGCATTCATTAAATAACATGTCATGTCGTGTCCATCATTTTAGAACTGCTAGTTGTACACTTTTGCTCTTTTGTTTCTTTGCATAAAAGTCTCCCTTCCTTTTGGAGATTTTTGCTGACATGTGCCCTTTCCTTATTGGGTGTCACAAGTCAGGTTTTGAGCCTGATTTAGTTGCTGGGGACACAGTTTGCTGACGTCCAATTCGAGGACATCGGAGTTCTACCCCTAGTCTCAGCTAGTGACTTTCCTTAGTTGTTGTTTACTTTCTTAGTAGTTGTTGTTAGGTTGTTCGGTGTGTTGCACCCTTCCCTTTGTATTAGTTTCGGCCATGCTTAGGCCTTCTTTTCAGCCTCTGTACTTTACTTTATGACTATCTCTGTAATGTTTGGAATAAAATCTGTGGATGTTGAATGTTGGATAATTTTATTTGTCTATCCCTTATTATTATTGTTGTTGTTTCATCGTAATGCAAAGAACCTGTTAATGGATTAAATTACCAGACGCTTATCAGGCTGTAGCTTCACAGCTCCAAGTCTTAGCGGACCTCTTCATGTCTCGCCTTCCATACTTGGGAAGCGGGACCTGACAGGTTTTAGTGGTGGCCCTTGCAGGTCTCTTTGCATCTGTGAAATTTCAGAACAACAATAATGATAACAATATCCATTTAAATATTCGAAACATTCAACTCATAAATTGAGTCTAACCTGAAGGTTTTCCCTGTCATAGATGGTAGAAAGACTTAGATAGACGTCCAGGTTTGATAGTCAGGCACTTTCATTAAGATTTAGTTGTACTCATCTTAGGTTACCTTAGTAGTCTCTCACCCAGCCCTGATCATATTAGATTCCTAGAGCTTTTCCTTTAGTCGTTCGCTTGGGTTCATCAAATTTCAGTCCCAGCAGAATGTAATCTTGACCCTCATAGGACCCTTCCCTGAGATTTCTAATACAGTAGTTCTTTAGAAAGTCTTAGTGCTAAGTTTCTCCTAATCTTTAGTCGGCTCGGTAATTAGAACCCCTGATTTCTAGCATCTTCCTAATCATTACACTTCTGTGTTATCGACCGAATATTTCCATCCTAGTTTTCATGAATCATATCCTAGGCGTATTTGGTATCGATCAGGTGACCGTATTCTTTGCCCTCATTTCACTTGCTCGCTTCTTGACGATTATCGTTAATTTTTTCGAAACTTCTTCATCGCAAATACGGATTCTTCTAAAAGTATTTTCGACATCCCTTATTAAAATCTTCGCTCACTTTAACTGCCTTGAAAACCCATATTATATATTTAAATTTACTGCTTTTTGGTTGAGTTAAAATTCTTTCTTGAATTTTGAAACTTTCTTGGTCGTAATTTTAGTTACTATCTCGTAACCATTTTCTAACCGGTATCTTTCATATTTCCGTTTTAAAACCTTGTTACCATTTTGATAATTCAATATATCACCCTTTTTCTAAACTATGAAATTTATTTTAACCACTTACCGTACATACTTTTAGAATATTCTTCTAAGCTAAATAGAACTTAAATTTTTTATATATATATTTTTTGGAGAATAATTATATATATATATATATATATATATATATATATATATCAGTTTGCCCACGAGAGGGTGTCCTAGTGGTAAGTCATTCCGCTCCAAAGCCAAGGGGTGCGGGGTTCGAGGCCTATGGCCGCCGTGACTTGGTAATTATTGTGGAATTTGTTGTGAAATTATTTACCCTGGGGCTACATCTCCCCTCTCGGACTAACCCGGGGGCCGTTGGGGGCACGGCGGTCACCCCCCAGTTTGCATAGTCTCGACCGGGCTCTCGCCTTACCCTCCTTAAAAAAAGCCGAAGGCAGGGGGAGGGGGTTAGGGATTTTTCTGGGTAATATATATATATATATATATCAGTTTATATTCATCGAGCTCATACTTCAAAAAAAATCCTTGTATAAATCTATTTACAATTGCAACCCAATCACTACCCCACCCTACTCATTATTTTCTTCATCTAAAACTTTTTTTCTGTGGTTTAAAATTTTATCGTATGCTCGCTATTTCTACCTATTGTTATAAGAATATATATATGATATCATATTTTACACTTATCTTTCTTTCACATATTTAATTATTTAGAGCAATATTTTCGTCCCACCCAACCATCTATCTCCTTATCCTCGCCTTATCTGAACTCGTTCTTTCCGATCATTTCTTCGTTACGATTTTGGTTTCGGTTTCCTTTCTATTGTTTAGCCATTAGTGCCTGTTGTTGCCTGTGTCAACTCTAGTTTAGTAGTGGGCCCATTGGTTTTTGTGATGTCGTGGTGGTGCATGTATATAGGTAGACTATGTGGACCTGTATGAGTGTGCAACCCTTAGGATATTAATGATTGTCCCTTGTATTATGTATGTATACTAAGTGTTATTTGTGATATATGTATGAAGTTGTATGAATGATGGTATTTATATGTGAGGATAGTTATACCACTATAGGGACGTCTGTGAATATTAGATTTAGTGTCGGAATATCTACTAGTGGAGTATGTGGTTTGAAGATACTTGTAAATGTTAAAAATAGTATACTAGTAAGTCATGTGCTTGTTAGGTGTAACGATAATAGGTGTGCTTATAGTTAAGTGTGTATGCCTATTATATGATCTATATGTTAGTACGTGTGAGCGTGTGCTCGTACGTAGATATGTATGTGCTTAGCCTTGAGTAGATATGTGCTTACTATATGAATATGTGTGATATACGTATGGTAATAGGGTTATAATTTTGTTTGGTATTGATTGCCTTTACGAGATATTGTGCGTGTGCGTGTATACCATGAGGTATACAGGATTAATGTATGTCTTAACTATGTATGGATAAGTATATGTATTAGTATACTAATTATATTTTAATTGCTATGGTGTGAATATATATTATATGTATGTGGCTATACGATGCATGCATATATAGGATAGTATATTTGATTATATACGTGTGTTGATTATGGTATGTTTGTGGTTACGTTGGTAGTTATATATATATTGGAGTGGTGTTGGTATAAGTATAAATATTGTGGTATGTATATAAAGTATTCTGATATGGGTTTCGAGTCTCACTCATTCTTGAGTGGGTATACTCTAAGTATATGGTCATTTTTGTCTGTAGTTGATGTATAGTGCTATGAAGATAGTGATGAATGATGTGTGTATAGTGATAGGTTTGGTTGTGATGCTTACGTTACGCACAAGATTGTGGGTGGCTATACCATTATATGGTTATAGGTGTTGGTCTTGTAGTATAGTTATTTACTAAGGTTTTACATGGTTGAATGTATATCTGTTAACTAAACTTGGTGTGTTGAATGTGCTAAGTATATAGTGGTGTGAGTGGTATGTTTGAATGGTATATTAGCGTGTGTGGGCGTGCACCATGCACGGGTAAGTATGTGCTTTGTTGTAGGTATTTGTGACTATGGTATGTGCGGTGTGACTTGAATATAGTTATAGGATTGTATGTGATGTGAATATATGGTGAAGTATCTGTGTGCATTTGAATAACTATATATTTGTGAATTTATAGTAGTGGTGTATGTATATTAGATATAGCGAACGTGATTTAATATTGTATGGTATGATTAACTTGTGTTAATATGTTGGTGTTGGATGTACACTAGGAGATAGAGTGAGTAGTACATCCATAGTTGTTTTGTACATAGGTAGTTATATATACGTGAAGTACTACGATTGTATTTGCTGGTGTGAACTATTTTATGTAGGTATGCGTACCTTGATTATGTGATAAGTGAGTGATAGTTATATATGAATGATTGAAGTACGTGTATGAATCTGACTGTCAATGATAAGTATAAGTATAGAATGTGCCTATATACATACCTGGTTATAGTATTAATGTTTGAATTGTTGAGTATTGGACTTCTCCCTACTTGGTGTTAATGATGAGCAAACATAAATACTTGTGACCAATCCCCTATTTTGCAGTTGATCCATTGCCTAAGCTAATTATAAAGATCTACTAGAAATGGATCACTCACAAACTTCATTAAAGGCAAATGACATGAATTGGATGATCGTATATGATGATTGAATTTTCGTGAAGACTTCAAGCTCATACGATGGAAAGAAGAGATTATTCGTTAATGTAATTTTTCTTTTATCTCTTCTAGTATGTTGCTTAGAAGTAGAACTTTAATGGAGCACTCACACGCATCTACATTCAGTCATAGGACATCATTAGATCAATTGTCATTTGATCAAAATTCAATTCTTTATTGATTGTGCTAGGATTATTTAAAAAAGCCGACTGCTGAACAGTTTACAGTCACATGTCTCAAAAACAGTCGATTGTGTTTTGTTCTACAGTTGCCTGTTATGCACAGACTATTACAATATAGTTTTGGGTCTTCTCTGATTATTTCGTACAGGCTACTGATGAACGATTCACATGCGCCTGTCCTAGTGACTGTCGACTGTGTTTTGTAAATTAGTCACATGTCTATTCTTGCCCAAACTCTGTTTGATCTGACTTTTACGGAGTCGACTAATGCTGTATATACAGTTGACTGTCTCTTGGATCAGTCGACTGCCTATGCTGCAACAGTCTTCTGTCTGTGAGTCATTTCTTTGACTCAGCTCTCTGGAAATTTCTCAGGCTTTTGACAATCGTCTGTTTAAGGATTCACAGTCGCCTGTTCTGATTAACAGTCGACTGTATTCCTTGCATAAGTCGTCTGTCCTGTTAATTGTGAGATTTCCAGTATTTGTCTAACTTACCCATCTCTCGGCCAGTCGCCTGTCGAAGAAATTACAGTCGCCTGTTGGTTTAACAGTCGACTGTCTTTGCTTCATCAGTCGACTGTCCACGTGGTAAGTTACCGTTATGAATTCTCACCTACCCTTGCTGACTGTGCAACAGTGGACTGTGGATTGTTCATCAGTTGACTGTCGCGAGTTCAGATTCTATCCGTTGAGATTTTTATCACGGATTCCAGTTGGGTTTTTGCCTAAACTGTTTTATGGATTTGAGAAAACTATAAATAGAGCTTTTACTATTCCATTGGAAGGTTACTCATTCATTGCAAAATATCTCAAGCTTTCATTTCCAAAGATCAAAGCTCTCAAATCCAAAGCCCTAAGTATTTCCAAATCTTGTTCTCTTGCTCTCCAACCTAGAACCAAAGAGTAATCATCTAGGCAATTGGAGCAGTCAAGAGAAAGGGCTTCTCCTCTCTTCCAAGAGAGTTCTTCAACACACATCACACTCCTTCTTCAAGTTCTACTTGAAGGCATAGGTGATTGTAAGTGTTGTTTTCATTATTTCGTAACATTCGTTATTTGAGTTGTGCTCTCGGTTGTGAGAGTGGTTTTGCTTGCTCCCTGGTTGTGGGAGTCAAGGACATCGATTGTATTCGATTGCACTTGTAGGGTTGCTACAAGTGGGCTTTAAGGAAACCTCAAGTTAGGGTTCTAACTTGAGTATCCGGTGGTATCCAGGTGGTAGGGACGTATGATTGCCGGGAACAAGTCGGGAGTTGACTTGGGTAATCCGAACCCTTGAAACATCTCTGCGTTTGCGTGTGTTTCATTTTGGGTTGTTTTTCTATTCCGCACTATTTGTTGGATTGCAAATTATTTGGCGTAAATTCCTTTTAAATTTTCCTAAACACTATTCAACCCCCGCTTCTAGTGTTTTCCCCATAGACGGGGTGACGTGCGTTTATATTTCATATATTCACGCATGTCTTCTTTTGTGTTTTCCGCTGTTTTCCGCCGTCTTGTATTCGTTTTCTCGTGTTTTCTTGTTTTCTTTCACTTTTCCGTGTTTTTGTATATTTGCTGGAGTTTACCGTCGTAGGGGACATATAACGATGATATCGTGAGTCCCCGGAGCAACGGGAGGAGTCACGCGTGATCCAGGGGGTCAAACGACGAAGATAGCATTTTTGAGCCCCTCACCCGACCGGTTAGTCACTTCTAACCGATCGGGTGATGCACGCGTGCACCACCCGGACACAAGCTGAAGAGGGCGGAAAGTCAACCGGTCGGTTCAGAGGCCGATTCACAACGCCCCAACTCTCTGGAATTTGATGCTGAATGCCAACCGATCGGGTGACCTTCACCTGATCGGTTCACCTGTAGCCAATTCTCCAAAACCAAGACACGGAGAGCTCAACCGACCGGTTCACCCGACGGCACGAAGATCCAACCGATCAGCTTCAACCCTCAACCGACCGTGGCATATGACCGGGTGAAGTCCCGTGCTGAACTGCCGAAGAAACGAAACAGGTCACCTGATCGGTTGACTTATCAACCGATCGGGTGATATCGTATTCTATATATAGGACCCCTAGGTTTTCCAGAAACTGGAGTTGTTATTTTTTACAGTTTTTTCTCTCTCTTGACGGTTGTAATTTTTCAGATATTTGTAAGTTTTTTGATCTTTACCAAACTTTAATATAGTGTTATTAGCATTGCTCTTACTGCTTTTCAATCACTTGATCATGTTTTTAACGGACGATTTTGGTTTAGATCGCTTTTTAGTACATATGTGTGAGTAGTTCCCAAATCTGGGATTTTGGTGGAAACCCCTTCGTGGATTCTCCCCAATGCGTCCATAGGACTAGGAAATCGATATAGATTAGGAATCTACCGGTTACGCGTGGCGTTTTATTGTCATCGGCGGGAAAAAGACCGCCTTTGACCGTTGGGCCAAGGGGGAATAAACTTGGCGGTTGATCCCCTAGCCATAGCTCACTCCCTTAGCGTAGACGTCGAATCCTAGCGTGGGGGAGCGGCAGGACGAGACGGTGGGAGTTATCGTTGCGATCTAAGTGCTCCCAGAGTCGGTCAGTGTTAATGGACATGGGAATGCCCACTGACCGAACCCGGGAAGTCCGGCGTATCATCCTGGGCACCGACCGGAATATCGGGCCCATGGGACGCTGGTACAACTCTTAGAGGCAACGTCTCACCATTAGACCCTAATTCCGATCGCTATCCTACCCATAGGCCGTATCGGCGAGAATCGCACGATAGGGTGGAAACCGAAGTCCCGGGTTTTCACTTCATATTGTTTATCCCTTGCATTCCATTTTCCGTGACAACCCATCATCCGATTCGGGCTAGCTTGCCCATGGGGTGAATCCTATCCTTCTTGACACAAGCACAACCACGCCTCCATGAGTTCGACCCCCAAGCCATACTACAACACCGTGTGCTTGCGTTTATAAATATTTAAATCTCACTCCCCCAATTATATATTGCACACATCTGACGCGCAAAACACGGGGGGGGGGGGGGCGTCAAGCTTTATGGCACCGTTATCGGGGAGGCAACGTGCTTGTTATTTTAGGATTTCGTGAACCCTTGAGTCGAGCTCTTATTCCCATCTCGCGATAATTTTCGCATTCTACACTTTTTTATTTTACTTGTACATATTGTAAATATTAGTTGTATAGAATTGATTTACTGAGTCGTCGTGCTGCCTTCGCTACTCCTCGCCTCCCGTTACGCGACCCATGCTTTTGACGTGTTTGCTATCTGTGCAGTTCTCTCTCTCTCTCTCTCTCTCTCTCTCTCTCTCTCTCCCTCTCTCTCTCTCTCTCTCTCTTCTTATAGGTTTTCTGCTCGAACGACGAGGATGATGTGTGCCGTTTCATGGGATATCTGGGATCATTCGCACCACATCCACTGTTTGGCACAAAGTTTGACAGAACCCCTAAATGCTTCGAATATACTGTCCCTTCAGACTGCCGCTGTGGAAAATCAGAGGAGGTATCATGATATGCAGCAGCATCCAGTCACGACAACTCTCCTTCCTCCTGATGAAGTGGCGTATATTGACATGCCCGGTTCCGCGTTCGATGGGGAAGAATTGTTCACGGAGTTTTGTCAGGAGAACTATCAGGTAGAGTCTGTCGGTTATGTTGGACAGGAACCGATCTATTCTATGCAGACTTCTATCGAGCATCCCGGATCTTGGGACAATGAGGAAGCTTGAAGCAGTGGTGGAGAACCATCGACTGTGGAAACCTGTTTTCACGTCGAAGCCTTCTTCCCGAATAATTATTATGAGCTTGAGAAAGACCCAGTGCCTTCCTTTGCAATCCCCACGATACCTTGCAGGGCTTTGCCATGCAGAACCATGGCTGGGAGTGAAGTTCCAGATGATGGCTTTCAAGAGATCCACGAAGAAGTCCTTTCACGAGAGGATGCTCAGCTTGAGAAATATGCGTCGGGACCTCATGAAGTTGAAATGAAAGAGTTTCCCCCCGGGACTAAAGTATGAATATTTGGGGAAGGGCTCGACCCTGCCGGTGATAGTGAACTCCTCGCTGCCTGAAGACCAGATGACCAAACTTCTTGGTGTTTTAAAAAGGTTTAAGAGTGTCTTCGGGTATGCAATTGAAGACTTGAAAGGAGTTAGCTTGGGCCTCTGCTCATATAGGATACTGCTTGAGGATGAGCAAGCCTCCTCAATTGAGCCACAGCGGAGACTCAATCCCATAATGATGGAGGTGGTCAAAAAGGAGATTGTTAGGCTTCTACATACCGGTATCATATACCCTATCTCGGACAGTCGCTGGGTTAGCCCGGTGCACGTTGTACCCAAGAAAGGAGGAATGACGGTGGTTCGCAACGAGAAAAACGAGCTCATACCCACGAGGACCGTCACTGGGTACCGGATGTGCATTGACTATAGGAAGCTGAACAAGGCCACAAGGAAGGATCACTACCCTCTCCCTTTCATTGACCAGATGCTCGAGAGGCTGGCGAAGCACAACTACTTCTGTTTCATAGACGGGTACTCCGGATTCCTTCAAATCCCTATCCATAATGATGACCAGGAGAAGACTACCTTTATATGCCCATTTGGGACTTATGCATACCGAAGGATGCCGTTTGGGCTTTGCAACGCCCCAGCTACATTCCAAAGGCTAATGTCCGCAATTTTCTCCGACTACTCCCAGGATATCATGGAGGTTTTCATGGACGATTTCTCCGTCTATGGAACTGAGTTCGACTCGTGGCTCAGCAATCTAACTAAAGTCCTGGAGAGATGTCAAGACAAGGGACTGGTACTGAACTGGGAGAAATGCCATTTCATGGTCCAAGAAGGAGTTGTGCTGGGACACGTCATTTCTTCGAGGGGAATTGAGGTTGATAAAGCAAAAGTTGAGGTGATTGAAAAGCTTCCGCCACCGCTCAGTCTTCGAGGAGTCCGTGGGTTTTTAGGGCATGCGGGATTTTATCGTCGCTTCATAAAAGACTTCTCCAAGATTTCAAGGCCGCTGACCCAACTCCTCGTGAAGGATACGCCTTTCATCTTCAACGAGGAG
The DNA here is from genome assembly GCA_030789695.1 of Scilla litardierei. NCBI lineage: Eukaryota > Viridiplantae > Streptophyta > Magnoliopsida > Asparagales > Asparagaceae > Scilla > Scilla litardierei. The sequence goes on from CM061142.1 coordinate 143,529,837, forward strand.
TGCATGGAAGACTTCCGCCTTCTGAAGCAAGCCTTGATTTTTGCACCCGTAATTCAGCCTTCGGACTGGAATCTACCCTTCGAGCTAATGTGCGACGCTAGTGATTACGTGGTTGGAGCCGTTTTGGGGCAGAGGAAAGATAAAAACATGCATGTCATATATTATACGAGCAAGACCCTTGACATTGCCCAAAGAAATTACACAACCATAGAAAAGGAATTGCTAGCAGTCATCTACTGAACCCTTCCTCGTCCTCGAGGAAGACGAGTGAGAGTAGGAGCTCGGAGGGAGAAAATAGAGAGAAAGAGAGAAGAATAGAACTCTAAATCCTAAATCGCCCGTACGGGCCAACAAAATCAAACACGCCACACTAAGCAATCATACGACAAAACACAACACTAAACCAAGGAATGTGAGTCCAAACAAGTGTCGTGGGCCCACGCAGTGAAGCGCGAGTGAGTGTGGTCTTGTGCTAGCAGACGGTGTCACTATCTACATTGTGTAATAAGGCTCCATATACATATACACAAAGAAAGACCCAAATATCGATTCAATTTGAAATTGCGGTGAATATTTGCTCAAGCATGCATGAGAAGAGTATAAGAATAGAAGCATATCATGCATCGGGGATTCCACAGCTAGGGACTAGGAAATCACCACACTATAGCCTAGATAATAGCTAAAAAGTTCCTAAGCCAAGTGTTTTCGAAAACGATGGAGGTTGAGAAGGTGTGGAGTAGAACACTCGATGCAAATTCTCGCCTTCCCTTTATTCTCGGTAGATAGGAAAAATATTCACACTGGAAAGTTTTGGGTTTTGGGTATTTGTATTTTTTTAGATTTTTGCCTATACATATTTTTTTCTTTTCTCTTTTCTTTTCCTTTTTTGGGGTTTTCTTTTCTCTCCCTTTTTTTGGATTTTTGGATATTGGGATATATACATGTGTACTCTCCCAAGTGGGAGAACGGTACACGACGAAGGGATTTGCACCAAGTAAAATAAAAATGAAATCGGATTCTAAACACTTGGGCAAAGGAGATATTTCTCGCTAATCAGAGCATAGGCTAAATGGGTTATCCTAGTCCTTGTTTGTGGAATCCCGACACATGCGAATTGAAATATACGATATAAATATAGCATGCATATAGAAGCAGACAGTAGAAACAGATACCGTACATTGAAATCGAAGCATGGTAATCTAGGGGTCAACCAAGGATAGGTATATAAATCAAAATCACAAAATAGAAGTACACCCCTAGCTAGTCACGACAAACAACTCACACAAAAGCAAAGTGAACCCACGAAGCATGAAATGCAATGGACTTGGCTTCCTAGGGTTAGTGAATGTGCTTATCGAAGCTATGCTAAGTGTGCGTTTGATTTTCGTGGCAATTCATCATAGGGTTCATCTCTAGGAGAAAGAGATAAATAGAAGAAAAGAAAGAAAAAGAAAAAGAAAAACACGGAGAAAAACGACTCAAATAACGAAGAAAAAGAGACAAATGACGCACGAAGTGCGACTCCCCCAAGCTGAAACTTGCATTGCCCTCAATGCAATAATAGTTTATACGGAAGGGCAAAGAAAATGGGGGGGGTGCGCACCGACATAAAAAATGAAAAACACAAAAAACACATGAACGAAACTAAAAAATAAAGAAAAATAAACACTCAAATAAAAGATTTAAAACACGACGAAGGACTCAAAGACACAAACACACGAAAACGACACACGAAAACATGCACACAAAAGTCGATTTCCCCCACGCTAAACATGACAATGCTAGCAAAATGATATGATCAGTGGTGATGTAGAGATATGCTAGGGGAAAAATCGGAAAAGAAAGAAATTAGAATGCAGGAGAGACGGTGCACGTTCTCCTTGGAAGAGGATGTGGGTGAAATGATAGAAGGGCACGACATGAAGGGTTATTATGATGCAAAAGAAAATCCTAGATACGCTCCCCTCGCTAATGAGAGGAGACGAGATTATTCAAATCTAAACTAGAAAGCGGTAAATTTTTACACTACTGGATTAGGATACACCTGAGCATAGGCGGATCCAAGATCTGGAGTGGGGCAGGTAGTTTCCCTAACTGCTCCTTCTGTGGCTCCGCCAGAAGCGTTGTGCCACATGTGCCAATGGACCCAAGCAATGCACCTCCAAGCATCTCACGTAGGTGTCCACCTGTAACCTACAAAGGACGAGGTGCATTAGTCCATGGCAAAAAATCTTTCCCCAAAATAAAAGTATCCCAGAGATAATCGTCAAAATAAGATGGAAAAATAGTAAAAGTGTGACGAATACTCCCTGAGAATGGGTTGCTATCCTCTGTACTAGCGACGACCAAATCCTCGCTCTCCAGGAGAAGTGGCTCTCCAGGTGGTGATGCACCGCAGCATACCTCATGGGAAGTAGATCATGTGTCCTGCGAGAGATATGGTGTGTCAAATATATATGAGTCTAAAGAAATAAGAAGTGAAAAACGAGACTCAAAAGTGGAGTGAGAGTGAGTATGAAAATCTCCCTGAATAGGGGTAATATGCTCAAGTAGATGCTCAGTCCCAGAAGAAATGGAGAGCGATGGTAGAGGTGGATGTGACTCGGACTCCATGAAGTGGATCATCATATCCAGGCCCTCGTGCACATTCTCCTCGACGATATGTTCATGCTCCTCCATCTGCCAGATGTCCTGAATGACATCCTCATGGTTGACCACTGACCAAGGAGGAAGCTATGACAGAGATGGCTGTGGAGGTGGATGTGGAGCAGACCCCTCGTATGTGGTCATGGTGTCCTCGTCCTCACGCACATCCTCCTCGTCGGTATGCATAATCTCTGTAAACTCCTCAATGCTCTCATAGGACTCATATGTTGAATATTGGACTCCCCGAATTTGGTTTTGGATGATGAGCAAACATAAATAATTCATGAACTAACAATTTGTGAGCGCAGTATTGGAGATCGTCGCAAAAATCATGAGAACATTCAAAGCGACATCTCAAGACTTCTCAAAGCACGTATTCATGCCTAAAGCTTCGTTAAAGCTCTTGCGCCGTTTTAGAAGTCATGAAGAATTAATCGAAGCTCTCGAAGACCATTCTTTAAGGTTTTATTTATAGTCTTTTAGCTTCGATCTATAGAATGTTAAGCCTTGAGTATATCTTACGATTCTAACTTCATAACGCTCATATCGTAGCTCTAGGATCTTAGTACAAGTTCATTCTAACTTCCTCGAAGCGTCGCGCTTCGATTCGGACTTGTTTGTGCATGTTAGTTGGTACAAGATGAAGTATTGGCCGACTAGATGGTGATCTAGTCGGTCAGTAACTCTTCTTGGATCGACTAGTTTGCTTCCTTAATTTCTTGCATCTTACTGTTTACAGTTAGTCGGTCTACGTTAACTCACCGACCGACTAGTTTGTGAACTAGTCGGTCAGTGATGCTTCTTTGACCGACTAGTTGTGACTTACTGTTCATGCTAAATTTCTCCTAAGCTACTGTTTATCGTTAGTCGGTCTAAGAAGGTTTGGTGACCGACTAGTTGACAATCTAGTCGGTCAACTTTTGTTCTTGGACCGACTAAGTCAATTTGTATTCAGACTATTTCATTATGCCTCGTAGTCGGTCTACGTTCACTGACTGACCGACTAGTTGTGAAACTAGTCGGTCAGAAAGTCTTCTTGGACCGACTAGATTTCTAGGTCTGAATTTCTATCTCTTCTCAGTTCCTCTCTTAGTCGGTCCATGTTGTTTGACTGACCGACTAGTTGATGAACTAGTCGGTCAGTGGTTGTTCTTTGACCGACTAGTTTCCTCAGATATCTATCCGTTGGAAATTGACCTAAGTTGTTTTTATGGGACCATATAAATACGAACCTAGGTCATTTCTATCTAGAAAAGAGCTGCCATTAAGAGATTCATTGAGATAGAAAGAGATAGCCATTCTCACTCATTTCCAAAGCTCTCTTCCTCACAAGAAACCCATTCTCTCACATTCTAGATCTAGAATCCATCTTGAGAGAAGTTTGTTCTTGGTGAGCCCTTCAAGCTCTAGCTTGAATCAAGTCTCCAAATCTCTCCTAGGCACCTATTGCTGGTCATTTCCTTGGTGCTATGTCTTGGTGACTTCATCTTCCTCAAATCCTTCCTTTCACCTATTTGGTAAGAAAAACTCAAGGTATAGGATTTTGTGGTAAGTTTGTTTATTTTAATATAAACTCATTTATATTGCTTGTTGATTCTCTCGGTTGTGAGAGAAGGTTGTGATCCCAGGTTGTGGGATTCAATATTGCCATTGTTGTATGATTTGATCTTGTGAAGGTTTTTCATAAGATATTCATAGTGGAAATCTTGGGTTAGGGTTTCTAACCTAAGTATCCGGAGGGGATCCGAGTAGTTGGGACGTAGGATCACCGGGAACAAGTCGGGGAGACTTGGGTGGATCTGAACCCATTAACATCTTTTGTTAGCATTGTTAATTTTGTTGTTGTCATTCAATTTAACCTTCCGCAAATTGATTTGGTAGTTGTTTGCACTATAATTTGGAATTATACTCCTTGTTATTTTTAAATTACTATTCACCCCCCCTCTAGTACTTGTGCAGTAGCTTGTAGGGCATTATATTTGGTATCAGAGCCAGATACTTAGCTATGTCTGCCAACGACAACAAGACCGTGCGTCCACCTTCCAACTATGACACCTTCAGGAACCGAGAAGGAGCATCTTCGGTGATGGAAGGACATTCCTCTACGAGGCCTCCATTCTTCAATGGTACCAACTACGGGTACTGGAAATACCGGATGGAAACCTTCCTCCAGAGTGCATCTTTATGGAGGACTACAATGAAGGAATACATCGAACCCGAAGAAGAAGACTTTGAGAAATGGACTACCGCGGAGATCGCCGCGGAGGTAAGCAATGCCAAGGCAATGAACGCCTTGCAATGCGCATTGGAGCCCGAGGAATTCAATAAGATATGCACATGTAAGAGTGCATATCAAATTTGGAACTCCCTCCTCATTCTTCATGAAGGGACGAGTAGGGTAAGGGACTCTAAACTCGTAGTCGTAAACAAAGATTACGAAATGTTTCATATGCAACAGGGCGAGAAGATGAAGGAATATTACGCTCGCTTCGTTGACATAATAAACGAGTTAGAGGCCCTCGGTAAATCCTACACCCAAAAGGAGAAGTGCTCAAAGCTTATCGAAGGACTTCCTTCTTCTTGGGAGAAACGTACCTTCGCCATCGAGGAAGGTAATGACATGAATAAGTATACCGTAGTTCAATTGATGGGTACTTTGATGTCATACGAGGTACGCAAAGATAGCAAGGTGAAGTTACAAGAAAAGATGAAGTCCTATTTGAACCAAGACGCGCCTAAGAAAAAGGCGATTGCATTCAAGGCGGCTTCATCCACCTCTACCGATGATGAGGACTCGGAAGAAGAAATGGACATGGAATCCATTGCACTCTTGGCAAAGAAATTCAATCGCTTCTTCTGAAAGGGTAACTTCAAAAAAAAATCTAAATTTACTTCTACTAACGCCTCTCCACCTTTGTGCTTTAAATGCAATAAGCCAGGACACATCAAAGCGGATTGTCCTCAAAACAAGCAAAAGGAGAAGTGGAAGGCGCCGAAGTTCGACAAGTCAAAGAAGTACAAAAAGGGGTACAAAAAGGGACTTGTCGGAGCAACATTCACCGACTCTGAGGATTCCTCAAGCGGAGAGTCGGACGATGAGAAAGTGGAGCAAGCGCACATGTGCTTCATGGCAAGAGAGGAGCATGATCAAGGATCTTCCTCCTCCGATGATAGCGACGACGAAGGCGATGAGGTAACTATGGATGATCTTAGGGATGCTAACTTTCATTTATGGTCTAAATACACTAAATTAGTAAATAGATATACTAAAGTAAAAGATGACCTAGCTAGCATTCAAACCTCGCCTAAGACTATCATCACCAACAACGACACCGTTGTTGAAGAGTTAAGAAATGAGATTGTTAATCTCAAATCTAAACTTGAACATGTTAGCATTGATGATCCGGAAGAACATAGGATAGCGGATTTAACTTCTCAAAACTCGACTTTGAGTATTAAGAACGAGAATCTCAAATCTCGTGTTTATGTGCTCACATCGCAAGTATCCACTTTGGATACTTCTATGCGTTCTCTCAAAGAGAAATATGAGAACACATTAGGCCGAATTAATAAATTCAATAAGGGTAAGGACCATTTGGATAAAATCCTAAGTGACTTACTTCCGGCCAATCACCACATTGGTTTGGGGTATACGATGGGATGTCCATCCAAAGCGGCCACTACTTTTGTTAGGCCAACTTCCGGTGACTCTACGAGTGTTAGCAAACACTCTATTGGTAGTTCATCTACCAATGGTGCTTCCACATCGTCCACACCCTCTTTTGAAAAGAAACCCACTTTGGGTGGACCTCCAAAGAAGGGGCATGCTTATATGTACACCAATACCATGCCACGTAGGAACACACGTCCTACTCCACCGTCTCACACATATGATGATTTCTACGCAACACATTCTCGGGCACGTGCACACCATGTGAGACACCCTCACGTACATGTTCCCACACATGCATATGTTCACCCACCTCATCATATGAATAATTCTCGTCGTGCACCATTCCATCATGTTCCTTATGCCTATCCACGACATGCATCACGTAGAAACCAACAACGCATGCATGCACCCAATAGGATGAGGGCTCCCAAGATTTTCACTATTTGGAGCCCAAAGGACACAAGCATGGATGAAAAACAAGTATATATGAATGCTTATTTTTCGGATGTTGTGCATAGTAGAAATTATGTGGGGAAGTCAAAGTCCAATTGGACTTGGCTTCCAAAGGTCTAACTTTTGAGGACCCAATGACCTTGGGTACCATGATATGAAAGTTTCTATCTTTAGGTACTCAAGGAAAAGAAAAAGAAGAGGAGCAACAAATTTAAATTTAGCTCCAAATGGAATTGGATACTCGATAGCGGGTGTTCAAAACACATGACGGGTGACGCTCAATTGCTCTCCGGAGTGGTTCCCATTGCAAATGGAAATCGCGTCGTATTTGGAGGCAACGAGAGCGGAACCATCGTCGGTGTTGGTAAAGTGGGTAACCCGTCTAAACCCTTAATTAGTGATGTCTATCTAGTTAATGGTTTAAATCATAATCTTATTTCAATAAGTCAACTTTGTGACAAAGGTTACAAAGTTAGCTTTGCGAAAGGATTGTGTCATATTTCAAATAATAATAATAAATTATTATTTTCCGGCACACGCCATAAAGATATCTATATTTTGGATCTTCCTAAGTCATATGAACAATGTCTCGTTGCCAACACAAGTGAACAACACTTATGGCATCGACGCTTTGGACATGTGAACTTTGGAACACTTTATAAGCTTTCAAAATTAAATTCCATTAAAGGTTTTCCGAAGCTCATTTTTGAAAAGAAAATTTTTTGTGATTCTTGTCAACGTGGCAAGCTTCCTAAATCTTCATTTAAACCTAAGAAAAGCATTTCTACGAAACGGCCACTAGAGCTATTACATCTAGATTTATTTGGGCCAACTAGAGTTGCTTCCTTAGGAAATGCAAGATATGGACTAGTCATCGTTGATGATTATTCAAGATTTACATGGGTATTTTTCTTATGTAATAAAAATGAAGCTTTTGAAAACATCACAATATTTGTGAAGAAAGTACAAAATCTCATCGGAACCACCATTGTCACTATTCGTAGTGATGGGGGTGAATTTGAGAATGAGTCTTTCTCAAATTTTTGTGATGATCTTGGAATTACTCACACGTTTTCTTTCCCTCGCGCACCTCCTCAAAATGGTGTTGTTGAGAGGAAGAATAGAACGCTTGTGGAGTGTGCACGCACTATGCTTGAAGATAGTCAACTTGGTTATCAATTTTGGGCGGAAGCAGTACACACCGCTTGTTATGTGTTTAATAGAATACTTTTGAGGCCCGGCACCAAACAAACTTGCTATGAATTGTTGTTTGGTAGATTGCCTCAAGTTAAACATTTTCGTGTTTTCGGCGCAAAATGTTTTATTAAAAACACATATGATAATTTGGACAAGTTTGATCCGAGATCGGATGAGGGGATATTTGTTGGGTATTCCTCACGTAGCAAAGCCTACTGGATATACAACAAAAGATCCTCTACGATCGAGGAATCACTTCATGTCTCATTTAATGAGAATTTTACTAATTCTAGAATTTCAAATGATAATGATTCTATGGATGTTTTATGTGATTCGTTTGAAAATTCTAAGACTATTGATTCAATTGATCCTATTGAGACTAACCCGACTAATGAAGTTGTTGAGAATGTGCCTAGTGATCAAGGTATTCCCAAGCGGCTTCATACCTTTCGCGACCATCCCCATGAGCAAGTCATTGGCAATATTCATGATAGTGTCAAGACGAGATCGCAAGTCCACCACTTCGCCAATTGTGCCTTTGCCTCATCGATAGAGCCAAAGAATATAGTTGAAGCGTGTGAAGATAGTGCTTGGATGTCACGCCCCGCTTCCCATTATCCTTGGGGCGAGGACGTGAACGGGCCCGCTTGGGTTGGAGCGGTGAAGCCCCAACCCAATAAGCGTCTGTGTATGACTACTTTGGCAGATTCTTGCTTGCGAATAATCGGAACAACACAATATGGTGTCATTATACTTTAACTTTTCCAGATTACATGTACATAAGGAATTAAAGGCCTAGCATGGCCATTACAACAGTTACAAAGAGATTTAAAGTACATCTGAAGGAAATACAACAACAATAAATTTTTAGTAAGCTGCGATGTATCGTTCGTCTTCAGCAACCGGTCTCGGACTCCTGGTTCTCTTGGTCCTCCTGTTCAATCTTCAAATGAGCTATTTGGAAACTCTGCTCAAAACCTAACGTATATTTCACCAACAAGGAAATATACGTCAGCGAGGGTTGCTCGGCAAGCTTTTAAAAACGTTAGTAGTAAAATGACCCTCGGCAAGATTTAATATAATTTACAAAACTTTAGAAGTGAAAGACACAATATATTTCCAAAAAGATGAAACATGGCCGCATGAAGCAACATGGGAACATAACATCGTGTAGTGAGTAAAGTAGTGCAAGCGGAGTGTGGTGCGTAAAGTAGGGGGCACAACCAGGTGTAGTGTGTACAGCAATATGTGTAGCAAGTGCGGTGTGTACAGCAAAAGTAGTGTCAAGCGTAGTGCGCACAGCAATAGTCGTGACAAGTGTAGTGTGTACAGCAATAGGTGTAGCAAGTGTAGTGTGCACAGCAATAGATGTAGCAAGTGTAGTGTGCACAGCAATAGATGTAGCAAGTGTAGTGTGCACAGCAATAGTCGATCATGACAATAGTTTTAGCAGTTTACGTTGTAGCATCAACAGAGGTAAAACGAAGGGTGCATCAATCATTCCATCAATCTCATATCTAGTGACAAGCCCAGTGTCCGAGGGGGAGGTGACCAGCATCACACCCAAGCCAACGGGAGCTACCCGTGACTCTCTACTCACCGACCCGGCCAGGTGTCGGTCAAGTTCACCAATCGGGTGCAATCCAGCTTTCCAGCCTCTACTACACTAGGCTACCCCACCCAAAGTGTCCATAAGTCGATCTGTAGTTTAATGTTTGCCGAGTGGCAAAACATTCCGTAAGTGGCCCGCGGCCCAATATCCGTAATGCCCGAAGGCCCATTATCCGTAATTGCCCGAAGGCCCAATAATCTGTAATTTGCCCAAAGGCACAATAGTCTGTAGATTTGCCCAAAGGGGCCCAGTATCACAAATCATCAAAGGTGTACATTTCACAAATTAAGGCATACCCGTCGTGAGTGCATTTCGATAGTAGTAATATTTGAAAATGAAAGCAATCAACATGTCACTAGGTTCAACAAGATTAAGAACATACTTTAAAGTTGTTATTAGAATTATTTAGCAATTCGGTCACAAAAATCTGAACAGTATGGTTTAAAAACTCGATGGTGATAAATACTTGCATCTCTGAAAAGTTTGTAGAAAGTGGTATACTTGCAAAGAGGGTAAATACTTGTACCATTGAAAATCTGTAGAAAATATTATACTTGCCTGAAGCGTTACGAGTTTTGGGTGCCCACCTGATCGTACGGTAGGCACGGATGATCTGCGTTAAAGGATTAAATGTCAAGACCAACTAATCACTTAGTGTAACCATGATGAGTGTACATGCACACTGCATAAAATTCATATACTTCATAAGTAAACCATATTAGTTACTGCTTATTGTTTTTATAAAGAACGGCTACCAACCGTACTGTGAACTTAATAATGGGCATCAATTCTGTAACTCATTTATACACTAATTTGGCTAACATATATATTTAACAAATATGTAGACTGGTAGCAATACTGTTTTTGTTTTAGCCCAATCAAATCACGTGTACATTTGGGTACTGTTGAAAGGAAACGCCAGTACCCACATAGCTTAGGGTGATGTCCTACAGGTGCATTTCACATCATTAGAACAAGTGGCTTTCACCACCCCTGGCTATCCCAATGCAACTGTTAATGTAACATAACAACTTAAGTATGGAAATAAAACCCATGCAGCCATTCGCATTGTTGAAGTGTCCATAGGATGCTTTATTTAACCCAATGAGCGTGCATGAAAATCAAAAGCATAGCAAGTCGCCGCACATTATAATTCAACAACATGCTATAATTGATATGTAGCCTAGAAATGCTTACGGGTTACTCGTTGCGTCATTCAAACAAGCGGCGTGTTGCGTTCGAAGTCGGAGCGAGGAGGGACGTGCGATCTCCGGAGCGAGGGGCAGTCACGGACGGTGGAGGCACCGCCGGTGGGGCACCGATGAGAGGGTGAGCCGTTGGGAAGGGCGGTGTCGGGGTGGGTGAAGGATGGCGGAGTCACGGGGTAGCCGCCGGTCGTCGAAGTTCCGGTGAGGGGAGGAGGAAGGCGGGGTGGTTCGAGCGCCGAAGATTTGTCAAGGGTGGCGTTCGGAGCTCGGAGACAGAAGGCGGCGGTGTAGATTGGGACGGGGGAGCAGATCAGAGGTGGGCGGCTCCCCGAGGCGGCGGTGAGGCGATCCACTTCGGCGAGGCTCCGGGGCGAGGAGATCCGTTGCGAAGCTTGCGAGGGGAAGTGACGGCCGGATCTTGCGAGCGAAGGAGGGGAGCTGTCGAGTTGTTGCAGGAAGAAGGGCTGAAGGGAGGTCGTCGACGGCTGCTCGGGTTTGTACGGCGGTGTTGCGGCGAAGGCGGACGTCAAAGCAGTGGGGGAGGAGGCCGGTGGTGAGGTTTGGAGATGGGCGGGCTGTCGAAATGGGGTTGCGGGTTGGCGAGAAGTCTGTCCGGTGGTGGGGGAGCTCAGCTTTGAGGAGGTGGGAGGAGGGGATGCCGGAGACGAGCTCGCCGGCATGGCATGTGCTGGGCTGTCGAAGGGCTGAGAGAGTTTTGTGTGGATTGAAAAGTGATGGAGGCTGGAGGCATGTGTATAGGTTCAGGGGTTTTAAAAGAAACCTTAGGGGTTGAAAAGAATGATGGCTGGGTCTCGTACGAAGGGGAATGTGTTTCTTGGCCTAGAAACTTTAGCCTGGGTTTTTTTTCTTTCGGTGAGAGGGTATGGGTTGTACGAATATGGGAGGAGCGAAAATGATCTAGGGCCCCGTGAGTTAAGTTACGGGAGTTATGGGGTTAAAAACTAGGAAACGTTTTTTTTTTTGAATGAGAATTTTAATTAGGAAATGGGATTTGAATTCATACTTAAAAAGCATTTAAAATAATTATTAATAGCATCAGTATTTAAAAGGATTAATGAGGGAAATTGTAGAGCTAATTAATACCGGTTTAAATGGGTTATAAAAGGAAAGTTTGAAAGGGAAGAGTTAATTGGTTTAAATGAGTTTTAATAGGAAAGTTTCCAAACATAAAAACTTTAAATTCGAATTTGAATATTTAAACTAACTATAAAAGAGATTAAAAATAATTACATGAAGAGTTTATTTAAAATAACAATGAAAATAATGAGTATGAAAATAAACAGAAGTGGATACGGATACGGGTCAGATAAGTCCAACTACGGATACGAAGAAGAATAACACACGGAAGAATTCGGATAAAGCACATCGTGAAAACTGGTCGTTACATCCTACCCACCTTAAAGAAAATTCCGTCCTCGGAATTTCTTATGCTAGGTACGATCGAGGAAAAACCGGACAGACGAAGGATCATGGTATCATGGGAGCAAAGACAGATAGAAGAAAGGAAAACTTCTGAAAAGAGGGTCCACAATCAAATCAATTATTATCAAGACGACACCTGGAACAAGGTAAGATAGACAAAATGGAAATAGTAGAAGCAAAATATACGTCTAAGAAGCAACAAGCAAGGACAAGCACATGACATGAATCACTAAGTGCAATAATAGGTCGGGGTTCAAACGTCACTGTTCATCACTGGCTCGTCGTCCCTAACTTCCTCAGCGACCATAGAGTAATTATGGCGCCAACAATGTTCGGGATTGGCCTGTTGAGGAACTTGGCGCTGTGGGGCTAGAGACAGTCCCTATTAGGTCGCAGAATTGCTAGCGCGACGAGAGCAGTTCCTGGCAATATGATCAGGTGCCCCGCATGCCAAACACTGATTCAGCAACACGCGACAATCCCTCTTGACGTGCCCAACCCGGTTACAATGATAGCATACCACTGTAAATCTGGGGTCGACTGGAGTTGCAGGCTTCTTGAAATCGGTGGTCTGAGTCTGTCGGAGATCGTTCTTTGGTAGCTCCTGCGGACGCTTGCCTGTCTGACGCGCCTTCTTCTGATTAGCAATTCGCTCCTGATTCTTCGCAGCTACTAGGACATCCTCATGAGTGGTAAAAGTATTCCCGGACAACACGCCCTGGATGTCTAGATCCAGGCCCTGTAGGAAGCGATGTGCACAATCCTCAGGGTCTTTCACCATGGCAGGAGCATAGCGACTCAGCATCGTGAACTCGGCTTCGTACTCATCAACAGTCATAGAGCCCTGCTCCAGATTGATGAAACGACTCTCCATCATTCGCTTCGTAGACTTGGGAAAGTACTGGGCGTCGAACCTCTTGCAGAAGGTATCCCATGAAATCGGCTTGGTCAGCCTGGCTTCCTCCGCATTCCACCAGCTGCGGGCATTATCTGTCAACTGCTTCCTGGAAAGCTCCACCCATTCGTCTTTATTGATTCGAGCAAGGCCCAAATCGTCCTCGGTGCTCTGACGCCACTCTTCGGCTGCTAGCGGGCCCTCTCGTCCGGAGAAGCTCTTCGGATGCATCTCACGAAACTGCTTGGCTCCCGGAGCTGGTGCAACTGGTGCGGCTGGCGCAGCTGGTGCAGTCTGACATCCTTGCTGGACTAAATGGTGTTGAACTTCCAGCATATCTCTCATGACTCCAAGCATCTGTCGAATGTCGTCCTCTCCGGCTCTAACAGCTCCGAATCCTCGTCGAGTGTTACGTCTTCCTGCCATGCTGCAACCAAACGAGGTAAACATTTGCGTACTAGATTTATCCAGACAGTCTAGTTAATAATGACATCTATTTTGTTCCGAGTATTTCACGGAGAGCAAGACCTGCATGGGCCACCACTAAAACCTGTCACGCCCCGCTTCCCATTATCCTTGGGGCGAGGACGTGAACGGGCCCGCTTGGGTTGGAGCGGTGAAGCCCCAACCCAATAAGCGTCTGTGTATGACTACTTTGGCAGATTCTTGCTTACGAATAATCGGAACAACACAATATGGTGTCATTATACTTTAACTTTTCCAGATTACATGTACATAAGGAATTAAAGGCCTAGCATGGCCATTACAACAGTTACAAAGAGATTTAAAGTACATCTGAAGGAAATACAACAACAATAAATTTTTAGTAAGCTGCGATGTATCGTTCGTCTTCAGCAACCGGTCTCGGACTCCTGGTTCTCTTGGTCCTCCTGTTCAATCTTCAAATGAGCTATTTGGAAACTCTGCTCAAAACCTAACGTATATTTCACCAACAAGGAAATATACGTCAGCGAGGGTCGCTCGGCAAGCTTTTAAAAACGTTAGTAGTAAAATGACCCTCGGCAAGATTTAATATAATTTACAAAACTTTAGAAGTGAAAGACACAATATATTTCCAAAAAGATGAAACATGGCCGCATGAAGCAACATGGGAACATAACATCGTGTAGTGAGTAAAGTAGTGCAAGCGGAGTGTGGTGCGTAAAGTAGGGGGCACAACCAGGTGTAGTGTGTACAGCAATATGTGTAGCAAGTGCGGTGTGTACAGCAAAAGTAGTGTCAAGCGTAGTGCGTACAGCAATAGTCGTGACAAGTGTAGTGTGTACAGCAATAGGTGTAGCAAGTGTAGTGTGCACAGCAATAGATGTAGCAAGTGTAGTGTGCACAGCAATAGATGTAGCAAGTGTAGTGTGCACAGCAATAGTCGATCATGACAATAATTTTAGCAGTTTACGTTGTAGCATCAACAGAGGTAAAACGAAGGGTGCATCAATCATTCCATCAATCTCATATCTAGTGACAAGCCCAGTGTCCGAGGGGGAGGTGACCAGCATCACACCCAAGCCAACGGGAGCTACCCGTGACTCTCTACTCACCGACCCGGCCAGGTGTCGGTCAAGTTCACCAATCGGGTGCAATCCAGCTTTCCAGCCTCTACTACACTAGGCTACCCCACCCAAAGTGTCCATAAGTCGATCTGTAGTTTAATGTTTGCCGAGTGGCAAAACATTCCGTAAGTGGCCCGCGGCCCAATATCCGTAATGCCCGAAGGCCCATTATCCGTAATTGCCCGAAGGCCCAATAATCTGTAATTTGACCAAAGGCACAATAGTCTGTAGATTTGCCCAAAGGGGCGCAGTATCACAAATCATCAAAGGTGTACATTTCACAAATTAAGGCATACCCGCCGTGAGTGCATTTCGATAGTAGTAATATTTGAAAATGAAAGCAATCAACATGTCACTAGGTTCAACAAGATTAAGAACATACTTTAAAGTTGTTATTAGAATTATTTAGCAATTCGGTCACAAAAATCTGAACAGTATGGTTTAAAAACTCGATGGTGATAAATACTTGCATCTCTGAAAAGTTTGTAGAAAGTGGTATACTTGCAAAGAGGGTAAATACTTGTACCATTGAAAATCTGTAGAAAATATTATACTTGCCTGAAGCGTTACGAGTTTTGGGTGCCCACCTGATCGTACGGTAGGCACGGATGATCTGCGTTAAAGGATTAAATGTCAAGACCAACTAATCACTTAGTGTAACCATGATGAGTGTACATGCACACTGCATAAAATTCATATACTTCATAAGTAAACAATATTAGTTACTGCTTATTGTTTTTATAAAGAATGGCTACCAACCGTACTGTGAACTTAATAATGGGCATCAATTCTGTAACTCATTTATACACTAATTTGGCTAACATATATATTTAACAAATATGTAGACTGGTAGCAATACTGTTTTTGTTTTAGCCCAATCAAATCACGTGTACATTTGGGTACTGTTGAAAGGAAACGCCAGTACCCACATAGCTTAGGGTGATGTCCTACAGGTGCATTTCACATCATTAGAACAAGTGGCTTTCACCACCCCTGGCTATCCCAATGCAACTGTTAATGTAACATAACAACTTAAGTATGGAAATAAAACCCATGCAGCCATTCGCATTGTTGAAGTGTCCATAGGATGCTTTATTTAACCCAATGAGCGTGCATGAAAATCAAAAGCATAGCAAGTCACCGCACATTATAATTCAACAACATGCTATAATTGATATGTAGCCTAGAAATGCTTACGGGTTACTCGTTGCGTCATTCAAACAAGCGGCGTGTTGTGTTCGAAGTCGGAGCGAGGAGGGACGTGCGAGCTCCGGAGCGAGGGGCAGTCACGGACGGTGGAGGCACCGCCGGTGGGGCACCGATGAGAGGGTGAGCCGTTGGGAAGGGCGGTGTCGGGGTGGGTGAAGGATGGCGGAGTCACGGGGTAGCCGCCGGTCGTCGAAGTTCCGGTCAGGGGAGGAGGAAGGCGGGGTGGTTCGAGCGCCGAAGATTTGTCGAGGGTGGCGTTCGGAGCTCGGAGACGGAAGGCGACGGTGTAGATTGGTACGGGGGAGCGGATCGGAGGTGGGCGGCTCCCCGAGGCGGCGGTGAGGCGATCCACTTCGGCGAGGCTCCGGGGCGAGGAGATCCGTTGCGAAGCTTGCGAGGGGAAGTGACGGCCGGATCTTGCGAGCGAAGGAGGGGAGCTGTCGAGTTGTTGCAGGAAGAAGGGCCGAAGGGAGGTCGTCGACGGCTGCTCGGGTTTGTACGGCGGTGTTGCGGCGAAGGCGGACGTCAAAGCAGTGGGGGAGGAGGCCGGTGGTGAGGTTTGGAGATGGGCGGGCTGTCGAAATGCGGTTGCGGGTTGGCGAGAAGTCTGACCGGTGGTGTGGGAGCTCGGCGTTGAGGAGGTGGGAGGAGGGGATGCCGGAGACGAGCTCGCCGGCGTGGCGTGTGCTGGGCTGTCGAAGGGCTGAGAGAGTTTTGTGTGGATTGAAAAGTGATGGAGGCTGGAGGCATGTGTATAGGTTCAGGGGTTTTAAAAGAAACCTTAGGGGTTGAAAAGAATGATGGCTGGGTCTCGTACGAAGGGGAATGTGTTTCTTGGCCTAGAAACTTTAGCCTGGGTTTTTTTTCTTTCGGTGAGAGGGTATGGGTTGTACGAATATGGGAGGAGCGAAAATGATCTAGGGCCCCGTGAGTTAAGTTACGGGAGTTATGGGGTTAAAAACTAGGAAACGTTTTTTTTTGAATGAGAATTTTAATTAGGAAATGGGATTTGAATTCATACTTAAAAAGCATTTAAAATAATTATTAATAGCATCAGTATTTAAAAGGATTAATGAGGGAAATTGTAGCGCTAATTAATACCGGTTTAAATGGGTTATAAAAGGAAAGTTTGAAAGGGAAGAGTTAATTGGTTTAAATGAGTTTTAATAGGAAAGTTTCCAAACATAAAAACTTTAAATTCGAATTTGAATATTTAAACTAACTATAAAAGAGATTAAAAATAATTACATGAAGAGTTTATTTAAATAACAATGAAAATAATGAGTATGAAAATAAACAGAAGTGGATACGGATACGGGTCAGATAAGTCCAACTACGGATACGAAGAAGAATAACACACGGAAGAATTCGGATAAAGCACATCGTGAAAACTGGTCGTTACATTGGATCCTTGCCATGGAGGAGGAACTCATTCAATTCGAGAGGAATGAGGTATGGGAGCTTGTTCCTTTGCCATCGAAGAACCACACCGTCATAGGGACAAAGTGGATCTTCAAGAACAAAACCGACGAAAATCAAGTCGTCGTCTGGAACAAAGCTCGGTTAGTTGCTCAAGGCTTTCACCAAGAGGAAGGTATCGATTTCGAAGAATCGTTCGCTCCGGTAGCTAGATTAGAATCAATTAGACTTTTATTGTCTTATGCATGCCATAAAAATTTTAAGTTATTTCAAATGGATGTTAAAAGTGCATTTTTAAACGGAGATGTTGTTGAGGAAGTTTACGTTTCTCAACCTCCGGGCTTCATAAATGAAAAATTTCCAAATCATGTTTTTAAACTAAAGAAAGCTCTTTATGGTTTGGGACAAGCTCCTCGAGCTTGGTATGATCGCCTAAAGAATTTTCTTTTGGATTTGAATTTTAAAATGGGCGAAGCCGATTCTACACTTTTTGTTAAGCATGCGAATAATGATATTTTATTAGTTCAAATTTATGTTGATGATATCATTTTCGGTGATACTAACTTCACTCTTTGCGAAGAGTTTTCTAATGTTATGAAGGAACAATTTGAGATGAGCCACATGGGCGAACTCAAATATTTCTTAGGTCTCCAAATTCGCCAATTGAACGATGCAATCTTCATCCACCAAACGAAGTATACAGTGGAGTTGCTTAAGCGATTTGGAATGGAGAGTGCTTCCGGGAAAAAGACTCCAATGAGCACGACTACGCATCTTGACAAGGATACGGGCGGTAAGGATGTAGACATTCGTCTATATCGAGGTATGATAGGTAGTTTACTTTATCTTACCGCAAGTAGGCCCGATATTATGTTTTCCGTATGCATATGTGCTCGTCATCAGTCTCAACCTAAGGAGTCACACTTAGTAGCGGTTAAACGTATTTTTCGCTATCTAAGTTACACTTTAGATTTTGGATTACTTTATCCGAAACCTAGCACATATGAGTTAGTCTCATATAGTGATGCCGATTATGCGGGATGCAAATCCGACAGGAAAAGTACTAGTGGCACTTGTCATTTTCTAGGAAATTCTCTTGTCTCTTGGTTTTCCAAGAAGCAAAATTCCGTATCACTTTCAACCACCGAGGCGGAATATATTGCCGCCGGTGCCGCTTGTGCCCAGGTTCTTTGGATGAGACACACACTGAAGGATTTTGGTATTCATTGTGATACTAGCCCTATCATAGTGGATAACCAAAGTGCTATTTGTCTTTCAAAGAATCCGGTGCACCATTCCCGATCAAAACACATAGATGTCCGACACCATTTTTAGATGATCATGTTGCTAAAAGAACATCATTTTAGTGTACGTTGAAACCCAAAAACAAATCACCGATATTTTCACGAAACCCCTAAAGGAGGACTCCTTTGTGCGGTTACATCGAGAATTGGGGATTATGGGTGAATCCGAGATATAGGATTCATGTTTCATTCAATTATCTTGCATGCTATTATATTTCGCGATATTTCGTTCATGCTAGATTTATTGAATTTTTGGGATTTTGTGTGATATGTTTGAATTTGTGCTCGAATTCGTATTTGTATGTCGTATTTAAGATTTCGACGTTTTATGGGGTAATTTAGATGACTAATGAGAGTGTTAAGATGTTTCATCCAAGTGGTTTGTGAAGAGAACTCATTTTTCAATTTTTGGACTCTCCTAGTCGGTTTCAGTTCATTAGCCAACCGACTAGATGCTCATCTAGTCGATCAGCTAGTGAACTCAGACCGACTAGATCAAGCTTTAATCAACCCAAGCTTCTCCGTCTTCGCCTCCTCTGAAGAAGCAGAGGACGGCGACGGTCAAACCCCGAAAATCTAAGTCTAAAGAGCCCATACTCCACTCTCCCTCTACTCCTCCTGATTCCGATACTGAGTTTATCCCTGAGGATGAGTCTGGCCATAGGGAACCTACTACTCACTTCGTCCTAGGACTCGCCAGCCTAAGGGAAAGGGCCCAATGCCAGCGGGTGGTGTTGACATATCGTTGTGTCGCGACGACCCTATGTGTCTAGCGGCCTACAACCGTATTGAACACTGCCCGATGCTATTGGAGCACTATGTTCAGTTTTCAGATTTCCTTGGCTTAGATGATCTTCTCTCCTATAGTGGCCTATTGGATTATCTTCGCTATGACCCCAAGGCGAATCCTAGACCATATCCTCGCCTGGTCAAATTATTCTACGCCAATCGTGTCCGAGGCCTGTACGATGAGAGTCACTCCATCGAGACTACTGTCTTGGGAACTCCTATAATTCTCACGGCAGAAATCTTGGGGGAGATATTTGGTTGTTCGTCGTCCGGTCTCCTTCCGTCGGATATTTCTGTTGATGATATCTCTTCCTTGGATCAGTCCGTTCTTTCTGATATCTTCCATGTGATCCCTCCTGCCTTCATTGGAGTTCCTTCGAAGTCGTTCAAGCCAAATGCATGGGTGCTAAATCTTATTCTGAAGTCGTGCTTGCTTCCCAAGTACGGCTCATCTTCTCTGCCATCCCAGCCTTTTCTCAAGCTGATTTACACTCTTTTCTTGGGTTGCGAGATTAATTGGGCTCGCGTTATACTCGATAAGATGGACTCTTTCGAGTGTATTCGCAAGACCAATAAATCTGCGCATATCCCTTACCCGTGTCTGTTGACCCTGGTTTTCCGTCATTTTCGTGTCCCTCTCTCTCCTGACGATGAGCGTCCTTTGGGTCCTCCTCTGAACGCGACGGCCGTTAAGAAATCTCTTGCGGCGCTTCGTCACGTGCAGAGGTCGACAACATCTGCTTCCCAGGCCACTCCCTCAGCTGCTGCAGCCCCCACTCCTTCTGCTACATTAGATGATGTCGTACGCCTTCTTCGTCGGCACGAGTCACGTTTGGCTCGTACCGAGGAGGTCGTCTGCCGTATGGCTCAGATGATGGGCATTGATCTTCCTCCTTCCATTTCTGAGGCCAAGGAGATGGACGATGAGGATATTGACGATCTTGTCACTTCCTTGGCTCGTGGCGATGAGGCCACTGCTGTTGCTGCTGCTACCACTTCTGCTCCTGGAGTTGGCACCACTTCCGATGCTCCAGAGACTTCTGCTTCAGTAGTTCAGACTTCTGAGGCTGCTGCTGTTCCTATTGATGACCCTGCTCCTATCTTACATGCTGATACTCCTGTTGCGACCCCAGCTGTTGAGCCCGTCGTTTCTACACCTGCCCCGATGATCCCGTCTGTTGACACGCCTCTCCTCCCTGCAGAGCCTGAGTCCACTCCGTCGACTGGACCCACGGAGACTGCAGATCCAACCACTTCCTCGTGATCGTCTGTTTCGAGGACTCTCCACTGATCATTGGATGATTTACCTTTTTGAGAGTGTTTTTGGGTTAGGATGGGATGGAGTTTGGGTGTTGATTTGTTGTATTTTGATATGTTGGATGTCGGAGTATTTGTTGTATTTTTTGTTGTTGTTGGATGTTGATGATGGTGTTCTGATGATGATGTTGTATCGATGATGTATGATGTATTTCTTTTTGATGGGTATGTTGCATTTGATGTATCGATATCTTTTTGGATGTACTCATGATGTTTCTATCTATATACACATCGATGTTCATGTTGTGATATTTACTTCGTCGTGCACATTAATTCTCATTCAATGTCCATGCTATGTAAAATCGTCGCTAGACGATTGAAAAACTTGGTTAAATAGATTGAAATTCTATAATTATATAGAATTGTTTTCCATGCACCAATTTAACCAAGAATATTGAATAATGAAGACTATGTTTCTTTATTCAAGAAATGAATAAAAATTTGGTATTTTTGATGATTTTAATTATCGTTTTTTTGATAATGGACAATTTGGCACACCTTGATTTGATTTCACCACTTTTCCCTTGGTGTCAATTAGTTCCATCGTCATTGTCTACGACTCCCGATGTTGGATTTTCCATTTCCTAGTTGTTGTCGTTGTATGCCCCCCATTTTTGGGATAATGCCAAAGGGGGAGAGATAATGATAATAAATAGGGCAAATGAAAATTTAACTCAATTTCCAAGAATCTAGTTTGATATGTTAGATTCAGGGGGAGTTAAGATATATATATAAGGTTTTTCAAAATCCGATATTTCAAAAACCGATTCTCTTTATTTATCTTACTCGTCTGATTGATGCAATTCATATATATTCTTTTTGGAATTAACGTGTCATCAATGCAGGGGGAGTAAGTATTTTTCATTTGAATCATTATTTTGATTATTATTTATGTTGGTTTGTCATCACCAAAAAGGGGGAGAATGTTGAATATTGGACTCCCCGAATTTGGTTTTGGATGATGAGCAAACATAAATAATTCATGAACTAACAATTTGTGAGCGCAGTATTGGAGATCGTCGCAAAAATCACGAGAACATTCAAAGCGACATCTCAAGACTTCTCAAAGCACGTATTCATGCCTAAAGCTTCGTTGAAGCTCTTGCGCCGTTTTGGAAGTCATGAAGAATTAATCGAAGCTCTCGAAGACCATTCTTTAAGGTTTTATTTATAGTCTTTTAGCTTCGATCTATAGAATGTTAAGCCTTGAGTATATCTTACGATTCTAACTACATAACGCTCATATCATAGCTCTAGGATCTTAGTACAAGTTCATTCTAACTTCCTCGAAGCGTCGCGCTTCGATTCGGACTTGTTTGTGCATGTTAGTTGGTACAAGAAGAAGTACTGACCGACTAGATGGTGATCTAATCGGTCAGCAACTCGTCTTGGACCGACTAGTTTGCTTCCTTAATTTCTTGCATCTTACTGTTTACAGTTAGTCGGTCTACGTTGACTCACCGACCGACTAGTTTGTGAACTAGTCGGTCAGTGATGCTTCTTTGACCGACTAATTGTGACTTACTGTTCATGCTAAATTTCTCCTAAGCTACTGTTTATCGTTAGTCGGTTTAAGAACGTTTGGTGACCGACTAGTTGACAATCTAGTCGGTCAACTTTTGTTCTTGGACCGACTAAGTCAATTTGTATTCAGACTATTTCATTATGCCTCGTAGTCGGTCTACGTTCACTGACTGACCGACTAGTTGTGAAACTAGTCGGTCAGAAAGTCTTCTTGGACCGACTAGATTTCTAGGTCTGAATTTCTATCTCTTCTCAGTTCCTCTCTTAGTCGGTCCATGTTGTTTGACTGACCGACTAGTTGATGAACTAGTCGGTCTGTGGTTGTTCTTTGACCGACTAGTTTCCTCAGATTTCTATCCGTTGGAAATTGACCTAAGTTGTTTTTATGGGACCATATAAATACGAACCTAGGTCATTTCTATCTAGAAAAGAGCTGCCATTAAGAGATTCATTGAGATAGAAAGAGATAGCCATTCTCACTCATTTCCAAAGCTCTCTTCCTCACAAGAAACCCATTCTCTCACATTCTAGATCTAGAATCCATCTTGAGAGAAGTTTGTTCTTGGTGAGCCCTTCAAGCTCTAGCTTGAATCAAGTCTCCAAATCTCTCCTAGGCACCTATTACTGGTCATTTCCTTGGTGCTATGTCTTGGTGACTTCATCTTCCTCAAATCCTTCCTTTCACCTATTTGGTAAGAAAAACTCAAGGTATAGGATTTTGTGGTAAGTTTGCTTATTTCAATATAAACTCATTTATATTGCTTGTTGATTCTCTCGGTTGTGAGAGAAGGTTGTGATCCCGGGTTGTGGGATTCACTATTTCCATTGTTTTATGATTTGATCTTGTGAAGGTTTTTCACAAGATATTCATAGTGGAAATCTTGGGTTAGGGTTTCTAACCTAAGTATCCGGAGGGGATCCGGGTGGTTGGGACGTAGGATCACCGGGAACAAGTCGGTGAGACTTGGGTGGATCCGAACCCATTAACATCTTTTGTTAGCATTGTTAATTTTGTTGTTGTCATTCAATTTAAGCTTCCGCAAATTGATTTGGTAGTTGTTTGCACTATAATTTGGAATTATACTCCTTGTTATTTTTAAAGTACTATTCACCCCCCTCTAGTACTTGTGCTGTAGCTTGTAGTGTATTACATCATATGGGGTATCTAAATCAAGACAAGAAATCTCTCCCACAGATCCTAGATAAATCTCCCCATCCTCACTATCATCATCAAAAAATGCTTCGTCATCCAACTGGTAGTGTTGGAAAAATGGGGTATCGACATGAGATGTGTCTATAGTGGACGATGGCATGGTGGTCTCAACCATGGAAGTGGGTATATCCTCTCCTTCATCCACTCTCCTCAGTGTAGGCTCGATGATTGGTACCATCAAGTTCCGTAATGTTTGGCCTTGGTTAAACATGGCACTTTCAAGGAGAGACACGAGGTTTGATTCTTCTTGTGTTGGTAGAGGGATATAAGGTTGAGAAAATGGATGGGAGGTGTTTGGGCTAAGGTTGTGGAAAAATGTTTGGCCTTGGTGTATGGGGAGGCTCTCGAGCGTAAATGGGCAATCATAATACACATGCCCCGCCATCCTACAAGTCTCACAAACCACAACCGAATAAGGATTGTATCCTCCCATCTGAGCATCGAAATTTGATCTCCACATGGTTACACCAAGGATACCTGGACAACAAAAATAAGAAAACTAGAGAGGTGCGTCAATAGTACAAGAGAATAACAAAAAGATAATATAATAGTGGGGGAAAAATTTCTTGGTTATTGAATATATATTTTTTGTGTTTTTTTGTGTTTAAAAAAAGAAAAAGAAATTTTTTTGTGTTTTTATGTGTAGTCTAACGAACCCAAGCTAAGCTAAAATCAAACCGAACGCCTCCCCGGCAACGGCGTCAAAAACTTAACCGGCGCCCCGTTTACGTTATGGGCGCGGTGTCGTTTTACCGCAAGTGCACGGTTAGTGTAGGGTGCGGGTTTATCGAACTCAGTGAGGTGGATGGCTTGAGTGGCTACTAGCCTCGCCTAGGTTGTGTGCTAGCTACGCGGATAATATGGGTAGAAGTGTAGAAATAAAAGAAAGAAATAAAAAGACACGAAATGAATCCCCGCTAACACGGGCTAGAGCATTCATGACACTTGGCATTTGACTTGACCCAAGGTGAGACATTGCCCCAAAAGGTGGTACCTAGCGTCCATGGCCCGATATTCCGGTCGGTGCCAAGTACGCTAGGCCTACTTGGTTCCGGACGGTGGGCATTCCCATGTCCATTAACACCTTCCGCAACCGGGAGCATTAAGGCCACAATGATAACTCTCAACACTTCGTCCAAGCCGTTCCCACGTGCGAGGACTCGATGTCTATACTAGAGGTGTGAGCTGTGGCTAGGGAGTCAACCGCCAAGTTTATTCCCCCTTGGCCCGATGGTTAGAAACGGTCTTTTTCCCGCCAATGACAATGAAACACCCCCGCTAACCCTAATGGCCAAATAGGTCGAATGTGATTTCTAGCAATGCATCGAAGAGGGTCTTGACTGGACAAGATACCAGACCCCAACCCCCAACACAACTAGTGTGTTGCCGTACGAATTGGACCCAGATTGCTAGAAATCCCCATTGACGCATTTTATCGAACACATGCCATGCAACCAAGTCAAATGAAACAACCAAGCATCAATCCTACCCTAACCCGTATTAGGGTTCATCAATACTACTCCATGATGAAAAACACATTAAAAAACAACACAAAAGACATACAAACATTCATCATGAAGCAAAACAAATACAACACAAAATAATGGAAAACAAGAGAAAGAAATACTTATCTTGAGTTTAAACCTTCAATCCAATACAAGATTTATTAACCAAAAACCTAATCTAAACTAATCTAAATCTCATAAGAGAAAGGGGCAAAAAGCCCTAGAAAAACTGAAGAACATCCCCCCAAGTCGTGCTCCAACTTCCCTTTTATAAGCCCCCTCATAACCCAACCGGTTCGGCTCCAAAACCCACTCAAATCTGCTAAAACAGGCCCACCCGATCGGGTGGAAGTTCACCCGATCGGGTGGAATAAACAGAGAGCACAGAAATGCAGAAAACGATCTCACCCGGTCGGGTGGTAACTCACCCGATCGGGTGAAATGAAAATTCTGACTGCTGCCAATTCAGCACACAGCTGCGCTCCGAATATTCCAGGAGAATGTAGAAAAATCGGATTTGGGCATGCGACCTATCGTTGGAAAGCTAACGACAATGCCGATGCTAGAAAAATAATAGATCACCCAAAATCCCTCTGGAATGATAGCAGATCTTCAATGAGTACATCAGAAGCGCGTGAAAGTGGAAGAAAAGGCCACCCGATCGGTTGAAACATCAACCGATCGGGTGAGTCGCTTGTTACTTTGGCCGTCGGGCTTCGGGAGCTTCAACCGGTCGCTGAGGAGAATGGGTGGTGTGACCGAGTGGTCGTTTGGGAAACTTCAGCTTCAGATGAACCGATCGGGTGAGATATCACCCGATCGGTTGGAATTAAGCTCCAAATTCCAGAGAACTCTGTTGGGATGAACCGGTCGACGAACCGATCGGTTGACTTTGCACTTCGCTCCAGCTTCAGTCTGGGTCGTGCACGCGTGCATCACCCGATCGGTTGGCTGTGTCCAACCGATCGAGTAGGGGCTAAAAAGTGGCAATCTTGGACGTTTGACCCCCTGGATCGCGCGTGATGGTCGCGCCCCGGCGTACACGTCCCGAGGCGACGGTTGTAGTTTTACCGTAAGCGCACGGTATAGCGGCGAGCGGGTATCGAACACAGGGAGGACGAATGACCGTGCTTGCTCCTAATCAACCTGGCTATTCAGAGGGATAATTGCCTTGGGCGATCCTGTCACAATCGTCAGACAAAAGTGCGAAATATCAAATCAAATAGAAAACGCCTAGGGAATGGGGAATCCCCACTACTCACCGTATTTCACAATTGTGGTTCGCCGGTATCGAAATCGCTAGGATGAGAATTTGGATGAACTAGTTGCAACTAAATGTGGAACCAGGCTCACGCTCTCGCGCTGTTGCCGGTCTATAGCTATCCTAGGTTTGGGTCCAATCTCTTGCAAACCCTAGCCTGGGGAAGCTAGCATTAGGATCAACATCATCGTCCAATTGCGCACCGAGCCCAATCTCTTGCAAACTCGGTCCACAATCTAGATTAGGATAGTTCCTACCCGTCCAATCTCTTGCAAACGGGTATCGGCACGGAATTGCAACCGGAGATCCTAGCATCGGTCCAATTTCTTGCAAACCGATACTTCGAGAATCCGACTCCAACCCAATTCGGATTTCTAGGGCTTCCTATCGAATTGGGATCCAATCTCTTGCAAATCCCAATTGATGTGAATACCTAGCTATCCGTAGTAATTCGATCCCAATCTAATCCCCAATAACAATCCTAGCTCAATTTCTACCAATTCAACACAAATACGAAATTGGGCTTGTAGGGTTCATCCCCACGCCCCAAGACGTGGAGACTACTCACTAATCATAGCAATAGCACAATAATTGGCAATGAAATAGACAATGGAATTCATCACAACAATGATATAAACAATAAAAATAGAGTTTTTGGGGAAGAGAAGTGCAAACCAATGTAGATCTTCAATCAACCCAACAAAAATCCAAGTTTTTCTCTTCTCCAATCACAATTAATAAAGCTAAAAAGTAGACTCAAAAAGCTGCAAAAAATCTGAGAGGTGGCTCCTAAAACTAGGGTAAAAACAGAGCTTAAATAGCCCCAAAAATCGTCTAAAAATCCTGACCAAAATGCCCCTGCACAGCCTGTTTTCCGCAAATTTCGCTACAGGCTGCGCATCGCACTCGGCCGAGTGACAAAAGTCGCTCGGCCGAGTGAAAACCCTGTCAATTTTCCAGTAAGTCGGGGACTTCAGGGGTCTTCAGTTCGGGGGCGGCTCGGCCGAGTGAGTTGTCGTCACTCGGCCGATGGCTTCACTTCACTCGGGCGGACGGGATTTGCCACTCGGCCGAGTGGGTCTTCTGAAGCTCAGATGGCCGAAAAACAGTAACTTCGATCTTTTTGAGGGCCTTCGTCTGGGCGCCACTCGGGCGGACGTGGTATCGTCACTCGGCCGATGTGGTCTCCGTCGCTCGGCCGAGTACACATGGAAGTCGTGTCTGAACGGGTCGGCCGAGCAGTGTCTCGCTGGTCGGCCGAGTGGCTCCTCCACTCGGCCGAGTGGGACACAAAAAATGCCCAAACTGGTCGTTTTGGCCTCCTCGTCGCTCCGGCGACGTCCATTCTTCTTCCGCTCCTCTCCAACAGCAAAATACCCCTCGGGGAGGTCGTCGGTGGCCGTCTATCGTGAGCGCATCTCATGATCACTCCAAATCGCGCCAAATCACCTGAAATGCGACAAAAACAACAAAGCGTGAAAAGCATCGCAATATCGTCGATATATCGTGAAAAACATGATTTGGGCGATCTAAATGGCATGCAAACATGCGGAAAAAAGGTGTAAAATAAGGAGTGATCAAAATCCCCCAAGCTTGCCTCTTACTCGTCCTCGAGGAAGATAAGTAAAAAGCGAACCTGGTGGATTCGGAAAACGAAAACGGCGAAAAACGAAAAAAAAAATGAAAAACGAAGAAGAAGGAAAACCAAACGAAAATAAAGAAAGAAAGAAAGAAAGATAGGATGCTAGATCATTTTCTCAGGACGTGGGTTTCACCTACTCTTATAGCATGCACCGAGTGAGAGATACATGTCAAAGAATCTCATTTTGATATCATAGTAGAATAGTGCAAGTAGAAAATAGAAAACCCACGAACAATGGTATAATCATGAAAAACGGAATGATTTTAAAATTAACATCGCCTGAGTCATCTAAAGCGGTATACAAATCTCAGATCACACACTTTTCAATTGAACGCTTTCTATCTGGAGTATAAGAGTATCACATCATAGAATAGAGAGAATAGAAAAGTATGGATTTCATGAAATGAATGCTAGGCTTAGATTTCTGGATTTCGTAAAGCTGGAAACAATCTCACCGAGTATAGAATATTACTCAGCCTAGGTTGTCGTGCAATGTCAAGTAGTCGCTCTCTCACACATCAATGGATCTCCTCCCCCAAGCTTATCTATAAGCGTGGTGGCACAAAAATATTTACATCCCCATTTTTATATAGCTCCAAAGGCAAAGAAGGGAAAGAAGAAAGAAAGTAAGCGAGATGGGATCTTTTATTGAGGATTTTTCCTCTTTTCTCTTTTTTCTCTTTTCCTTTTTTTTTCTTTTGCAATAAGCAACATATATACAATGATCCCAACTCAGAGAGAGGTAATGATATACAAGAATGTTTTTCTCTCTTTTATTCTTCTCCTCTCTTTTTTTTTTTTGAAATAAGAGATTTGGAGCTAGGAATTAATAGCGGGGGAAGTGCCATAAAATAGAATCACTAAGGGGAGATTCACCAATGATTTTAAAAGTAGAGAAGTGATGTTCAAGATTTGTGGAGAAAGAAATAAATATAACTCTCAGCTCACTCTATAAGACATGCACGACAACTTCAGCATGGTAATCTAATCTACTCAGTTTCGATCACAAAAAAGCTAACTAATCCAGATATATCTTAGCTAATCATCATTCAATCATCCGGAAGTGAAGTGTACAATTCATGCATATAGAAGTGATAAAGGAAAAGAAGTCAGTACTCCAGATATAGGCATTCAATGCGTGAATCTTGGTGTGTTTTCTGTGATAGCATACATATGAATATTCAGGCTCAGCTAATAATAAAATTTCATCCATTTTCATGAGGAAAAAATGTGGGTTACTATTTCTAAATGTAAAGCAAGTCATAGCATATGATATCAGAAATGAAATCTAAGACACGACAAATATAGCATGCATATAGAATAAGCTAACTCCACGTAGACATCATCACAGAAAATTCATCTCTAGCATGAGATGAAAAAGAAACAAAGATAAAGTAAAATAGAACTATGAAATGCGGCACACAGGAAAATAAGAAAAACGTGATGCATGGCAAGATAAATGAAAAATAATGAAAAATAAGTGCAAAAGTGAAAAACGGTGTGAAAAACTGAAAATAAAGGTGGCTAAACGAAAAAAGGAAAGTGAGGACTCACTCCCCCAAGCTAAACGGCACAGTGTCCTCAATGTGCAAGGTGTGGCACACCGAGAGACAAGAAGTGTGAGGGGCTATTGAGGATGCATGCATGGAAAATGAAAATAAAAAGAAAGAAATGAAAAAAAAATATGATGCGGACATGATGCATGCACGGACAGGAGTGATATGAAAATAAATATAGTACCAAAAACGCTCCCTCTCTCCCAAAAAGATATATATATATGTGATCAAAATGAGAATCCCAAGTAGATATGATATGATATGCTCATAAAGATATGATCAAAAATATAATCCCAAAAATAGTGAGGGGGAGAGGGGGGGGTGGACAAAAGTGCATCAGGACCCAGCAGAGACGGGCAGCACAACGGCAGGAATGGATAAAGGCATCAAGAGTGCCTAAGAAGGCGGTGCCGCGCCGTCTCCGTCCTGAGGCGGAGGAGGTGGTGGTGGTGGTGTGGGCTGCTGAGCTGGGGTGGAAGCGGAAGCAGGTCTAGTGTGTGTGGAAGTGTGTGTGGGAACCGGCTGGGTGGGCGGGGGTACGCGCGGAAGACGCTCCAGCACCTGTGTAAGGCAGTAGTGGATCTGGGGTATCAGGTCGAAGCGTCCAGCCATCGCAGAGACGGTGGAGGACATGGTCCTAAGGTCTCCTCTAAGACCACTCACCGCCAACTCAAGAGCGCGTATGCTCTGCAGTGTAGTGTCGGGCGGGGGTGGTGCAGAGGGACGCACCGGTCTAGGCTGCGCAGGGCGAGGCTGGCGTACGCGTGTGGAGTATGTAACTGGCTCAGCAGGGAATGGGACAAAAGGTGCCGTGCCTGGAAAAGTGGGCCTGGCCTCGGTGTGAGGCCGGGACACCGGCTGGCGAGAAGTGGAGGCAGCGGCAGCAAAGGAGGCGTGCAAAAGAGGCAACGAGGTGGCCAAAGAGGTCTGTGGCACAGAAGTGTGGACAGACGCCACGACACTCTCGGAGAAGACGGCGGCAGTGGAGACAGAGGAATCTCCCGCTGGGGCAGAAGTGTGCGGTCCAAAAGGTGTAACCCCAGCGGAGATCATGCTAACCATGGTCTCCACGACCGCGGTGAACGAGGGCTCTCCACTCTCAACAAAGGTCTGCGGGCGCTGGGGGAGAGCGGAGCAAAGGGGCTCCACGGACAGAGGGCCGGAGGTGGCAGCGGGAGTGGTGGGGACAGCCTCAGAAGTGGTGACAGTGGTGGAAGTGGGCTCAGCAAAAGTACTCTCGACACAGGCAGATGTGGGGACAGAAGTGTCAAGAGCAGTGGAAATGTCAGGAACAGGCGGAGAGGCCACAGGGTCGACGGGGTGGGCAGCAGGCTCGGCAGGGTGTGCAGCAGGGTCTGCGGGAGCAGCCTGGGCAGCGTGGGCAGCGTGGGCCTGCTCGGACTCCTCGGCCTCGAGCACGTAGGCGGCGGGGATGAGGACATCCATCGCCGGAATCCAGTCAACGTGGGCTGGTGCAATCAGAGTCCGAGCAGGGCTCGGGAGAATCATGTAATCGGCCCCATAGGGGCCGTGCAACCAGACCCAGTGACGCTCACCATGCGGACGCAGCATCTTCATCCGGGCCATAACGTCTATCGACAAGGAAGTGGGGCCCGGAACGCGTCGCAGGTCGTCGGGTAGGTCCTCGCCGGTCATCATGGTAAGCAAGGTGATCAGACCGCCGCAGCATATCGGTGAGCGAGCGCCCACCGACACAATGATACGGTCTAGAAACCAAGCCGCAATGTCGATCACGACGGCGGGGACAAGCTCGAGTCCATCCCTAGACAGAGCTCTGGGACGTGTCATCGCGTAGAGCATGTAAAGCTCTGGCGTAGACATCGTGCCCGGCTCATATCTGGCCAAAAAGGTAGTCGCCATGAGGCGCTGGGCAATGCGTAGGCAGGGGTGGACTATGGCCGAGGCCTTGGCCCTACTAGGGTCAAAGGCAGCGTGGTGGCCTGTGATCCGGGCCCAGAAGGCGCCGGCGTCGAAAGAAGGTGGGGGGATGTGGGTAGGGCCGTAACCGCGATCGGCTCCGGGGACTGCGGGCCAAGAGAAAAACGCTCTCATCATATCGAGAGTGACCTGGCACTCTCGATCCATGAATCGGAATGAGCATCCCTCATCTGTCCGGGCGATCGAACTCAAAACCTCAAGTGTCGGACGGGTAAAAGTATCCGCCGACACTTGAAGGAAGTCGCGCCAACCCACGTTGTCGTACAACGTGAGTATCCCCTCGAGTACCCCCAGGCGTCCTAGGTCAGCGAGGTGCGCAAACCTGGAGGGTACGATCGAGCGCTGGGAGATACGCTCGAAGACGGCGCGGTGTGCGTCGTCTCGGAACGTAATCCCGAGCGGCCCGACCAGTGGAGCCGGTGGTGGTGACGTAGCGTTCTCCCGCGGTAGTCTCCTATCTCGAATAGTGTTGGGGGGAGGCTCCCCCAAGCTAGCATTTGCCCCGGCCAACGGCTTGACCGGCGGTGCCGATTTCCGTGCCGGCGGAGCTTTCTTTGGAGACTTTGATTTCGAGAGCTTGCAGAGCTCTCGAATCCTTGCGACATCAGCGTCGCCTTCATCTTCATCAGCAGAGAAGTCGGGGGAGTCATCATTAATCTTTTCATCTTGGCCTAAATCCGGGCCTTCATCAAATTCTTCATCAAAAAGGGCACCAATTAAGTGAGGAATCGCCTCCTCTATCACCTCATCAAGGAGGTCCATATAATCGAGCTCCTCATGGTAAGGCATGTGCTTCATTGCCTTGGGAATGTGGAGCTCCACCTCGATGTTTCCGACATTTAAGGTTAAGGTACCTTCGCGCACGTCGACGATGACTCCGGCGGTGGCGAGGAATGGGCGCCCAAGTATCAATGAGGTGTCTCCCTCCTCCTTAATGTCCATGATGACGAAGTCACATGGCAAGCATATTCCACCCGGGACTTGAAGTGGGATGTCTTCGGCAATCCCCACCGGCCTTGTTATCCGTCCATCGGCTAATTGAATGCGCATGTCGGTGGGTTTCAACTTTGTCCCGGTGTTAAGCTTTAAGAACATGGAGAGGGGCATGAGACTCACACTAGCCCCAAGATCGACCAACGCCTTTTGAAGAGGCACGCCGCCCAACGTGCAAGGAATCCGAAAACTCCCCGGATCTTTAAATTTTGCCGGCTCCTTTTCTCTCTTGGTGAACCAAGAGCCCTCCTCGGCTAGCATGATCTTCTCCTTCCTCTTTCTCCCCGAAATCAAGTCCTTCAAGAATTTGGCATATGTGGGGATCTCGATGATGGCGTCAAGGAAGGGAATATTTAGGCTAACTCCTCTTAGATACTCGAGGAATTTCGCTAGCCTTTTCTCCATTTTCGCTTTCGCTAGTCTTTGGGGGAATGGGACCGGTGGCATGAAGCGCCTCTCCTCAATTAATAGCTCCGCCCTAGATTTCTCCTTGTCTTGTGGCTCCTTCTCCTTTTCAATCTCGACTATCGGCTCAACCGGCTCCAAACTTTCCTCCACGGCCTCCTCAATAGGAATCATGGCGGGGGTGGTGTCCTTCCCGCCTCTAGTAGTGACGGCAACTACGGCGTTGATGTGGCCCGTGTTGCCCCGTGGGTTTTGCTCCGGTTGCGCCGGCAATCTTTGAGTGTTCCGGTTGAGCAACGCTAATTGCTCCGATATTTGAGCCACTACGGTATTGAGAGATTCTTGCCCCGCCTTCAAAGTAGCATTCACCTTATTTTGCTCGACCATGAACACCTCCACTCTAGTTTCGAAATCGGATCGTTGTGGAGCTTGTGGAGGGTTTTTGTTTTGATTCCTCCACCCTTGATTGTATCCGGGAGGCCTATAAGGTGGGACTTGTTGCTTTGGTTGGAAGTTTTGTTGTGTAGGTCCCCTCGGCGGATAGTATTGTTGTTGGGGTGGTGGTGGTCGAGCTTGATTAGGCGGTTGTTGTGGCGGGTTCAAAGCTCCTTCATTGTTGGCGTAGGAGAATCCCGGGTGATTTCTTGCGGCCGGATTGGACCAATAACCTTGGTTCCCCGCAACATATTGCACTTGCTCCAAGGATCCTTCTCCTTGCTCTCCTCCCGAATACATGGCTTGAGATTGGTCTTGCCAATCACTCATTTGGCTTGCCGGCGCGGAGGTGGAAGGGCTTCCTTGGGGCTCCGTGATGAATTTCTCCAATCTCTCCACCACCTTGTGGAGAGAATCAAATTTGCTCGTAAGCTCCGCTACGGCCTTTGCCTCGTAGATGCTAGTCGGCTTTAAGGAGGACGTAGAGTGTCCTCGCTCATCGCCCCATTGTTGGTTATTAGAGGCCATCTCCTCAATTAGGGCCGTAGCTTCCTCGGGAGTCTTTGACAAGATTGCACCATTCGCCGCGGCATCAATAATTTGTTTGGTCCCCGGTTGGAGACCGTTGTAGAAGCTATGCACTAACTCCCAATCTTCTATACTGTGGTGCGGGCACTGGTGCTGCAAATCCTTAAATCGCTCCCAAGCTTCATAGAGCGTCTCATGTGGTCCTTGCTTGAAGGACATGAGAGCGCTCCGGATCTTCACCGTCTTGGATGGTGGATAGAATTTATCAATGAATGCATCCGCCAACCCGTCCCAAGAGGTGAAAACTCCGTCAGCTTGCGTCCTCAGCCAATAGAGCGCTTTGTCCTTTAGCATGAAGGGGAAGAGGCGCAGTCTGATGGCATCGATCGGGACCCCCGGCATTTGGAAAGTGGCGCACTTCGACAAGAATGATTGGATGTGGTAGTGGGGGTTCTCGTGAGCGTTCCCATGAAATGGGTCTTGTTGCATCAAAACCACCAATCCCGTCTTTAGCTCGAAGTTCTTGTCCGCCGCCAACTCCGGCACGGCGATGGATGACGTAGTAGAAGAGGTCTTAGGCCGAAGCCTATCGCGAATAGAAATTATTCTCGCCATTCTCTCCGCCAATTCTTCGGGAGTTTCCCGGTTGGTCATAAACCGCCCTTCCGGATATTGTCTCCTTTCCGCTCTGAGTCTCCGCGCGATACGTTCGATCTCGGGATCGAATAATAAGGCTTCGGGGTCCGCCGTAGATCTCGTGTACATGCACAGGGAAAACAGAGTTTCAAAGAGATGATTAGTACCGTGGAAGGGTTAGGTAAGAATAGCAAAGGAAATAATAATGGTAAAAGAAATAAAATAAAAAGAAAATAAAAGAAAGAAATAGCTAAGGTGAAAAAGAATCAAACGCAATCGCCTCCCCGGCAACGGCGCCAAAAACTTGGTCGCGCCCCGGCGTACACGTCCCGAGGCGACGGTTGTAGTTTTACCGCAAGCGCACGGTATAGCGGCGAGCGGGTATCGAACACAGGGAGGACGAATGACCGTGCTTGCTCCTAATCAACCTGGCTATTCAGAGGGATAATTGCCTTGGGTGATCCTGTCACAATCATCAGACAAAAGTGCGAAATATCAAATCAAATAGAAAACGCCTAGGGAATGGGGAATCCCCACTACTCACCGTATTTCACAATTGTGGTTCGCCGGTATCGAAATCGCTAGGATGAGAATTTGGATGAACTAGTTGCAACTAAATGTGGAACCAGGCTCACGCTCTCGCGCTGTTGCCGGTCTATAGCTATCCTAGGTTTGGGTCCAATCTCTTGCAAACCCTAGCCTGGGGAAGCTAGCATTAGGATCAACATCATCGTCCAATTGCGCACCGAGCCCAATCTCTTGCAAACTCGGTCCACAATCTAGATTAGGATAGTTCCTACCCGTCCAATCTCTTGCAAACGGGTATCGGCACGGAATTGCAACCGGAGATCCTAGCATCGGTCCAATTTCTTGCAAACCGATACTTCGAGAATCCGACTCCAACCCAATTCGGATTTCTAGGGCTTCCTATCGAATTGGGATCCAATCTCTTGCAAATCCCAATTGATGTGAATACCTAGCTATCCGTAGTAATTCGATCCCAATCTAATCCCCAATAACAATCCTAGCTCAATTTCTACCAATTCAACACAAATACGAAATTGGGCTTGTAGGGTTCATCCCCACGCCCCAAGACGTGGAGACTACTCACTAATTATAGCAATAGCACAATAATTGGCAATGAAATAGACAATGGAATTCATCACAACAATGATATAAACAATAAAAATAGAGTTTTTGGGGAAGAGAAGTGCAAACCAATGTAGATCTTCAATCAACCCAACAAAAATCCAAGTTTTTCTCTTCTCCAATCACAATTAATAAAGCTAAAAAGTAGACTCAAAAAGCTGCAAAAAATCTGAGAGGTGGCTCCTAAAACTAGGGTAAAAACAGAGCTTAAATAGCCCCAAAAATCGTCTAAAAATCCTGACCAAAATGCCCCTGCACAGCCTGTTTTCCGCAAATTTCGCTACAGGCTGCGCATCGCACTCGGCCGAGTGACAAAAGTCGCTCGGCCGAGTGAAAACCCTGTCAATTTTCCAGTAAGTCGGGGACTTCAGGGGTCTTCAGTTCGGGGGCGGCTCGGCCGAGTGAGTTGTCGTCACTCGGCCGATGGCTTCACTTCACTCGGGCGGCTTCACTTCACTCGGGCGGACGGGATTTGCCACTCGGCCGAGTGGGTCTTCTGAAGCTCAGATGGCCGAAAAACAGTAACTTCGATCTTTTTGAGGGCCTTCGTCTGGGCGCCACTCGGGCGGACGTGGTATCATCACTCGGCCGATGTGGTCTCCGTCGCTCGGCCGAGTACACATGGAAGTCGTGTCTGAACGGGTCGGCCGAGCAGTGTCTCGCTGGTCGGCCGAGTGGCTCCTCCACTCGGCCGAGTGGGACACAAAAAATGCCCAAACTGGTCGTTTTGGCCTCCTCGTCGCTCCGGCGACGTCCATTCTTCTTCCGCTCCTCTCCAACAGCAAAATACCCCTCGGGGAGGTCGTCGGTGGCCGTCTATCGTGAGCGCATCTCATGATCACTCCAAATTGCGCCAAATCACCTGAAATGCGACAAAAACAACAAAGCGTGAAAAGCATCGCAATATCGTCGATATATCGTGAAAAACATGATTTGGGCGATCTAAATGGCATGCAAACATGCGGAAAAAAGGTGTAAAATAAGGAGTGATCACGTGACTCCTCCCGTTGTTCCGGGGACTCATGATATCGTCGTTTTATGTCCCCAACACCAGTAAAATCCTGCAAACATACAAAAATAAGGAAAAGTGAAAGAAAACAAGAAAATACGAGAAAATGGATACGAGACGACGGAAAATAACGAAAAAACACAATAGATAATGTGAATGAATATATGAAATATAAACGCACGTCATCTACGCAATGGACAAGTTCTGGCAATATCTCGTTGGGGCGAAGGTGATCATTCCCACGGATCACGCGGCTCTCAAATTCCTATTGAGCAAGAAGGAGGCTAAGCCGCGGCTAATTAGATGGATTCTCCTCCTCCAGGAATTCGACCTGGAGATTAAAGACAAGAAGGGGCAGAGAATGTGGTTGCCTATTACATGTCTAGAATGCCTACCTTTGATTTGAATGCTACCCCTGTTGATGATTTGCTCCCTGAAGAGCATCTCTTCTCCGTCTCTTCTGCTTGGACTCCTTGGTACGCAGACATCGTAAATTATCTTACTTGTGCCACCATCCCCCACAACGTGAGCTATCAACAGAAGGATAAATTCTTCTATGAGGTCCGTAAATTTTATTTGGATGATCCCCATTTGTATAAAACCTGCAGTGATGGGATGATACGAAGGTGCATCCTTGAAACTGAGGCGATCTCCATATTTTCCCATTGCCATGATCAGCAATGTGGAGGGCATGCGAGCACCTATAAGACAACTGCAAAAATTCTCCAGAGCGGATTCTACTGGCCAAAACTCCTTAGAGATACCCACGCTTATGTCCAAACCTGCGACAAATGCCAATGGATGGGGAACATCTCCAAGAGGAACGAGATGCCTCAACACTACATCTTAGAGGTAGAGATCTTCGATGTGTGGGGGGGTCGACTTCATGGGACCATTCTCCTCCTCCTCTGGGAACCAGTATATCTTGGTATTCGTGGACTACGTATCGAAGTGGGTTGAAGCGATAGCCAGTCCTACTAATGACTCCTGAGTGGTTGCCAAGTTCTTCAAAAACAACATCTTCCCGCGGTTCGGTGTGCCTCGAGTCCTGATCAGTGACGGAGGGAGCCACTTTATAGAGAAGAAATTCGAGTCTCTCTTGAAGAAGTACGGGGTACAACACCGAGTTGGGCGCGCCTACCACCCGT
Source organism: Scilla litardierei (assembly GCA_030789695.1). Lineage (NCBI taxonomy): Eukaryota > Viridiplantae > Streptophyta > Magnoliopsida > Asparagales > Asparagaceae > Scilla > Scilla litardierei. Next base: position 143,567,533 of record CM061142.1, read on the forward strand.
AGACTAGCGGTCAGTTGGAAGTTTCTAACCGGGAGATCAAGAGCATTCTGGAGAAGACGGTGGTCAACTCTAGGAAGGATTGGTCATCAAAACTTCCTAACACGCTCTGGGCTTACAGGACGGCATTTAAAACTCCTATCGGCACGACCCCCTACCGGCTTGTCTACGGGGAGGCATGCCATCTACCCGTGGAATTGGAACATAAGGCATTTTGGGCAATCAAGAACCTAAACTTTGATGCTAGGGAGGTTGGAGGGCATCGGCAGTTACAAATCATCGAGCTCGACGAGATCCGGCTCAATGCGTATGAAAATGCCCGGATCTACAAGGAGAAGCTGAAGCGATGTCACGATAAGCGTATCCTGAAGAGGGAATTCAAGGAAGGAGACTTAGTTCTCATATTCAACTCGAGGCTGAAGCTCTTTCCTAGAAAGCTCAAGTCAAGGTGGTCGAGACCATTCCGCGTCACCAAGGTCTTCCCGCATGGGGCTATTGAGATAATGGGAAGAGATGAGCCATTCAAAGTCAACGGGCAGTGCCTTAAACACTATGCAGTAGGAGAAACAATATTCTCTCCGGTCGGATTCTCAGCGGCCGATGACTCTTCCTCAAACCCTCCGGATCCTAATTGACCACCAAATGAGGCGTCGAGCTAACGACGTTAAACAAAAGCGCTTCATGGGAGGCAACCATGCTCTAAACCTTTGTTTCCAATTTTTAGGACTATTTTTAACTTTATTTCATCTATTTTAATAAATAAACTCTCGCCTTTGTTTTTAGGCTTATTTTTAGCTTAATTTTTTTTCTATTTTAATAAATTAATCCAGCCGCGGGATCATCGGTCAAGAAACTTAGGCCATTTATGAATTTTCGCAGGAAACTAGGCCTCACCCGATCGGGTGGTTATTCAACCGATCGGGTGAGACGTATCTGACGATGGCCGTATCTGCTCCCCTTGTGAACCGGTCGGGTAAAGCTGAGCTGAGACCGGGTGACTGACCGTGTGAGATGGGCTGAACTCTCAGGAAATTTGGGCGATATATCAACCGATCGGTTGAGTGATGCGGCGGTCGTGTGACTGTCCGGGTAGAAAGTCACAATATTCTCGGGAAGATTTGAGAAGAGGTCAATCGATCGGGTGATCTTCACCCGATCGGTTCACCTGTAGCTGTTGGCCGAAGGAAAAATTTCCAAACTTATCCAACCGATCGGGTGAAAACCCAACCGATCGGTTAGTTTTCGCCCTTATTTATACAGCCTTTCGCGTGGCTTCGACCACCCGACCGCCAAACCCCCCAAACGCGCGTCTCTTCTCTTCCATCTGCCGAATCAATCTCCTCCACCTACTCCACTGCCCCTAAATCTTCATCCCCACTCATTCCCATACTCCACCACCATCACCACCCTCCCCATCTACAACATTCCCTTATGTATCGTCCAAACCCTAACCCTAACCCCCAAATTTTCGAAAATTGCGATTCTTGTCGGATCAACGAGCGGCGGCTTCCCAAATCGCTTCCCTATATTTCGTGGGGTCTTTCGGGTGCTTGATCTTACAACGTTGATGGGTAACCTCTTTTCACTCTTCATATTTATTTCATTTTTTTTGAAATGTCTTGAATTTGTGTTTGCACACTTTATCTGCTTCATCATCTTCATAGGCGCCATATCACACCCCATCATTCTTCCCCGCGCCATCACCATGTCCAGGAAGTGAAAGGAAATAGCCTCATCGTCACGCGGACCCCCTATATGGTCCCTTTTCCCCATCTTTCCTCAGCATAAACCCTTCGTCTGAGGAGCAATCCAATCGCTTACAAGCCCTTCTTCATTGCCCTCTGCGACCTACTCTTTTCATCGACATCCCTACCCTACAATCCCTTGGACTCTTTAGGGGCGTCTGTGCACTTTTTAGCTTCATAGGTTGTGAATATCTTCTGCGGACCTATGCCAATACACACAGGAATCTCACACTCGAGTTCCTCAGTTCACTCGAGGTGTCTGATCATGGTTTCACCTTCTGGGCCTTCAATTGTGATTTTTCCATGAGCTTCAACACGCTTAACAACATTCTACAATTCCCCAACCCCGATAACCATGTTGAATGCTCTATTCATGATCGATCTGACATCTTTTCTTACTTCCGGGCTGATGGTGTTTGGCAACGATTCACCCGATACACCTCCTTTCCAGCGGTAGACCTCGCCTCCTACATCATACTCCCTTGCTATCGTTTCACCCATTGCTTCCTCGCCAACACCATTTTCGCTCGTGTTGATGTATCCGCGGTGTCTAGGGATGAGCTGCTCTTTCTCTATGCCATGTCCCATGACCGGATTCATGGCAATATCCCTTTGCCCATAAACACCGCTCATTGGATCGTCCACGAGCTCTTATCCGTCAGCCGCACAACTTCTGGCTCTATCTGCTGTGGGGGAATTGTGACTATTATCGTCAGTTGTGTCTTGAGGATGCCCCCCGATATCCCTATTGTCACGGGACGTAGCCGTATCGATCGTGACTACTTGATCTCTATCGGTATGCTTACTCCTTTTCAGGAGGATCGTGCAGTTTACCTCTATAGTCCTGCCCACACTCCTTTTGACATCCTCCCACCCTCATCCCCGGAGCGTTTCCCATTACACCTTACACACATACCCTAGGAGTTCCACCCGGATCCTTGGTATGCCGCGCTCGTTCACTTTCCACCCCTGGATCCTCCCGATTGGCACCCGTGTGTGGGTCCGCCCCATCCCACCATCTTCCACCACGATCCACCGATAAATCTCGATCCTCCGATGGTCCAGCCTGTTGCTCCTCCTTCTCCCATTCGCACACCCTCTCCTTCATCCTCAGAGGATTCCTTCTACCATTATTCACCACCCTCCTCGCCATCTCCTTACCATTCTACCGCTAAAGACTCCGATTGACCTCCCCCTTGCATATCTCTGCATTTTCACGATCATATCATTTCGCTAGCATTGCCATGTCTAGCTTGGGGGAAGTCAATTTTTTCTGTGTGTCGTCGTGTGCTGTTTTCTGTGTCTGCTTGTTTTACCTATTGAGTCGTGCCATTTTCTGTCTTCCTTTTTCTATTTTTATGTCGTGTCATGTGATTTTCTATTTTTTATTTATTTTATTTTCTGTTTATATGTCATGTGGTGTGAATTGTTTATTTTTATTCTTATTTTCAGTTTCGTTTGTGTGATTTTCTTGTCTTTCGTGTCTTTTTGTGTCTATGCGTATCCCCCCCCCCCCACTTTCATTGCCCTCCCATACTCACTCTTATTGCATTGAGGGCAATGCAAACTTCAGCTTGGGGGAGTCGCACTTCGTGCGTTATTTGTCTCTTTTTCTTCATTATTTGAGTCGTTTTTCTCCGTGTTTTTCTGTTTCTTTTTTCTTTCCTTCTTTTTCATCTCTTTCTCCTAGAGATGAACCCTATGATGAATTGCCACAAAATCACACACACCTAGCATGGAATCGATAATCACATTCACTGACCCTAGGATATCGAGTCCTCTTGCATTTCATGCATCGTGGGTCCACTTTGCTTTTTGTGAGTCGTGCGTCGTGCCTAGCTGTTTGGTGTGCTTCTACTTTGTGATTGTGTTTTATATACCTGCCCAGGAATGACCCCTAGATTATCATGCTTCAATTTGAATATGCGGTATTTGTTTCTCCAGTCTGCTTCTGCATGCTATATATATCGTATACTTCATTTCGCATGTGTCGGGATTCCACAATTAAGGACTAGGATAACCCATTTAGCCCATGCTCTAATTAGCGAGAATAGTTTCCTTTGCCCAAGTGTTTAGATTCCGATTTCTTTTTCATTTTACTTGGTGCAAATCCCCTCGTCGTGTACCGTTCTCCCACTTGGGAGAGTACACATGGGTATAGCCAAAACCCCAAAAATTCAAAAAAAAAGGAGAAAAGAAAAGAAAAACCCAAAAAAAAAGAAAAGAAAAAAAATTGTATAGCCAAAAATCCAAAAAAAATACATATATCCAAAACCCAAAAAAAATATATGAGTGTGAATATTTTCCTACTTACCGAGAATAAAGGGAAGGCGAGAGTTTGCACCGAGTGTTCTACTACACATCATCTCAACCACCATCATTTTCGAAAACACTTCGCTTAGGAACTTTTTAGCTATTATCTAGGCTATAGTGTGGTGATTTCCTTAACTCTAGTTGTGGAGTCCCTGACGCATGATATGTTTCGATTCTCACTCTATTCTCATGCATGCTTGTGCTTTATATTCACCGCTTTATTCAAATCGAATCGATATTTGGGTCATTTCTTGGATTTGTGTATATGGAGCTTATTGCACAATGTAGATAGTGACACCGTTTGCTAGCACACGACCACACTCACTCGCGCTTCACGACGTGGGCCCACGGCACTTGTCTGGACTCGTATTCCTCGGTTTAGAGATGTGATTTGGCGTTTGTTAGCTTGATGTGTGTTTTTAATTTTGCTGGCTCTGACGGGCGATTTAGGATTTTTTGTTTTCTCCTTTCCTCTCTTCCTCTCTATTTTCTCCCTCCAAGCTCCAACTCTCACTCGTCTTCCTCGAGGACGAGGAAGGGTTCAGCTTGGGGGATTTTGATGTGCGTTTATATTTCATATATTCACGCACTTCTTCTTTTGTGTTTTTCCGCTGTTTTCCGACGTCTTGTATTCGTTTTCTCGTGTTTTCTTGTTTTCTTTCACTTTTCAGTGTTTTTGTATATTTGCAGGAGTTTGCCAGCGTAGGGGACATATAACGATGATATCGTGAGTCCCCGGAGCAACGGGAGGAGTCACGCGTGATCCAGGGTGTCAAACGATGAAGATAGCATCTTTCAGCTCCTCACCCGACCAGTTGGTCACGTCCAACCGATCAGGTGATGCATGCGTGCAACACCCGGACACAAGCTGAAGCGGGCGGAAAGTTAACCGGTCGGTTCAGAGGCCGGTTCACAATGCCCCAACTCTCTGGAATTTGATGCTGAATGCCAACCGATCGGGTGACCTTCACCCGATCGGTTCACCTGTAGCCAATTCTCCGAAACCAAGACTCAGAGAGCTCACCCGACCGGTTCACCCGACAGCACGAAGATCCAACCGATCAGCTTCAACCCTCAACCGACCGTGCCATATGACCGGGTGAAGTCCCGTGCTGAACTGCCAAAGAAATGAAGCAGGTCACCCGATCAGTTGACTTTTCAACCGATCGGGTGATATCGTATTCTATATATATGACCCCTAGGTTTTCCAGAAACGGGAGTTGTTATTTTTCGTTGTTTTTTCTCTCTCTTGACAGCGGTAATTTTTCAGATATTTGTAAGTTTTCCGTTCTTTACCAAACTTTAATATAGTGTTATTAGCATTGCTCTTACTCCTTTTCAATTGCTTGATCATGTTTTTAACGGTCGATTTTGGTTTAGATCGCTTTTTAGTAAATATGTGTGAGTAGTTCCCAAATCTGGGATTTTGGTGGAAACCCCTTCGTGGGTTCTCCCCGATGCATCCATAGGGCTAGGAAATCGATAGGGATTAGGAATCTACCGGTTACGCGGGGCGATTTATTGTCATCGGCGGAAAAAAAACCACCTTTGACCGTTGGGCCAAGGGGGAATAAACTTAGCGGTTGACCCCCTAGCCATAGCTCACGCCCTTAGCGTAGACGTCGAATCCTAGCGCGTGGGAGCGGCAGGACGAGACGTTGGGAGTTATCATTGTGAGCTTAGTGCTCCCGGAGTCGGTCAGTGTTAATGGACATGGGAATGCCCACTGACCGAACCTGGGAAGTCCAGCGTATCATCCTGGGCACCGATTGGAATATCGGGCCCATGGGACGCTGGTACCACTCTTAGAGGCAACGTCTCACCATTAGACCCTAATTCTGATCGTTATCCTACCCGTAGGCCGTATCGGCGAGAATCGCACGATAGGGTGGAAACCGAAGTCCCGGGTTTTCCCTTCATATTGTTTATCCCTCGCATTCCATTTTCCGTGACAACCCATCATCCGATTCGGGCTAGCTCACCCATGGGGTGAATCCTATACTTCTTGACACAAGCATAACCACGCCTCCATGAGTTCGACCCCCAAGCCACACTACAACACCGTGCGCTTGCGGTTATAAATATTTAAATCTCATGCCCCCAATTATATATTGCACACATCTGACGTGCAAAATGCGGGGGGCGTCACAGGGTCCTTACAATTGGTATCAGAGTGCAAGGTTTAATCTATGGCATCCAACAACAACAACGTTCCTTCGCCGCATTCGTACAACAATCACTATCGCGATGGAGCGTCCACGCTTTTCGAAGGTCATTCTACGGTACGTTCTCCACGTTTCAATGGTACTAATTTTGGCTATTGGAAGTGTAGGATGGAGACATTCCTTAGGAGTGCTTCACTTTGGAGAACTCTCCACAAGGAGTACGTCGAGCCCACCGAAGAGGATTTCGAGAAATGGACGACTTACGAGAAGTCCACCGAAGTCAACAATGCTAAAGAAATGAATGCTCTTCATTGTGCATTGGACCCAAATGAGTTCAACAAGATATGCACATGTAAGAGTGCATATCAAATTTGGAACCATCTCATCGTTACCCACGAGGGAACGAACAAGGTAAAGCTTTCAAAGTTATATGTTGTCGTGCAAAACTTCGATTTGTTTCATATGCAGGATAATGAGAGCATTGTATCGATGTACGGACGCTTTACCGACATTACGAATGAATTGGAAGCCCTTGGCCAAATCTACACCGAACCTGAAAAGGTAAGGAAGATCATCTTTAGGATGACCTCCAAATGGGAAAGAAGAGCAATCGCCATCGAGGAGGTCAATGACTTGAAGAACTACACCGTGGTGAATCTCATCGGGACTCTTATGTCTTACGAAGTAAAACGGGAGAACCGATTGAAGATTCGAGCCATGATGAATCCCTCGGATGCCAAGAAGAAAGCATTAGCATTCAACGCCAATTCATCATCCTCTGATAGTGAGGAATCCGAGAACGAGATGGATTTGGGTGAAATGGCCCAAATGGCGAAGAAGTTCCAACGCTTCTTCCGCAAAGGTAAATTTCCCTCAAACAAACATTTTGAGTCTACTAATGCTACTTCCTCTCTTTGCTATAAGTGTAATAAGCCAGGGCACATCAAGAGGGATTGCCCAATGCTAAACAATAAAGAGAAGTGGAAGGCACCGAAGTACCATAAGTCCGATAAGAACAAGAGAGACAAGAAGAAAGGACTCGTAGGTACCTTCGACGACTCAAGTAATGACTCATCAAGCGATAACAATGATGAGAAGGGTGAGAGCGCCCACATGTGTTTCATTGCACTAGAAGACCCACTCTCAGATGAGAGTGATTCTGATACGGACGACACCGAGGTAACAATGGATGAACTATGAATTGCTAATGAAGAACTTTTTGCTAAATACCAATCTTTAATGCTTAAGTACACTAGTTTAAAGAAATTGAATATTAGCAAGTCATCCATTCCATGCATTATCAACAACGACACCATTGTTGATACTCTAACTCTTGAGAAAGCAAACTTAGCTTCTCAAAATGTCACATTGAGAGATGAGGTGAATTCCCTCAAATCTCAACTAGAGCAAACACATTGTCACGCCCTGCTTCCCAAAAAGGACGGAGGCGAAGCATGACTAAGGCTCGCTTAGGCCGGGGCAGAGAGCCCAGACCAAATAAGCGTCTGTGGTATTCCAAAATGAAGGAAACAGGTCCCTGTAAGTTAGTACGAAACAATAAAAGTACTGAAAGGAAAGAGCATATCATTTTATTCCAAACATAATCATCCAAAGTACTGAGAGTCTAAAAACGCCCGAAGGGCTACAACTGCAGAAAACGAAACTACCGGTGCAAGCACCCAACCTAGACAAGAAAACAACAGGTGCTACGCACCCAATCTAAACTGGAACAGAACTCTGGTTTAGCAACTAGAGGCCTCTAACTCTGGTCCTCCTCTGGGTCGTACTCCGGATCAATGTCCTCCGGCTCTCCGTCTGCTGGCAAGTCCACCTCGTCGACTTACTCTGGCTCAACACCTGACGTACATCACCGAAAGAAGGAACTGTACGTCAGGTAAGGTCTACAAATAGGGTTAGACCAAACTGCAAGTGTATCAATTTTTAGACAACAATTTACTGGTTGATTAGCATGCTGGGGTTATAACTGAGTAACAAAAAGAAGTAACGCAGTAGGAAAGTAAAGCGCAACATGTAGTAGTCGTAGCATGTGCTACCAACTACGGGACTAACCTACAGGTGTCATGACAAGTCAGGACGTGACGGGACAAGACAAGACAAGACAAGTGAGACACGAAAGGGTTCACACCTTACGGTTGGAGGGGGATCAGACCCTTTTGCCGTGCGCACGCTCAACCCAAACCCAAACCCCAAGGAAAGACAAGACAAGACAAACGGTACAAGGGATCACTCGCTCTAGCTGGCGAGTGCCCTATTGCCTTCGGGCTGTGTATCAGTATAAGGGATCACTCTCTCTAGCTTGGAGAGTGCCCTATTGCCCGCAGGCTGTGAAACAGTATAAGGGATCACTCGGAGAGTGCCCTATTGCCCAACGGGCTGTGCAAGACGGGACGGGACGTGACAAGATGGGAAGGGTTATTCTAGGGTGTCCACACACACGCACACACATGATAGCCCTACAATATCAAAGGTTGTTGTTGTCAGGCTCAGACTTCGTCATCAAGTCTGAGCCGTCAGGGGTCGTCCCGGACGCTATCATTTCACGTCAGGTTCTTTTTGTTCACAGTTAACAATTCTAACCAACTAAGGGCCTAAGCACGGCCAAAAGTGCAAGTGGATACACTTGCCTGCGATGGAGAGTGTGTCGTCCTCTCGAAGCGTCTTGTACAAGCGTCTCGTCTGTGGAAGTCCGTCTGAAATATTGCCACGACGACGGTGTCAGGTCTCAATTTCATCAAATCCTATTAGGGTTCGTTTCTTGGTTGTCGGGACTATCCTATTCGTCAAACGACACATTTTTGATGATTCAGCCTAATCGACGATATATTCCTATGTGCACAGTCAACAAAGTCCATTCGTCGATTTTCTAGATTTGTACAACGTTTTACTGGTGCTGGAAATAAATTTTAGTTCAAGTTGACGATTTTTAGTTTAGGGTTCAGTCGACTATTGTGGGGGTTTCTACGAGTTTCGGGGAACCAACCTGAACCAGAGTTTGTCGTAGTATGGAAGTCGTGTCTGATCAGAGAACTCCTCAGCTTCAGATCTGGTCCTCGCACGGTTCCCCAAAAGTTGAAACTTGCGACGAAGGCCTACGACGTGTCGTAACGTTGTAGACGGCAAATCCGCAAAGTAGCACACCCAAGTGGGGCCCACAGCAGTGCTATGGGTCAATGGGGGACCCACAACACCTCTGGAGAACTTGGGGGGCCCACCACAGGAGTTGGTGTGGAAGAAACTAAGTTGCAACGTTAGGCCATCGGTCGGACACTGTCGGTGAGAGGGTTTCTCTCGGTCAGACCGAGAGAAGCTCTCGGTCGGGCGTGGTGCAGCGCAGCGGAGGAGCGGTCGTGGTGCGGTACGAGGAAATCCTCGGTCAGACCGGTCGGGCCTCTCGGTCAGACACGGTGGGTGCGGGCGTGCATCGCTACGGAGCGATGCGGATCGGCCTCTCGGTCGGTGTGGAAGATCTCGTCGGTCGGGCGCTAGCGGGTGCGAGGTGGATGCGGAGCGGCTGCAACGAAGCGCTGCAGCGTGCGGACGAAGCGGGGTGCGGGCTGTTCTCTCGGTCGGAGCGGGCGATCTCCTCGGTCAGAGCGGAGGCGCTGCGGGGGGCTTGCAGTGGAGCGCTGCGAGCGGCGATGCGGGAGCAGGCTCCGGTCGTGCACTGGGAAATGCGGGTGCGGCCGTCGGTCGTGCACTGGGGCGATTGTCGCAACGTTGCGACAAAGCTTGAGGTGGAGTTTTTGATGGCTAGGGTTTGTGTGATGCGGAAATTAGCTAGCCTAGGGTTTATTTAAATAGATTAGAGCTAGGGTTAGGTGTAGGGTTTAAGAAAACGTAATTAAAATAATTAAAATAATTAATTTAAAACAAATTTACTCTCCTCTCCCTCACGCAAGATGGGTGCGGCCAAAAATTCTGAAATTTGGTCAAAAAATTCTTTAATACGTTATTATAATATAAGAATTTTATCATAATTAAAACTCTTATAAAAGTAGATTTTAAAATTACTTAAAACTTTCAAAAAAATGGAAAATAGGTCAAATTAAGTCCGAAAATTGTAAAATAAATATTGGGGTGTTCATGGCGACGAAAGAAAGAGAGTGGAGAAGACGGATCTAAATTTCAATGTCGAGAGACGAAACTAAAAATAGAAACGTCTCGCGACAAAACAGAAAATCGCGACGTCACATCAAATAAGATAGTATCGCGGAAGAACGACTCGAGATATGTCATTCCAAAGTTATTCCACAATCTAATACTCTTAGAGACGATCACGACGAAATATCACACAATAATGTTCAAAATCAAATAAAGTCAAAAATAAACACGTGCACGATCAAGAGCACGTGCACAAAGAAAGAACGATCGGAAACCGACCGTTACATCCTCCCCAACTTAGAAATGATTCCGTCCTCAGAATCAACATCAAGCATCGCTGGGAAAAAGATGCGGGAAGCGCTCTCTCATACCATCCTCACGCTCCCAAGTGGACTCTCCAGGTGATCCGTGACGCCACATCACCCTCACCAGGTCGACTATCTTATTCCTCAACTGCTTTTGTCGACGGTCCAAGATCTACACAGGTTGCTGGTCATATGTCAGGTTCGGGTGAACCGTAATCTCCCAGAAATCAACCGTGTGCGACAGATCACTGACGTACCGACGTAGCTGAGATATGTGGAATACGTCGTGAACACCCTCCAAAGATGGTGACAGAGCAAGGCGGTAGGCCACTGCTCCCACACGCTCTAGCACATCAAAAGGCCTAATATACCTTGGACCCAGCTTTCCATTCTTCCCAAAATGAATAACTTTGTGGTTCGGAGAAATCTTCAGGAAGACGTGATCTCTAGGCTGAAACTCCAATGGTCTCCTCTTGGCATCTGCCCAATGCTTGAAGCGATCTTGTGCAACTCTAAGCTTCTCCCTGATGTCTCTCACAACATCCACAGCTTCCACTATCATCTCTAGACCCAACAGCTCCCGATCTCCGATGTCATCCCAGCTTAGTGGCGATCAACATTTCCTTCCATATAAGGCAGCAAACGGTGCCATGCCAATGCTCGCCTTGTAGCTGTTGTTATATGAGAACTCCACCAAGTGAAGATGGTCCTCCCATGATCCCTTCAAATCGAGCGTACAAGCTCGCAGCATATCCTCCAGAATCTGAATAGTCCTCTCGGATTGGCCATCAGTTTGCGGGTGGTACGCCGTGCTGAAACTCAGACTCGTGCCCAAATTCACCTGCCGACTTCTCTAGAACTGAGATGTGAACCTCGTGTCTCGGTCAGACACAATGCTCACGGGGACTCCATGTAAGCGTACAATCTCCTGCACGTACACGGTCTACGTCACGACTATTTCAAAGAGGAAATCAAAATAGAAGTAAAGGTAGAATGAAATTTTACCTCCAGATATTTCCTCGCCAAAGCGTCCGTAGACTGACCCACTCGGAATGGGATAAAGTGTGCAGACTTGGTCAACCGATCTACGATCACCCAAACTACATCATTCTGCCTCGGGGTCCGAGGTAAACCAGTTACGAAGTCCATCGTAATATGTTGCCACTTCCACTCCGGAATAAGGAGCGGTTGCAGCAACCCAGCAGTACGATGGTGCTCAGCCTTCACCTGTTGGCATATCAAACACTTGGAAACTCTCCGTGCCACACTTCTCTTCATGCCAATCCACCAGTAGTTCAGACGGAGGTCCTTATACATCTTGGTGCCTCCAGGATGTATAGAATTTGGCGAGCTATGAGCCTCGCTCAATAGCTCCTCGCAAACATCACCTGCAGGTACACATAGTCTGCTGCCATACTGCAACGAACCATCCTCATGAATCACAAACTCCGTCTGTAGTCCAGCTTCAACCTGCCTCCTGATCCTCTGCAGCTTCGGATCTCTTGCATGTGCTGCCTTGATCCGATCCACGATCGTGGACTGAATCTACAAATTCATGAATGAATGGACTACACCAGGTAGGACAACCTCCAAATCCATCACTCTCAGCTCCTGCTGAATCCTCCAGTCGGCAGTATGCATCATCGCAGTAGGAAGTCTACTCAAGGCATCCGGCACTACGTTCACCTTCCCCGGATGATACTGCAAATCAATCTCGTAGTCAGCCATGAGCTCTAACCATCGCCTCTGATGCATGTTGAGCTCCTTCTGTGTAAAGATGTACTTCAAGCTCTTGTGATCGGTGAAAATCTTCACACTCTCACCTAGCAAGAAGTGCCTCCAAATCTTCAGTACAAAAATCACTGCTGCCAACTCCAGATCATGCGTCGGGTAATTCTTCTCATGAGTCCTCAACTGACGAGAAGCGTACGCGACCACGTGGCCATGATGATGCAAGACACATCCTAGGCCCTTCCCTGATGCATCACAATAAACCTCGAAGCCTCCGCTTCGATCCGGTACTGCCAACACCGGTGCCGTGGTCAATCTCGCCTTCAAGATACTGAAGGCCTCCTCACAAGCATCTGACCAAAGAAACTCCTCGTCCTTCCTCTTCAGCTTCGTCATCGGCTTTGTAATCTTCGAGAAATCCTTAATGAATCACCGATAATAGCCTGCTAAACCAAGGAAGCTCCTGATGTCTGAAGCTGACTGCGGAGTCGGCCAATCTCTGACTGCTCTGACCTTCTCCGGATCCACAGATATGCCATCACCAGACACCACATGTCCCAGGAATGCGACTCTGTCCAACCAGAACTCGCACTTGCTGTACTTTGCATAAAGCTTGTGTCGCCTCAGCGTCTCCCGCACTGTCCTCAAGTGACAGCTGTGCTCCTCCTCAGACTTCGAATAAATAAGAATGTCATCAATGAAGATAATGACAAACTTATCCTGGAAGTCGTAGAAAATCAAATTCATCAAATTCATAAACACAGCTGGAGCATTGGTCACGCCAAACGGCATGACCACGAACTCATAATGTCCGTACTTCGTCCGGAAAGCCGTCTTCGGAACGTCATCCTTCTTCACCTTCAACTGATGGTATCCACTCCTCAAATCCAACTTCGAGAAGACTATCGAACCTCCAAGCTGATCAAAGATATCATCGATGCGCGGTAGCGGATACTTATTCTTCACGGTGACAGCATTCAATCCTCGATAGTCCACACACATCCGGCGGGACCCATCCTTCTTCTTCACGAGCAAAACTGGTGCACCCCATGGTGACACACTAGGGTGGATGAAACCCTTCTGCAGTAACTCATCTAACTGCTTCCGCAGCTTCTTGAGCTCAGCGGGAGCCATACGGTACGGTGCCTTCGATATCGGTTGTGCTCCCGGCATAAGATCAATTCCAAACTCTAAAGCTCTGTCTGGTGGTAAACCTGAGATATCCTCTGGGAAGACGTCATCGAAGTCTCTGACGACTGCTGGTCACTCGATCTCCATCTCCATCTGCATGGCTGTAACAATCGACACCTCCGGCTTGGCCCGATATCTGATGGGCCCAAGCGACTCATCTCTGCTACGGAACTCGAATTCCGGATGGCCTGGAATCTGGAACACCACCCTCTTACTGTGACAGTCGATCGAGGCATGGAAATATCCCAACCAATCGATGCTAAGAACGACATCAAAGTGTGGCAGATCGTGGACAATGAAATCTGTGAAGAGCTCGTGTCCACTGACCACCAGAGTAATCGATCGACATCCCAAGTTCACTATCACCACTCCGTTCCCTGTGGTGATGTACCATCACTTAGGGAGTGTATGGGTGGGAATGGAGTGCTTTGTTACAAACCTCCGGGATATAATGCACATAGATGCACCGGAGTCGAACAAAGCCAAGGCTGGGTGAGAGGACACTAGAATGGTGCCTAAGATATAAACAACTACGGTCAAACCAAGCTACTCTAACAAACAATTCAACAAACAACACAAATAATAAGATCTAAACTATGAAATGAAAGGCTAGGATCAAGAGTTACCTGCAATAACTCCATCCAGCTCCTCAGTCTCCACAGCAGTCATGGTGTACGCCGACCTCTGGGGCTGTGCTGCTCTCTGAAACATCTGCCTCTGTGGTGCCAAAGGTGGTCCATGAACAGCAGGTCCTCTCTGGACTGGGGCAGGCGCTCTCATCTGTAGCGGGGCTGGCGCTCCAACTACAGCATGACGAGCTCTCGGACAATCCTTCGCTGCATGCGAGGCATCTCCACAGACTAAGCATAGTCCCATCTTCTTTCTGCAGGTGGCCTGAACATGTCCAGGCTTTCCGTAGAAGTGGCACGGGCCCTTGCCCTGAATCTGAACTGGTGCTCCAGGCCTCTTGAATGGTACCGTCTGAACTGGCCTCATCGTCGGTCTAGCAGGTGGCCGGTACTGCTCCATAGGACGCTTCCCTTTATCAGCTGGAGGGTCAGGCAGAAGAGCTATGAGCTCATGATTCTTCGTAGCATCAAGCACCTCCCTCATAGTCATGAAACCCGCCGAAGACATAGAAGCCGAAATCTTCGGCCGCAGTCCCTGACGAAAGCGATCAGCTCGCTTCTCCTCCTTCCTCACCATATGCGGGGCAAAACGGCTCAGCATCTCGAACTCAGCTTCATACTCCTCAACAGTCATATCCCCCTGCTTCAGGTCTATAAACTTGCTCAGCAGTTCCCTCCTAGCAGACTTGGTGAAATAATTGTCTTTGAACAAAGAACTGAAGGTCTTCCAATCCACTGGCTTTTCAAGACGCCTCTCCTCGATGCGCCACCAGTTCCTTGCATTCTCCATCAGTTGCATCTTTGTTATCTCCACACGGGTATCATCAGGAATCTTCGCAGCAACCAACTTCTCCTCCGTGCTCTGGATCCACTCGTCAGCAGCTAAGGGTCCCTCCTTCCCCGAAAATGTCCTCGGCTGGAGCTCATTGAACTGCTTGACTCCTGGAGCAGCTCGAGGGGCAGGTGGAGGTGGTGGTGGTGCAACTGGAGCAGCCTAAGCATCACACTGAGACTGCTGAACCAACTGATGCTGAACATCCAGCATCTCCCTCATCACACCCAGAAACTGACGGAAGTCTCCGCCCTGGTCCTCCGGAACTCCATCTCCTGAGTTCCCCGATCGGGTAACGCGTCGTCCTGCCATCCTATTGACAGAAACACAGAGGTTAGACTCGTACGATTACTGGATGATAATAAAATGAATTTCAGTACTTCAATTGTTCCGTATTCGCAGAAGGATGGGACCTGCATGGGCCACCACTAAAACCTGTCACGCCCCGCTTCCCAAAAAGGACGGAGGCGAAGCGTGACTAAGGCCCGCTTAGGCCGGGGCAGAGAGCCCAGACCCAATAAGCGTCTGTGGTATTCCAAAACGAAGGAAACAGGTCCCTGCAAGTTAGTACGAAACAATAAAAGTACTGAAAGGAAAGAGCATATCATTTTATTCCAAACATAATCATCCAAAGTACTGAGAGTCTAAAAGCGCCCGAAGGGCTACAACTGCAGAAAACGAAACTACCGGTGCAAGCACCCAACCTAGACAAGAAAACAACAGGTGATACGCACCTAATCTAAACTTGAACAGAACTCTGGTTTAGCAACTAGAGGCCTCTAACTCTGGTCCTCCTCTGGGTCGTACTCCGGATCAATGTCCTCCGGCTCTCCGTCTGCTGGCAAGTCCACCTCGTCGACGTACTCTGGCTCAACACCTGACGTACATCACCGAAAGAAGGAACTGTACGTCAGGTAAGGTCTACAAATAGGGTTAGACCAAACTGCAAGTGTATCAATTTTTAGACAACGATTTACTGGTTGATTAGCATGCTGGGGTTATAACTGAGTAACAAAAAGAAGTAACGCAATAGGAGAGTAAAGCGCAACAAGTAGTAGTCGTAGCATGTGCTACCAACTACGGGACTAACCTACAGGTATCATGACAAGTCAGGACGTGACGAGACAAGACAAGACAAGATAAGTGAGACACAAAAGGGTTCACACCTTACGGTTCGAGGGGGATCAGACCCTTTTGCCGTGCGCACGCTCAACCCAAACCCAAACCCCAAGGAAAGACAAGACAAGACAAACAGTACAAGGGATCACTCGCTCTAGCTTGGAGAGTGCCCTATTACCCTCGGGATGTGTATCAGTATAAGGGATCACTCTTTCTAGCTTGGAGAGTGCCCTATTGCCTGCAGGCTGTGAAACAGTACAAGGGATCACTCGGAGAGTGCCCTATTGCCCAGCGAGCTGTGCAAGACGGGACGGGACGTGACAAGATGGGAAGGGTTATTCTAGGGTGTCCACACACACGCGCACACATGATAGCCCTACAATATCAAAAGTTGTTGTTGTCAGGCTCAGACTTCGTCGTCAAGTCTGAGCCGTCAGGGGTCGTCCCGGACGCTATCATTTCACGTCCGGTTCTTTTTGTTCACAGTTAACAATTCTAACCAACTAAGGGCCTAAGCATGGACAAAAGTGCAAGTGGATACACTTGCCTGCGATGGCGAGTGTGTCGTCCTCTCGAAGCGTCTCGTCCAAGCGTCTCGTCCGTGGAAGTCCGTCTGAAATATCGCCACGGCGACGGTGTCAGGTCTCAATTTCATCAAATCCTATTAGGGTTCGTTTCTAGGTTGTCGGGACTATCCTATTCGTCAAACGTCACATTTTTGATGTTTCAGCCTAATCGACGATCTATTCCTATGTGCATAGTCAACAAAGTCCATTCGTCAATTTTCTAGATTTTTACAACGTTTTACTGGTGCTGGAAATAACTTTTAGTTCAAGTTGACGATTTTTAGTTTAGGATTCAGTCGACTATTATGGGGGTTTCTACGAGTTTCGGGGACCCAACCTGAATCGGGTTTGTCGTAGTATGGAAGTCGTGTCTGATCGGAGAACTCCTCAGCTTCAGATCTGGTCCTCGCACGGTTCCCCAAAAGTTGAAACTTACTACGAAGGCCTACGACGTGTCGTAACGTCGTAGACGGCAAATCCGCGAAGTAGCACACCCAAGTGGGACCCACAGCTGTGCTAGGGGTCAATGGGGGACCCACAACACCTCTGGAGAACTTGGGGGGCCCACCACAGGAGTTGGTGTGGAAGAAACCAAGTTACGATGTTATGCCGTCGGTCGGATACCGTCGATGCGAGGGTTTCTCTCGGTCAGACCGAGAGAAGCTCTCGGTCAGGCGTGGTGCAGCGCAGCGGAGGCGGGATCGTGGTGCGGTACGAGGAAATCCTCGGTGAGACCGGGTGGGTCTCTCGGTCGAACACGGTGGGTGCGGGCGTGTAGCGTTGTGGAGCGGCCTCTCGGTCGGTGCGGAAGATCTCGTCGGTCGGGCGCAAGCGGGTGCGGGGCGGATGCGGAGCGGCTGCAACGAAGCGCTGCAGCGTGCGGACGAAGCGGGGTGCGGGCTGTTCTCTCGGTCGGAGCGGGCGATCTCCTCGGTCGGAGCGGTGGCGCTGCGGGGGGCTTGCAGTGGAGCACTGCGAGCGACGATGCGGGAGCGGGCTCCAGTCGTGCACTAGGAAGTGCGGGGGCGGCCGTCGGTCGTGCACTGGGGCGATTGTCGCAACGTTGCGACGAAGCTTGAGGTGTAGTTTTTGACGGCTAGGGTTTGTGTGATGCGGAAATTAGCTAGCTTAGGTTTTATTTAAATAGATTAGAGCTAGGGTTAGGTGTAGGGTTTAAGAAAACGTAATTAAAATAATTAAAATAATTAATTTAAAACAAATTTACTCTCCTCTCCCTCACGCAAGATGGGTGCGGCCAAAAATTCTGAAATTTGGTCAAAATATTCTTTAATACGTTATTATAATATAGGAATTTTATCATAATTAAAACTATTATAAAAGTCAGTTTTAAAATTATTTAAAACTTTCAAAAAAATGGAAAATAGGTCAAATTTAGTCCAAAAATTGTAAAATAAATATTGGGATGTTCATGACGACGAAAGAAAGAGAGTGGAGAAGACGGATCTAAATTTCGACTTCGAGAGACATAACTGTCACGCCCCGCTTCCCAAAATGGATGGAAGCGAGACGTGACGAGGCCCGCTTAGGCCAGAGCTTTAGAAGCTCGGACCCAATAAGCGTCTGTAGAGGTTCCATTTTAAAAGAATTTCAGGTTCTTGCATTTTTATAGTTCGAAACAACAAAAGTACGGAAAAGATATTGCATTCATTAAATTAGAGTCATGATATCCAACAAGTACAAGTCTAAAAGGAGCCTAAGCATGGCAATAAAAGTTTAAAGACAAACCGAAAAGTAGTACCCTCGGGAAGTGGCGACTAAAAGACCTCAAGGTCTGGTCCTCGTCAGGCACGGACTCTGGATCAGCGTCCTCGGCTCCTCGTACTCCAGCGAGTCTGCTTCGTCCACGATCTCTGGCTGAACACTTGACGTACAGCACCCAAGAAAAGGAACTGTACGTCAGGTAAAGTCTACAAGAAGGGTTAGACTTTACTGCAAGTGCACCGAACTTTAAACAACGGTTTACTGGTTGATTAGCATGCTGAGGTTCTTTTACACAACAGTTTACTGGTTGATTAGCATGCTGTGGTTATAACAGAGTAACACGACAGGAAGTAACGCAGCAGGAAAGTAAAACGGGACAAGTAGTAGTCGTAGCGTGTGCTACCGACTACGGGACTAGCCTAAAGGTGTCAGAACAAGACGAAGACAGACAAGACAAGTAGGACACGACACGACACGACACGGCACGACATGACACGACACGAAGGGTTCACGCCTTACGGTTCGAGGGGGATCAGACCCTCTCACCGTACGCACACTCAACCCTACCCCAAAACCCCAGATCTCAGGACAGGAAGCACGGAGATCACTTTAACAAGGAAAGCACCTGAAACGCCCGTAGGCTTTTTTTGTATCACGGAGATCACTTCTGCTCGGGAAGCATCTGAAACGCCCGTAGGCTTTTTGTATCACGGAGATCACTTCCGCTCGGGAAGCATCTGAAACGCCCGAAGGCTTTTTGTATCACGGAGATCACTTTCGCAAGGAAAGCATCTGAAACGCCCGAAGGCTTTTTGTAGCACAGAGATCACTCCCGCAAGGAGAGCATCTGAAACGCCCGAAGGCTTTTTGTAACACAGTGACAAGACACGACCAGTGTGGATAACAGTGACAAGACACGACCAGTGTACGGGAGAGTTATTCTAGGGTGTCCACACACACGCACACACATGATAGCCCTACAGCATCAAAGTTGTTGTTGTCAGGCTCAGACTTCGTAGTCAAGTCTGAGTCGTCAGGGGCGTCCCGGACGCTATCATTTCACGTCCGGTTCTATACAGTCACAGTCTAACAGTTCTAGCAATCTAAGACCAAGGCACGGTCAAAAACGCAAGTGGGTACACTTGCCTGAAATGGCGAGTGTGTCGTCTTCTTGAAGCGTCTCGTCCAAGCGTCTTGTCCAAGCGTCTCGTCCGCAGAAGTCCGTCTGAAATATCGCCACGATGACGATGTCAGGTCTCAAATTCATCAAATCCTATTAGGTTTCGTTTCTAGGTTATCGGGACTATCCTATTCGTCAAAAGTCACTTTTTTTTTATGTTTCAGCCTAATCGACGATCTATCCTATGTGCACAGTCAACAGAGTCCATTCGTCGATTTTCTAAGTTCGTACAACGTTTTACAGGAGCTGGAAAGTAAATTTAGTTCAAATTGACGGTTTTTTCTAGTTTAGGGTTCAGTCAGCTATTGTGGGGGGTTTCTACGAGTTTCGGGGAACCAACCTGAACCGGAGTTTGCTGTAAATTGGATGTCGGGTCTGATCGGAGAACTCCTCAGCTTTAGATCTGGTCCTCGCACGTCTCTCCAAAAGTTCGAACTTGCGACGAAGGCCTACGACGTGTCGCAACGTCGTAGACGGCAAATCCGCGAAGTAGCACGTCCAAGTGGGGCCCACAGCAGTGCTAGGGGTCCAAGGGGGCCCACAACACCTCAGGAGCACTTGGGGGGCCCACCACAGGAGTTGGTGTGGGAGAAATGATGTTGCGACGAAGTTCAGTCGGTCGGACTTGGTCGGTGCGGGGGTTCCTCTCGGTCAGACCGAGAGGGGCTCTCGGTCGTGCAAGTTGCAGCGCAGCGGGGTCGGGAGCTTGGGCGGTGCGAGGGATTTTGTCGGTCAGACCGACAGATCCCGTCGGTCGCAGCGGGGCGGCCAAGCTGCAACGTTGCAGCTTGCAACGAAGCGGAGCAGCGCGGGCTGTTCTCTCGGTCGGAGCGGGGAGCGGCTTCGGTCAGGCGCTAGCGGGTGCGGAGCGGTGGCAACGAAGCGGGGTGCGGAGCGGGCGCTCGGTCTGACCGATCGGTGCTCTCGGTCGGAGCGAGCGACAATGGGGGGGCAATGCAGCGGGCTGTGCGAGCGGCGATGCGGGGGCTTGCTCCGGTCGTGCGCTAGGATTTGCGGGGGAGAGCTCCGGTCGTGCACGTTGCGATCGTCGCAACATTGCGACGAAGCTTTGGAAGAGGAAACGGCGGCTAGGGTTTTGAGCAATGACGAAAATACTTTGCCTAGGGCTAACTTAAATAGGTTAGAGCTAGGGTTAGGGTTAGGGTTCGGAAAAATATTATTAAAATAATTTAAAATAATTAATTGAGTTAAAATTACTCTTCTCTCCCTCACGCAAAAATGGGTGCGGCCAAAAATTCTAAAATTTTGCCTAAAAATTCCTTAATACGTTATTATTGTAGGAAGATATATGCACATAAGGCAATTTATCTTGATTATACGTCTTGTTCATACTGTATATGATACATATTATTCTAAGTGTAAAGGATTTGTATTAATATACTTAGATAATATCCATAGACTTATAGTTAGGTCCTTACATATCTAGATGAGATCTCGATTATGAGTAAGTAAGTGACCGAATAGAAACGTAAGTCTTAAACGGTTCGTGATCATAGATGTGTCGAGAATTGGATATCGACACATCGGATAGATCACTGTGTCTTCGTCTTGCCTTCGGGTAATGATGATCTCATAGTCATTCGACTTAGCGAAGTCGGAGACGAGACACAGGTGCTCATTGGAGAATGAGTTCACTGAACGACCAAGTTAGAGTTATTAAATGGTTAACTTTAATGATCTGTCTTTAATAACTCTAGGGTGATGATAGGTTAGTTGATCCTTAAGACCTGAAGTCATCTGTACCAACCTGTGAGCGGACGGTGTAGCTTAGACCCATGATCTAGCTTCGAGGACCAGTCCTGATGAAAGATCTTAGGTTGGGTTGCACCTGAAGCTCTCAAGGTGAGTAAGTGACCAAGATGGGATTCGTCACTTCCATTAAAGGGAAGTTAGTGTTATAGGCTCAGTACGGTCTTTATGTTAATCCTCGGCCGGGGTACGTTGCAAGTTGTACAACGTGTATACAATAAAGACCGCCGTATACTGACCAATGTTGTCTAATAGGGTTGACAGAAAACCATACCCTAGGCCAACATCAAACACAGTCTTGACGAAGGGATTTTAGCTAACGGAATTCATCTCTGGCACAGCCAATGCAAACCCTATGACACTTTTGTCAAAGGGTCGATCACGTTATGATGACTCTGAAACAGGGACGACAGCTACTGCTCGTAGTGACCGTCGTCTAGGGGTTTCGAGCCCCAACATGTAGTAAGGTCAGGCTGTAGGGTCTCACACCGAGTAGTATTCGTGTCTTAGTAATAGGAATATAGAATAGAGAGAAATATCATTTGATGATATTCACAAGCTGAGTTGTGAAAGTTAGTCGCATTAGCAATAGGGACACAATGTTGCATTAGATGCTAACTTTGACTAAACGTGTTGTAAATTAGTTACAACGATTTAGTAGGAACAAACTTGTTGGAAAAGGTTACCTGGATGACGGGATCATCCCGGTCTAAACACAGGTTCAAACCGCGTCCAAATCGGAGCTCAAACAAGCCCAGAAACGCAGAAAGAGTCCAAGGGGAAGTGGGTTAGACCCACTTGGCCAAAAGGCCCATGTGCAAAGACAAACGGGCGTGACCCGCTGCAGCAGCGGGCATGGCCCGCTGTGTGCAGCGGGCGGGCACCCGCTGCACAGCGGGCGTGGCCTGCTGCACAGCGGGCCAGCACCCGCTGATGCAGCGGGCACGGCCCGCTGCACGCGGCGGGCCCGCGCCCGCTGCAAGCGGGCGCGGCCCGCTGCAGCAGCGGGCGGGCGGCCCGCCCTTGCCCCCCTTGGGCGGGCGCGCCCGCTAAGTCTAGCGGGCGCGCCCGCAACTTAAGTCAATTAGGGTTTTTTGAAACCCCTAATGACGGCTACGAATTTTGTGAGAATTGCTAAACTTTGAGCAATTGTTTGAGGGGTCAAACGAAGTCGAAATTCGTCACCGTCAGTTCCTACGCGTTCACCATTCCAAGCTTTTCTGATTGATAGCTTGTTTGGTGTCTGAAGTTTAGTATGTGAGGAGAATTAATTCGTTAAAGTTTGACTTTGTGAAAGGCTAACTTTAAAGTTGAAATTAAGCCAAATGACTTAATCTGTTTTTCTCTTCATGGGGATTGTCCCACATTGCCCGCAACGAGAAGAGGAGTGCTCACTCCCTATATAAATAGGGGTGCACTCTCCTCGTTGAAAAACACACCAGTCAACGATCGAGTAGCTCCAGAATTTTAGAGCAGGCTCGATTGGCGACTAAATCTCTCTCTCTAATTTTCCTATTCTCCGGAGTAGTCCTAGCACGACTACGAAGGGGGTTTGGATCTGATCCGGACGTCTAAGACGCGGGTTCTTCTCAAGTGAAACTTTCTACCGCGTGTGATCGGCTCAGAGGCGAAAGCGGCTCGGGCGGATCGGTGCGAGGGTGCGAGGCGGCTCAGGGAGATCGGGTCAACGCGGCTCGGCTACGAGGAGCTTCTCAAGACGGTGCGGTACATCTTGCCTGCTCCAGGGCCAAGATTCCGGGTATGTGGTTAAGCGCTTTTAGCGTAATTTTTAATTAGTCGCTTAGTGTAGATCCTTCTTGGAGTGGTCAGACCCACTCCAAGTCGGCATAGATCGGGCTAGGTTTTGGCTCCCCAGAGCCTAGCTAAATAGTTTAGCTAGTGTAGAAATTTCGATTTCTAGTTTTTCCGCTGCGCTTTTGTGCCTCCGTGGTCCGTCCGACTTAGGACGGATACGGATCCGAGCTCTGGGGGTCCGCCAAAACCCCAACAGTGGTATCAGAGCCACGGTTATGCTATAGATCTACTATAGCGACTTTTTAAATAGTTAAAAATGCTTGGCCTGCATGTTCAAAACCTTTTAGCTTTATGTTAAATTAGTTTTGAAAATATTTTGTGTTTCAAAAATTAATTTGTTGCAACACGGAAAATTATTTTTTGGGACAAAATTATTTTTATGCGATAAATCTAAAGGTAGTCTCTTTTATTTTAAATACTTTATTAAATTTTTATGAGACATTAAAAATTTTAAAAGAGTGTTTAAAGTTTATGTAAACTTTAGAAAAATTTTATTTTTGAAATTTAAGAATTTTTCCTTTAGTTACATAAAGTTAGAGATCTTTAAAACTTTATTTGAAAGCTTCTAAAAGGATTTCTAAAAGTTTTAAAAGAGTTTTAAAATTGTTTTAAATATGTAAATAATAGAAATAATTTTATTTCATGAGATGTAATATAAATTAATTTCTTTTACTACATAGTTGTTTCTAAAATTTTTATGTGATATTTTAATTTTAGAAATAAGATTAAAATTTTTAAGAGCCTAGGTTTAAAATTATTAGATAATTTTGTACGACTTAGTTTTATGCGATAAAATTTTCAATGGAGGCTTTAAAATTTTAATCTTTAATTTTAAGTGTTAAAATTTAGATTTGCATGTTTGTATTATATAGATAATTTTAAACTTGCAAATACCTATTATATGTCACTAAAAATGAAACTTTCTTTTATGCGGATAAAGTTAGTTTTCATTTCATGTTGTATAACGTATACACAAACCTTGTTAGGTTAGCCATTAAAACATGATAGTGACATGCTACGTTTAATAAAACAAAACAACATTGAACCTAATACCTGATTAGGGTAGTCCCCTTGTTTGTAAATCATTTCATTAAATCGTTTAATTAATGATTTTCATAAAAGACAAAATGTTGAATTGTTTTATAAATCCTAATTAGATTGGGGTAGTAAGTTGAACGTAGAACCTTATAGTTGATAAGGACTTAATAAAAGATGTTCAACCAATCTAAAAAATTTTGAATTTTTAGGATCCACTAGTTGATAAGGATTAACTAGTTCTTTTAATTAAAAGCCATTTAGTTGTTTGGAAAACATAAGATTGATGACAACTCCTTCAATGGATCATGATGTCGGTCAATGTGCTTGGCTAAAGTTTTTGGACCAACCTAGCTAGACTGGGTAACAAGTGGTCCTGGCTTAGTCAATTCCCTGGCCGCGTCCGCTGGACCGCAAGGAGTCGATTCATGACTATGTAAGTCCATCGACTATACCTAAGTCAATACGATAATAATCTTGTTCAAGATAAATCGTAGCCCTCCTTGTTTTAGGAGTTGGCAACTGTAAGAAACATGTTCCGGTTGTTGAGCTACACTCAAGCCGTGACATGTCAATCTTATAGAAACCGATTTCTTGATTGACATCTTAACCTGACTGAAACCGTTGTCTCATCCCTCGAGCTTCGGCGTAGGTCTAACCAAGAATGTAGTCTAAGACCTGACCCAAACCGGCGCGTCGTGCATACACCGAGCAAAGGGGCAAGTCAGGCTATACACGAAGACAAGGGTCCGACTAGGCTAGCCATTGTGATCCGGTTGAGTACACTCATGATCACAAATGACTAGGGGTAAAAATCGATAGGGAATCATAGTAAATATGATTGACGAAGAGTTCGTCTACAGACTGCAGAGTCGGACAACTTGTTGAGATACACTCAAGGTTGTCAGACTCAGGGTAGTCGGATCCCTCTCTCACAAATATTATTTTATAATAAATTGTTTATTATTATGGCTTTAAATAAATTTAGTGGGAGAATATAGTTTTATTAAAACCATTAAAACTATACTACGAACATTTACTAACTATAGTATCTATAAAATACAGAATGGATTCGGGACTTAGATACATGGTTGAGAAGAACGTGCTGGATGGAACGAACTACAAAGACTGGCTTAGGAACATCAAGTTGGTCCTTTCCCTAGCCGGAATAGGATACGTACTGTTCGAGGACGCTCCAGATAAGCCGGATGAAGATTCGACCCACGAGGAAAAGGAAGCCTACAAATTGTACCAGAGGGATGCAGAGAAGGCCAGGTGCCTTACTCTGGCTTCGATGACCAACGAGTTGCAGAGGAAGCATGAACATATGGATGTTCAAAGCATGCTCCTCAACGCACAAGAGTTGTATGGCAAGCGATCAAGAGCTGCCAAGTTCGAGGCCACTAGCAACCTCTGGGGCACCAAGATGGGGACGGAACCCGTACAAGATCATGTTATCAAGATGATCGGGTACGTGGAGGACGCCGCTCAGTTAGGATTTGTCCTGGACAATGAGATGTCCACGGACATTATCCTAAAGTCTTTGACTCCCGATTTCAAGCCTTTTATAACTGGCTTTATAATGAACAGCCTTGAGACGGATCTTCCGGGTCTCCTCAATATGCTCCGGCAGTTTGAGGAGATTCATAAGAAGCCGGCTGCACTGGTTGTTGGCTCTGCTACTTCTGACCAGCCGAAAGGCAAAGGAAAGAAGAGGCAGGTCCCACAACCTGCGAAGGCTAAGAATAGGAAGAAGAAGAACAAAGGGGCCCTGTCGAAATCTGAGTGCTTCCATTGCCACAAGATTGGCCACTGGAAGAGGAACTGCAAGATCTATCTTGCAGAGAAGAAGAAGGGGCATACTGATGCCTCCACCTCAGGTACAAATTAAAATTCAATTAAATGCAATTATTTCCATTCATAAAGTATGAGATACTTATAGACATCTGTGTACTGTATACAGGTGGCTGATAAGAACTGGAGATTGGAGAAGTACGGAGATCGGTCGGCAATTAAAGCAACAGTTGCTGCTGGGACCGCTCAAAGACTTCTAGAGACGCTGATCGTGATGGAGATGATATTTTTCTTATTTGAATAAAATGTATCATCTTTAAGGATCGAAAACAATGAATGAGTGCTTTGCACTCAAGGTTTATTTTTGATAAACAAATTAAGGTTCCTTTTTATGAACCCGTTGTTTTGGAATGGATGTCTCGCTTGTTGCAATTGAAATTGAATTGGCTTAAAATTCTGTGGATGTGGCTTTTCTGTAATGGTTGCGTATATTTTCGAATAATGGTGTTGAGCTTCGATAATATTGATTTTGAAGCTGACTAAATGTCTGAAGTCAATCAGTAGTTAAGTATAAGTTCCAGGGGGCGTATAAATTGTGTGCAATCACAGTAAATACGCATATCAAGTTTAACTCGTGATT
Organism: Scilla litardierei; assembly: GCA_030789695.1. NCBI lineage: Eukaryota > Viridiplantae > Streptophyta > Magnoliopsida > Asparagales > Asparagaceae > Scilla > Scilla litardierei. The sequence goes on from CM061142.1 coordinate 143,594,204, forward strand.
ATCTGCATTTAGTCATTAAAAGAGTTAATACTAAATGTGGTTAAAGGAATTTGTACAGTGTAGAACGTTTTGCTCGAACAAGTCAATGTCAAGATTCCTTAAAATGATCTTGACTTGACTCATTCGTCAAACCAAATCTGACACTTGTACATTCCATCTAAGGCACTTACCAAATGGTTATTTTACTCATAAATCTAAATATGATTTAGATATTATGTTGAAGAAATTTGACCAGGTAATTCTTAAAGTCAGTGGGAGCGTATTAATATACTTAGTTCCGTTTTTCGGACTAAGTAAAAAGGATTTTTCACTTTAATGAATCTTCTATATAAATCATTAAGTCAAATTTGTTTTGATTTAATAGTATATATATAGAGACTTAGGGTGTCAAATATGTACTTGACATATTGACACAATAAAGTGGAGTGAGCTAGAACTGACTTACGAAAATGTTAGAACCCACATCTAAATCGTATAAGCTAACTGTTAGCTATACAAGGTTAGGAAAATTGATCCAGATCATTTTTCCAAAGGATCAACCCTGTGTGATCAAGAGATGTAATTTCAATCCATTAAAATTCGTTGTAGATACTTATTAGTAGAACCATTCTTAGGTTTGTCATATCAAATGTCAAAGTGACTGATATGCTATAACGGTATGAGATACCGAGATAAATAGCCTAAGTGCAAGTGGGAGATGTAGGAAGATATATGCCCATAAGGCAATTTATCTTGATTATACGTCTTGTTCATACTGTATATGGTACGTATTATTCTAAGTGTAAAGGATTTGTATTAATATACTTAGATAATATCCATAGACTTATAGTTAGGTCCTTACATATCTAGATGAGATCTCGATTATGAGTAAGTAAGTGACCGAATAGAAACGTAAGTCTTAAACAGTTCGTGATCATAGATGTGTCGAGAACTGGATATCGACACATCGGATAGATCACTGTGTCTTCGTCTTGCCTTCGGGTAATGATGATCTCATAGTCATTCGACTTAGCGAAGTCGGAGACGAGACACAGGTGCTCATTGGAGAATGAGTTCACTGAACGACCAAGTTAGAGTTATTAAATGGTTAACTTTAATGATCTGTCTTTAATAACTCTAGGGTGATGATAGGTTAGTTGATCCTTAAGACCTGAAGTCATCTGTACCAACCTGTGAGCGGACGGTGTAGCTTAGACCCATGATCTAGCTTCGAGGACCAGTCCTGATGAAAGATCTTAGGTTGGGTTGCACCTGAAGCTCTAAAGGTGAGTAAGTGACCAAGATGGGATTCGTCACTTCCATTAAAGGGAAGTTAGTGTTATAGGCTCAGTACGGTCTTTATGTTAATCCTCGGCCGGGGTACGTTGCAAGTTGTACAACGTGTATACAATAAAGACCGCCGTATACTGACCAATGTTGTCTAATAGGGTTGACAGAAAACCATACCCTAGGCCAACATCAAACACAGTCTTGACGAAGGGATTTTAGCTAACGGAATTCATCTCTGGCACAGCCAATGCAAACCCTATGACACTTTTGTCAAAGGGTCGATCACGTTATGATGACTCTGAAACAGGGACGACAGCTACTGCTCGTAGTGACCGTCGTCTAGGGGTTTCGAGCCCCAACCTGTAGTAAGGTCAGGCTGTAGGGTCTCACACCGAGTAGTATTCGTGTCTTAGTAATAGGAATATAGAATAGAGAGAAATATCATTTGATGATATTCACAAGCTGAGTTGTGAAAGTTAGTCGCATTAGCAATAGGGACACAACGTTGCATTAGATGCTAACTTTGACTAAACGTGTTGTAAATTAGTTACAACGATTTAGTAGGAACAAACTTGTTGGAAAAGGTTACCTGGATGACGGGATCGTCCCGGTCTAAACACAGGTTCAAACCGCGTCCAAATCGGAGCTCAAACAAGCCCAGAAACGCAGAAAGAGTCCAAGGGGAAGTGGGTTAGACCCACTGGGCCAAAAGGCCCATGTGCAAAGACAAACGGGCGTGACCCGCTGCAGCAGCGGGCATGGCCCGCTGTGTGCAGCGGGCGGGCACCCGCTGCACAGCGGGCGTGGCCTGCTACACAGCGGGCCAGCGCCCGCTGATGCAGCGGGCACGGCCCGCTGCACGCGGCGGGCCAGCGCCCGCTGCAAGCGGGCGCGGCCCGCTGCTGCAGCGGCCCCGCGCTCGCTGTTGCAGCGGGCGCAGCCCGCTGCAGCAGCGGGCGGGCGGCCCGCCCTTGCCCCCCTTGGGCGGGCGCGCCCGCTAAGTCTAGCGGGCGCGCCCGCAACTTAAGTCAATTAGGGTTTTTTGAAACCCCTAATGACGGCTACGAATTTTGTGAGAATTGCTAAACTTTGAGCAATTGTTTGAGGGGTCAAACGAAGTCGAAATTCGTCACCGTCAGTTCCTACGCGTTCACCATTCCAAGCTTTTCTGATTGATAGCTTGTTTGGTGTCTTAAGTTTAGTATGTGAGGAGAATTAATTCGTTAAAGTTTGACTTTGTGAAAGGCTAACTTTAAAGTTGAAATTAAGCCAAATGACTTAATCTGTTTTTCTCTTCATGGGGATTGTCCCACATTGCCCGCAACGAGAAGAGGAGTGCTCACTCCCTATATAAATAGGGGTGCACTCTCCTCGTTGAAAAACACACCAGTCAACGATCGAGTAGCTCCAGAATTTTAGAGCAGGCTCGATTGGCGACTAAATCTCTCTCTCTAATTTTCCTATTCTCCGGAGTAGTCCTAGCACGACTACGAAGGGGGTTTGGATCTGATCCGGATGTCTAAGACGCGGGTTCTTCTCAAGTGAAACTTTCTACCGCGTGTGATCGGCTCGGAGGCGAAAGCGGCTCGGGCGGATCGGTGCGAGGGTGCGAGGCGGCTCAGGGAGATCGGGTCAACGCGGCTCGGCTACGAGGAGCTTCTCAAGACGGTGCAGTACATCTTGCCTGCTCCAGGGCCAAGATTCCGGGTATGTGGTTAAGCGCTTTTAGCGTAATTTTTAATTAGTCGCTTAGTGTAGATCCTTCTTGGAGTGGTCAGACCCACTCCAAGTCGGCATAGATCGGGCTAGGTTCTGGCTCCCCAGAGCCTAGCTAAATAGTTTAGCTAGTGTAGAAATTTCGATTTCTAGTTTTTCCGCTGCGCTTTTGTGCCTCCGTGGTCCGTCCGACTTAGGACGGATACGGATCCGAGCTCTGGGGGTCCGCCAAAACCCCAACAATTATAATATAGGAATTTTATTGTAATTAAAAATTTTATAAAAATAGGTTTTAAAATTATTTAAAACTTTCAAAAAAATGGAAAATAGGTCAAATTAAGTCCAAAAATTGTAAAATAATTCTGGGGTGTTCGGAACGACTAAAGAAAGAGGTTGGAGAAGACGGATCTAAATTTCGACGTCGAGAGACGAAACTAAAATTCGAAACGTCTCGCGTCAAAACCGAAGGTCGCGACGTCACGTCAAATAAGTTAGTATCGCGGAAGAACGACTCGAGATATGTCGTTCCCAAGTTATTCCACAATCTAATACTTTCAGAGACGATCACGACGACATATCACACAAAAACGTTCAAAAACAAATAAAGTCTAAAATAAACACGTGCACGATCAAAAGCACGTGCACGAAGAAGGTGCGATAGAAACAGGCCGTTACATTCTACCCACCTTAGAAATGATTCCGCCCTCGGAATCACTCACACTAGTAATAATTACCCATATAACCTTTTACCCGCGACTATCATATCTACTCATAAAGATTTCTAATCCTGTAACTTCGAACAACGTTCCTCAATAATACCCCATAATCCATCTTTTCACTGGGCAAAGCCACGACTAAACTCACCTCCTAATAATATAGTTCCATCACTACCGTTCCAATTTCCAACTCCAAGTTCTCATAGAAATAATAACATCTTCTGATATCGTACCACTCCACTAAGCATCATCATCGCTCATTAATATCTTTTGAATTTCTAAATCTTTTCCCAACATTAATAAATCTCCAAAAAAAATGCGATTCTAGTCATCCACCAATCGAAGACAAAACATTTGTCTATCATATAATACCTTCACCAATCAGCAATCGTCGTGTCTACAATACATTCTCGTCATATCTCCCCATAAATCTATCTGCCAAAAATTTGGACTATCAAGATCACATCTCAACCTACCTACTATAGCTAATCCCAAGAAATATTAAGTCCGACTACCTAAACATCCATTTACCTCAACGCGTCGTGTTACCCCCAATGTCTTCTCACGTCAACTCAACGATCAAGTCTCGATGCTAATAAAAGCTCTACTCAATCTCATGATCACTCCAAATCATACTATCACGTCCTAGCTACTCTTATCTATCACTCGTCAAAGTTTCAGATCGATTAAGTACTCATCTCCCTGTACATAATTTCATCCAATTAGAGTTCTCCATTGGGTCCTTCACACCTTGGTATAATAAATAAGTCTTGGACAGCTCATTCTTTTCATCCGAAAGAAATCTATTCCAACATCCTATTGTTCCAAAATCGGTTAATCATTGCTATAACAAATCTCATCTCTCCCTGAGCCTACCCGCAACAAAATCCTACAACGATAATAGCTAGGCCCAATTAATATAACAATCATAAACATGAAAATTTTTGTTTAAGGAAGAAAGAAGAGAAGAGAAAGAGAGACTTTAAGGCCAAAGAAATATTTTAAAATCATTTGAAAAAAAACGTGTGGTGTTGCGGTAATGGATGAGGGAAGTTAAGTGATTTGTGATCTTGTGAGCTAGTTTAAAAACTTTAAAGATTTGGTTTAAAGAAAACAAGGTTTTTGATACAGTCACATACAACCAAGATAAACCATTCATTAAAACTAAAACTAAGTCTAAGGATCTTCATGCGATGACACCATTCATATAAGTATGAATACCGTCATTCAGACAACTTCCAACATACCATGGTTAACGCTGAGTACACATTCAAGACACAGGAAACAAACATCAGGATCCTAAAGATGACACACACATACAGGTCTACACACTCTACCTATACTCAGGCACTGCAACGACATCACCTACCAGAGGGCCTACTCCTAAACTGGAGATAGCATGGATAACTACAAGGTCTAATGTCTAGATAAAAGAAGGAAAGAAAACTAAATCAAAAGCGAAACGAAATAAGATCGGAAGGAACGAGTTCAAATAAAGGCAAGATAAGGAGGTAGTTGGTTGGGTGGAAAACGATTGTTTTGCAAATGAAAATAAGTTTACACAAAGATTTTGAAATGTGGTTACGAGGAACATAGAACAGGTATAATGATAATAATAAAATAATTGAAGTCCCACTTGTTTAGAAAGTATTTTAAAAGTAGGCAAGGTAAGTGATTTAGAAATAGATCTTGTAGCCCAGAAATATAAATTGAATTATCAAAATGTCAACACGGTTTTTAAAAAAATGAAAATATGAAAGATACCGATTTGAAATAATTTTTTTTTCCAGATAGTAACTTGCAAATTTGACGACCAAGGAGATTTCAAAAATCTAAGAAGGAACTTTCAACCGAAAAGCAATGAATTTTAACTATATATATAATAAAGGGTTTTCAATGGAGTTAAACTGAGCAAAGAATTTAATAATGGGTTTTGAAAACAAGAAATAAAAGGAATAAGAGTGAGATGAGATAGCGATTGTTTGGTATATGAATGTAAGTTTAAACAAGGATCCTTGAAGTATGAGCACGATGAACATAGAGATGTTTATATGTAAAGAAATTTAAAATCCCCCTTTGTTTTAGAAAAATATTCTAAAGTACGTACGTAAATGGTTAAAAGTAAATTTCTTAGGTTAGAAAAATGATATATTGAATTCCCGAAATGGTAACAAAGTTTTAAAACTAAAATACGATGGATACTGATTCGAAAATAAGTACGAGGTCGTAATTTAAAACTTTCACGACCGAAAGGTTTCAAAATTTGCGAAAGAATTTTTAACTCAACCAAAAGTAAGAAATTTTAAATAATTAATAAAAGTTTTCAAGAAATCAAGCTAGAGCGAAAACTTAATAAGGAAAGTCGAAAATAATTTTGGAGGAGGTAGAATTGGTCAAGGAAGGGATTCGAAGGATCGATGATGATCGTCAGGAAACGATCACGAGAATCGAGAGAAAGGAAAAAAAAATGATCGCATGAAGATTACGCGTAAGATATGAATCGTGAAGAGCTACGATGGGACTCTATGGTCGATAGCACAAAATTTGCAATGATCAGAGGGATGCTAGAGGACAAGGGTTCTAATCATCGGGTTGTCTAGAGATTTAGGATAACTCAGCTCTAAGACTTCCTATGAGCTAGAATATAATTAGGATCTAAAGAGAGGGTTCCTAAGAGAATCGAGGTTACGTTCTGCTGGGCCCGAAGTCGATGGAGCTGGGCCAGCGACTAGACTTAAAGAAGGACTCTAAATATCTAATACGATCAGAATCAAATGGGGATGCTAAAATAGTCTAGGACGAGGACGACTAAATCTTAACCAAGGCATCCGACTATCAACCTGGGACGTCTACCTAAGTCTTCCTAGTATCTAAGACTGGGAAACTAATTCAGACTTGTACGTGGATATCAAATGAATGCTGTACTTTTATTGTTCCGAACTTTTGCAAGACCTGCATGGGCCACCACTAAAACCTGTCACGCCCCGCTTCCCAAAATGGATGGAAGCGAGACGTGACGAGGCCCGCTTAGGCCAGAGCTTTAGAAGCTCGGACCCAATAAGCGTCTGTAGAGGTACCATTTTAAAAGAATTTCAGGTTCTTGCATTTTTATAGTTCGAAACAACAAAAGTACGGAAAAGATATTGCATTCATTAAATTAGAGTCATGATATCCAACAAGTACAAGTCTAAAAGGAGCCTAAGCATGGCAACAAAAGTTTAAAGACAAACCGAAAAGTAGTAACCTCGGGAAGTGGCGACTAAAAGACCTCAAGGTCTGGTCCTCGTCAGGCACGGACTCTGGATCAGCGTCCTCGGCTCCTCGTACTCCAGCGAGTCTGCTTCGTCCACGATCTCTGGCTGAACAGCTGACGTACAGCACCCAAGAAAAGGAACTGTACGTCAGGTAAAGTCTACAAGAAGGGTTAGACTTTACTGCAAGTGCACCGAACTTTAAACAACGGTTTACTGGTTGATTAGCATGCTGAGGTTCTTTTACACAACGGTTTACTGGTTGATTAGCATGCTGTGGTTATAACAGAGTAACACGACAGGAAGTAACGCAGCAGGAAAGTAAAACGGGACAAGTAGTAGTCGTAGCGTGTGCTACCGACTATGGGACTAGCCTAAAGGTGTCAGAACAAGACGAAGACAGACAAGACAAGTAGGACACGACACGACACGGCACGACACGACACGACACGAAGGGTTCACGCCTTACAGTTCGAGGGGGATCAGACCCTCTCACCGTGCGCACGCTCAACCCTACACCAAAACCCCAGAACTCAGGACAGGAAGCACGGAGATCACTTTCGCAAGGAAAGAACTTGAAACGCCCGTAGGCTTTTTTTGTATCACGGAGATCACTTTCGCTCGGGAAGCATCTGAAACGCCCGTAGGCTTTTTGTATCACGGAGATCACTTCCGCTCGGGAAGCATCTGAAACGCCCGAAGGCTTTTTGTATCACGGAGATCACTTTCGCAAGGAAAGCATCTGAAACGCCCGAAGGCTTTTTGTAGCACGGAGATCACTCCCGCAAGGAGAGCATCTGAAACGCCCGAAGGCTTTTTGTAACACAGTGACAAGACACGACCAGTGTGGATAACAGTGACAAGACACGACCAGTGTACGGGAGAGTTATTCTAGGGTGTCCACACACACGCACACACATGATAGCCCTACAGCATCAAAGTTGTTGTTGTCAGGCTCAGACTTCGTCGTCAAGTCTGAGTCGTCAGGGGCGTCCCAGACGCTATCATTTCACGTCTGGTTCTATACAGTTATAGTCTAACAGTTCTAGCAATCTAAGACCAAGGCACGGTCAAAAACGCAAGTGGGTACACTTGCCTGAAATGGCGAGTGTGTCGTCTTCTCGAAGCGTCTCGTCCAAGCGTCTTGTCCAAGCGTCTCGTCCGCAGAAGTCCGTCTGAAATATCGCCACGACGACGATGTCAGGTCTCAAATTCATCAAATCCTATTAGGTTTTGTTTCTAGGTTATCGGGACTATCCTATTCGTCAAAAGTCACTTTTTTTTATGTTTCAGCATAATCGACGATCTATCCTATGTGCACAGTCAACAGAGTCCATTCGTCGATTTTCTAAGTTCGTACAACGTTTTACAGGAGCTGGAAAGTAAATTTAGTTCAAGTTGACGGTTTTTTAGTTTAGGGTTCAGTCAGCTATTGTGGGGGGTTTCTACGAGTTTCGGGGAACCAACCTGAACCGGAGTTTGCTGTAAATTGGATGTCGGGTCTGATCGGAGAACTCCTCAGCTTCAGATCTGGTCCTCGCACGTCTCTCCAAAAGTTCAAACTTGCGACGAATGCCTACGACGTGTCGCAACGTCATAGACGGCAAATCCGTGAAGTAGCACGTCCAAGTGGGGCCCACAGCAGTGCTAGGGATCCAAGGAGGCCCACAACACCTCAGGAGCACTTGGGGGGCCCACCACAGGAGTTGGTGTGGGAGAAATGATGTTGCGACGAAGTTCAGTCGGTCGGACTTGGTCGGTGCGGGGGTTCCTCTCGGTCAGACCGAGAGGGGCTCTCGGTCGTGCAAGTTGCAGCGCAGCGGGGTCGGGAGCTTGGGCGGTGCGAGGGATTTTGTCGGTCAGACCGACAGATCCCGTCGGTTGCAGCGGGGCGGCCAAGCTGCAACGTTGCAGCTTGCAACGAAGCGGAGCAGCGCGGGCTGTTCTCTCGGTCGGAGCGGGGAGCGGTTTCGGTCAGGCGCTAGCGGGTGCGGAGCGGTGGCAACGAAGCGGGGTGCGGAGCGGGCGCTCGGTCTGACCGAGCGGTGCTCTCGGTCGGAGCGGGAGACAACGGGGGGGGCGATGCAGCGGGCTGTGCGAGCGGCGATGCGGGGGCTTGCTCCGGTCGTGCGCTAGGATTTGCGGGGGAGAGCTCCGGTCGTGCACGTTGCGATCGTCGCAACGTTGCGACGAAGCTTTGGAAGAGGAAACGGCGGCTAGGGTTTTGAGCAATGACGAAAATACTTTGCCTAGGGCTAACTTAAATAGGTTAGAGCTAGGGTTAGGGTTAGGGTTCGGAAAAATATTATTAAAATAATTTAAAATAATTAATTTAGTTAAAATTACTCTTCTCTCCCTCACGCAAAAATGGGTGCGGCCAAAAATTCTAAAATTTTGCCTAAAAATTCCTTAATACGTTATTATAATATAGGAATTTTATTGTAATTAAAACTTTTATAAAAATAGGTTTTAAAATTATTTAAAACTTTCAAAAAAATGGAAAATAGGTCAAATTAAGTCCAAAAATTGTAAAATAATTCTGGGGTGTTCAGGACGACTAAAGAAAGAGGGTGGAGAAGACGGATCTAAATTTCGACGTCGAGAGACGAAACTAAAATTTGAAACGTCTCGCGTCAAAACATAAGGTCGCGACGTCACGTCAAATAAGTTAGTATCGCGGAAGAACGACTCGAGATATGTCATTCCCAAGTTATTCCATAATCTAATACTTTCAGAGACGATCACGACGACATATCACACAAAAACGTTCAAAAACAAATAAAGTCTAAAATAAACACGTGCACGATCAAAAGCACGTGCACGAAGAAGGTACGATAGAAACAGGCCGTTACAATAACTAAAAATAGAAATGTCTCGCGTCAAAACAGAAAGTCACGACGTCACATCAAATAAGATAGTATCGCGGAAGAACGACTCGAGATATGTCGTTCCAAAGTTATTCCACAATCTAATACTTTCAGAGACGATCACGACGACATATCACACAGTAATGTTCAAAATCAAATAAAGTCAAAAATAAACACGTGCACGATCAAGAGCACGTGCACAAAGAAAGAACGATCGGAAACCGACCGTTACACACATCCTGAGGATAATAGTGATCTAGTTACACGTCACACACAATTGAGTATGGAGAATGATTCTCTTAAAACTCAAGTGCACGAGCTCAAAGCACGGGTGTCCACCTTGGATACCAACATTTCTTCTTTAAAGGAGAAGTATGAGGTCATGTCCTCCCGTATTGTGAGATTCAATAAGGGAAAAGGACAATTAGATGATTTTCTTGCAAACCAATTTCCGGCCACACATCGTGTTGGCCTTGGATTTGTAAAAGCGAATGCATCTAATGCTCGCACCTCCTATAGTGGTGTCACTATAGATTTTGTGAGGCCTTCCTCTGGTGCATACACAAGTGGTGTCAAAGACACTATAGGTAGCAATCCTACCAAGAATGTCACCACCTCACCTTCTCTTCCTTTTGGCAAGAAACCCACTAAGGGTGGAAACCAAAAGCAAGGCCATGCTTATATGTACACTAACACTCATCCACGTAGGAAACCTCCTACTTCACAAGTGGATAATCACGACACATTTTATGCTCCACACCCACGGACACGTACACAACCACACATGAGAAATACTCATGTACGTGCTCCTATACACCCGAATGCTCATACGCATCATTCTTTTATGTATGTTCATCCTCCACATGTCATGCATGATCCATATGCTTCATATAATATGCATGTTCCCAAGCATACATATCATCGTAGAATGTACAATGCATATCCTCCACCACATCTCTATGCTAGAAATCATGTTCCTAAGAAGCAAGCACCACGTAGAAATCCAACACATATGCATGCAACTAGGAATAGGACTCCCAAGAGTTACACTATTTGGGGTCCTAATAACACTAGTCTAAATGATAGGAATGCTTATGTTGATTCCTATTTTCATGATGTGATTAGAAATAGTAATTATGTTGGGAATCAGAAGTCCACTTGGACTTGGCTTCCAAAGGGCTAATCCCCTTGGACCCAACAAACATTGGGTACCATAAGCTTATGGTATATTATATAGGTACCCAAGAGAAAGAAGAAGAGCAATAAATGTCTTATTAGATCTAAAGGGAAAGGATGGATTCTTGATAGCGTTGCTCCAAACATATGACGGGAGATCCCTCGTTGCTCTCCGAAGTGATTAGCATCAAGGATGGTGCAACGTTCACTTTTGGAGGTAATCAAAAGGAACCCATCATAGGAGTATGTATCGTTGGTAATCTTTCCAAACCCTTAATTGCTAATGTTTATCTTGTTAGTGGTTTGTGTCACAGTCTCATTTTCATTAGTCAACTTTGTGACAAAGGTTACAAGGTTAACTTTGGAGAAGGATTGTGTACTATTGTTGATTGTGATTCAAATGTTTTATTTTCCGGTATTAGGCATAAAAATATTTATTATTTGAGCTTGCCTAAAACCGTAGAACATTGCTTAGTTGCTAACACAAGTGAACAACTATTATTGCATCGTCGTTTTGGTCATGTTCACTTCAATCACTTATATAAGTTAGCTAAGCATGATCTAGTCAAAGGTTTTCCTAAGATTGCTTTTAATAGGAAAAAATTTTGTGATTCATGTCAAAGAGGTAAACTAAGTAAATCTTCATTTAAGCTTAAAGAAGGGATTACTTCTAAGAGGCCCCTAGAACTTCTTCATCTAGACTTATTTGGGCCAACTAGAACCGCTTCTTTAGGTAATGCTCATTATGGATTAGTTGTCGTCGTCGACTTTTCTAGATTTACTTGGGTTTCATTCTTAACTAATAAGAATGAAGCTCATGAAGAGTTTACCAAATTTGCAAAGAAGATTCAGAATCTTTTAGGATCCACCATTATCACTATCTGTAGTGATCATGGAGGAGAATTTGAGAATGAATCTTTTACTAAGTTTTGTGATGACTCCGGGATAACTCATAATTTTTCATTTCCTCGTGCACCACCACAAAATGGTGTTGTAGAAATAAAAAATAGGACTCTTATTGAGTGTACTCGCACTATGCTCCATGATAGTCATTTTGGACTACATTTTTGGGCAGAAGCGGTGCACACGGCATGTTATGTGCTAAACAGGATCCTAGTGAGACCCTGAACGAACAAAACTTGTTTTGAGTTGTTTTAAGATAAAAAGCCTCAAGTAAAATATTTTCATGTTTTTGGTTCAAAATGTTTTATAAAGAACACATTTGGTAATTTAGGCAAATTTGAGCCAAGATCCGATGAAGGAATTTTTGTTGGATATTCCACACGTAGCAAAGCCTACTAGATATACAACAAAACTTCTTCAACGATTGAGGAATCTCTTCAAGTATCTTTTTATGAATATTTTGATTTTCCTCATATTGATGATGATAATGTAGATATTCTTTGTGATTCTCTTAATAATGTTAAGATTAATGATTCTATTGTTGAGACTAACACTTTTACCGAAGTTGTTGAAGTTGTTCCTAGTGATACAGGTATAACCAAAGCTTATCCGACCATTCGTAACCATCCCCATAACCAAATAATTGGAGATATTGGTGTGGGTGTTTGAACGAGATCGAGAATTGAAGAATTCTCTCATTGCGCATTTGTCTCTACCATTAAGCAAAAGAACATCCAAGAAGCTTGTGAGGATAGCTCTTAGATAGTGGCAATGGAAGAAGAACTAATGCAATTCAAGAGAAACGAAGTTTGGGAACTCGTACCTCTTCCAAGTGGTCACCAAGTCATTGGACCAAATGGATCTTCAAGAACAAGACGGATGAAAACGAGGTAATCACACGGAACAAAGCAAGGTTAGTAGCTTAAGGCTACCGGCAAGAGGAAGATATTGATTTTGAAGAATCTTTTGCCCCCGTAGCTAGATTAGAAGCTATTAGGTTGCGTTTATCTTTTGCATCCCATAAGAATTTTAAACTATTTCAAATGGATGTTAAACGTACATTTTTAAATGGGTTTGTCAATGAAGAAGTTTATGTTTCTCAACCTTCCGGTTTTGTTCATGAAAAATTTCCAAACCATGTTTTCAAAGCATTGTAATGGTTGAGACAAGCTCCTAGAGCTTGGTATGATCGACTTAAGACCTTTCTTTTGAATTTAGGTTTTAAAATGGGAGAAGTTGATTCTACACTCTTCATTAAAGATTATGAAAATGACATTCTTTTGATTCAAGTTTATGTAGACGATATTATTTTCGATTCTACTAACTTTAATCTTTGTCAAGAATTTTCCAAGTCAATGAAAGATGAGTTTGAGATGAGCCACATGGGAGAGCTCAGCTACTTCCTTGGATTGCAAATTCGACAAATGGAGACTCGCACATTCATACATCAAACAAAGTACACAGGGGAGCTTATTAAGCGATTCGGGATGGAATCGTCTTCGAGCAAAAGGACTCCTATGAGTACGACTACTCGCCTACACAAGGATGAAAGCGGAAAAGATGTAGACGTTCGTCTATATCGAGGTATGATTGGTAGCTAACTTTACTTAACCGCTAGTAGGCCCGATATCATGTTTTCCGTATGCCTTTGTGCTAGATATCAAGCAAGACCTAAGGAGTCACACTTGATTGCGGTTAAACGAATATTTCGTTGTCTCAATCAATCTCTAGATTATGGGTTACTTTACCTTAAGTCTAGCACATATGAGTTAATCTCATATAGTGATGCTGACTTTGTCGGATGCAAGTCCGACAGGAAAAGTACTAGTGTCACTTGTCATTTCTTAGGAAATTCCTTAGTTTCTTGGTTTTCTAAGAAACAGAATTCGGTGTCATTGTCCACGACTGAAGCGAAATATATTGCAGCGGGTCTTACATGTGCACAAGTTCTTTGGATGAGACACACTCTTAGTGACTATGGTGTCAATTGTGATACTTGCCCTATCATGGTTGATAATCAAAGTGCTATTTGTCTTTCCAAGAATCCGGTACACCACTCCCGTACCAAACACATAGACGTGAGACACCATTTTATAAATGATCATGTAGCTAAGAAGGACATCATCTTAGAGTACATTGAAACCCAAAAACAAATTGCTGATATCTTCACTAAACCTCTTAAAGAAGATTCATTTGTGAGGTTGCGTGGAGAATTGGGAATTATGGGTGAAACTAAAATCTAGAAGCCCAAACTTTCATGCTATAACTCCTTTTGAGCTCATATCATTTTGTTGCCTATCTTCATGTGCTTTATTATATTTATATGTTAAGAAAGGCAATTGTGATTTAATTGATTTCATGAGTTTTTGAGATTGATTGTAGTGATTTTTGTTTCAATGGATTTATTATTTTTACATTGTTTTTTATGATGTATTTGTGATTAGAGTATAGGTCCTAGGGTGAGTGTTCTTATTCTCTGGAATTCTATCTCACTGTGCATTTTTTGGACCAGGACAGACGACTGTCTTTCCCTCGACAGTTGACTGCCTTACTCCATCTCCTCAGTCTGAGAATTGGTATCTTTCACACAGCCGACTGATGACTGTTTTACAGTCGACTGTTATTTTAATAGGCGACCACATTTTAGTCATCAGGCGACTGTTTTATCTGTCAAAATTTATTACAGTGCTCTCTGTATTTTTGATGAACTGTATGGTTTCTCGGCCAGTCGACTGATGCGTAACTTACATTCGACTGTCCAACGGATAGGCGACTGCATGTTACTTTCCAGTCGACTGCCCATCTTTTTGAGCTTTATTGTTATCACTTCATCTAGTCGACTGACTTTTGTTCATCAGGCGACTGTCTTCTGTTATGACGGTTCAAGTGATTTGATCCGAGCCGTCGATTCCTTGATCCAACGGCCCAGATTCATTCCCCAACTTTTATATTCGAGAAAGCCCGACAATTTACCCTCGTCGACTCTCTCTCATCTGATTAGACCGCTTCGTATTCCCGCTCGATTTCCCTTCCAAAGCCGTCGATCTTCTTCTCTTCGTGAGTCGATTTCGTGCTGTCGTTGCCTTCGTTTCGTCACTCGACTAGGTTTGATCTCATCCTTCTATCTCGTGAAATTTCCTGTTAGGGTTCGTTCACATTTGTGTCTTGCCCTTGCTTCGTGTATGGCCATGGCTCTTTTCGATCATCTCTTTCCTAAAGTCTCTCTCAACTTCCTTGATGAGCATGTTCCTTCACCAAAGCCTGATCCGACTCCCTCCTTGCCTCCATCTTCTGGAGAACCTCTTCATATCACTGTCAGTGACCCATCCCCTCTGAGCATGCTGCTGAACACTCTTCTCAGCCTGCTGAGCATCCTTCTAGGTCCCCTCTTTTCGTATCCCACGGGGAGTTTCTTCTTCGTCAGCTGGATGCTCGTGTCTCTGCTCTTGAAATTCTTTCCGTATCTCTGGATGAGAAGCTCTCGCTTTTGCTTAAGCTTCAGTTAAACTCTTGTAAGAATCATGGTTTTCCCATCCCTACCGAGCTTCAGGCTCTGTTTTCTACCTCTGAGGACACTTCTCCTGCTTGTGTTTCTCCTCCTCCAGGCTTCACGCCTAAACCCTATGTGGTTCAGACCTCCGGTGTCCAGACTCCACTTCATGTTCCTGCTGAATCATCTGGTGTTTATGCTTCGTCTTCTAAGAGGAAGACTCCAGCTTTTCCTACACGTCGCTCTGCTCGGCTCTTGTTCCGATCTTCTGGTCACCCGTCGGACCCCTCCGTCATTCATATTGACTGAGGCTGCTGCAGTTGTCTTTTTGTTCACTCACCTGAAGACCTAGATTTTGTTTTGTGTGGTCTGCTTTTGTTTGGGTTGAGTGATTCATCTGCTGATATTTTGATGTATGCTTTATGATGTTGTCATTGAGTCTATATATGTATGGTGTTGTACTTCGCTATCATCATCATGATGTATTTTTTGTCTTGATCATGATGTATCTTTTTGTGATGGCCATGTAGATGTCCATCCGTTGATGTACTCATCTTCTATATATCTATATATGATGTTGATGTTTATCTTGTGTCACACTATGCTATACTGCTTATCTTATCTGTGTGATGTATGATATGTTGTCTCCATGGATGCTATACTCTCTCTGATGTGCTTTTGAGACAATATATGAATTTGATATTCATTTTTCAATGCTATCTTTGGTATGATGCATTTGTGAAATCTCTTTTGAAACTATTTTTGTGTGTGTGTATATCTAATGTTGATATTGGACTTCAGTTCCATTACTCACATGTGTATATGATGTGATTTTATGAATTTTGATTCGATATATCTTTATACTCCTTGATTGTTGTTAGTTCGTATTTAGCACTATTATTGTTGTTGTTATTTGCTCCCACCTTTTTGGATAATGCCATAGCGGGATAGCAATAAACATACAAGATTCATAATGGATGCGCTATGTATGTTCTAACACTTGAATCTAATATTTACGTTGCCTTAGATTCAGGGGGAGTAAGATTACAATGAATAGGGATTTTAATTCCTAGATTTCTTGAATTAAATTCATCCATATCTCACTCATTTGCTTCAATTGATATGTAGATGCCCAAATATTTGTTGACTAACTTGATTGGCATCTATGTAGGGGGGAGTAAGTTTTCATTGCGCACAATTATTTATCTTTTTGTTTATGTTTGTTTGTCATCATCAAAAAGTGGGAGAATGTTGAGTATTGGACTTCTCCATACTTGGTGTTAATGATGAGCAAACATAAATACTTGTGACTAATCCCCTATTTTACATTTGATCCATTGCCTAAGCTAATTATGAAGATCTACTAGCAATGGATGACTCACAAACTTCATTGAAGGCAAATGACATGAATTGGATGATCGTAGATGATGATTGAAGCTCCGTGAAGACTTCAAGCTTATACGATAGAAAGAAGAGATTATTCGTCAAAGTAATTTTTCTTTTATCTCTTCTAATATGTAGCTTAGAAGTAGAACTTTGATGGAGCACTCACAGACATCTACATTCTGTCATAGGACTTCATTAGATCAGTTGTCCTTTGATCCCAATTCAATTCTTTATTGATTGTGCTAGGATTGTTTATAACAGCCGACTGCTGAACATTTTACATTCGCCTGTCACAAAAACAGTCGACTGTGTTTAGTTCAACAGTCGCCTGTTTTGCACAGACTATTACAATATAGTTTTGGGTCTTTTCTGATTATTTCGCACAGGCTACTGATGAACTATTCACATGCGCCTGTCCAAGTGACAGTCGACTATGTTTTGTAAATCAGTCACCTGTCTATCCTTACCCAAACTCTATTTGATCTGACTTTTACGGCCAGTCGACTAATGCTGTATATACAGTCGACTGTCTCTTGGATCAGTCGACTGTCTATGCTGCAACAGTCATCTGTATGTGAGTCATTTCTTTGACTCAGCTCTCTCGAAATTTCTCAGGCTTTTGACAGTCATCTGTTTAAGGATTCACAGTCACCTGTTCTGATTAACAGTCGACTGTATTCCTTGCATCAGTCGTTTGTCCTGTTACTTGTGAGATTTCCAGTATTTGTCTAACTTACCCATCTCTCGGCCATTCGCGTGTCGAAGAAATTACAGTCGCCTGTTGGTTTAACAGTCGACTGTCCACGTGGTAAGTTACCGTTATGAATTATCACCTACCCTTACTAACTGTGCAACAGTCGACTGTGGATTGTTCATCAGTCGACTGTCGTGAGTTCAGATTCTATCCGTTGAAATTTTTCTCACAGATTCCAATTGGTTTTTTGCCTAAAATGTTTTGTGGATTTGAGAAAACTTTAAATATAGCTTTTACTGTTCCATTCGAAGGTTACTCATTCATTGCAAAATATCGCAAGCTTTCATTTCCAAAGATCAATGCTCTTAAATCCAAAGCCCTAAGTATTTCCAAATCTTGTTCTCTTGCTCTCCAACCTAGAATCAAAGAGTAATCATCTAGGCAATTGGTGCAGTCAAGAGAAAGGGCTTCTCCTCTCTTCCAAGAGAGTTCTTCAACACACATCACACTCCTCCTTCAAGTTCTACTTCAAGGCATAGGTGATTGTAAGTGTTGTTTTCATTATTTCATAACATTCGTTATTTGAGTTGTGCTCTCAGTTGTGAGAGTGGTTTTGCTTGCTCCCTGGTTGTGGGAGTCAAGGACATCGATTGTATTCGATTGCACTTGTAGGGTTGCTACAAGTGGGCTTTAAGGAAACCTCAAGTTAGGGTTCTAACTTGAGTATCCGGTTGTATCCGGTGGTAGTGACGTAGGATTACCAGAAACAAGTCGGGAGTTGACTTGGGTAATCCAAACCCTTGAAACATCTCTGCGTTTGCGTGTGTTTTATTTTGGGTTGTTTTTCTATTCCGCAATATTTGTTGGATTGCATTTTATTTGGCGTAAATTCATTTTAAATTTGCATAAACACTATTCAACCCCCCTTCTAGTGTTTTCCCCATAGACAGGGTCCTTACATGAATATCTAGTGCATATATAAGCACTTGTAGTGACTATACCTGGTTTGAATTATAACGTGATGTGATTGGAATAGTTACTAGAATGGCTAGTATATATGATATTCATAGTTAGAAAGTCCGAGGACGGAATTTATTCTAAGGTGGGTAGGATGTCACGGTCGCTTTTCGATCGTATCTTTTTCGTGGGCATACTTTTGTTTGTACGCATATTTATTTTGATCTCTTCTTGTATCCAAACCCTACGATGTGATATATCGTTGTGACTCTCTAAGAGAGTACTTATTTTTGGGATTTATCGTGAACGTCATTTCACGGGTCGTTCTCCCACAAAGTAACTTTGTCTGCGGAGGTGTCGTATCTTCCACCTTCGTCGTTAGACCTTTCTATTTTTAGTTCCGATTTTCATTACCCTAGCCCGTGACCGATTTTCTTAGTCTCGACCCTCTCGTCGACATGGTCGTCCCGATATTTTTCTTATATTTTTTGGACACCGTTTAGTTGGCCTTTCACACTAATCATCTCCAAACTATTATTAGCCTAGACTAATTCAGGGATCAAACACTAATTAAACCTAATTAAATCAAATCCCTAATTCATCATACGTATCACATGTTGGTTTGTTTCCTAGCTATTGGCACCCTATATCACCCTAAACTATACCCCCTCCCTCTCACGCACCCTCTCTCCATCAAGCCTAAGTGTACCCCACTTCAATACATATATATCAAAACTAAGTTCTTATATTCACCTTTTGGGCTAAACATCACCCTTAATTAAACCCCCTCCTTCTATCTCTCTCTTCCCAATCTCCTTAGATATACTCCTTTTTACACCCAAATAGCAAACCCTATGTATTCTTGCTTCTTCACGCAAGAAACACAAAAGATAGCCGCCACAACCCATGGAACTTGCGGCCTGCCATCTTCCCACCTCCGACGACTTGCTCTGACCATCCCCCTCATCGCTGGCCAACCCCTCTCTATCTCCTCTATCTCCTCTCTCTCCCTTTCCCCATTTGGCTGGCGAACACATCCACCATTGCAAAATTGCCATCCCCACACCAGGACCCCATGCCCAGCCACCTTGCTCGCTGCCAGCCACCCCCGACGCCCCAGGCCGATGGCCAACATCCTCCCCCATATGTCACCACCTTCCTCCACCTCCGAACTGCCCTAAAACCCACACACATACACTCAAAACCCTTAAACTCCATTGCAAAATTGCTGATCACTCTCCTCTTCAAACCCGGCGCTCGGCCGCCGTCGTCGCCGTCGGCGACCCCCACCGGCCGCCGACTACTCCCCTCGACGTCCCCTACCCAAAAAATCCTCCCCTCGTGACAACTCTTCCTCCTCCTCCCGCAAACTACGTGCAAACGCCGAGAACACCAAATCTGTCCTCCCTCGCCAAAAGTTGCGGCCTGGGCTATTTCTGTTGCTGCCGGCCTCCCCGCAGCTGCTCTCCGCCACCTCAGGGCCCCCTCTAACCGTGCAAGTCCTTCCCTAGCCACTACAACCCCTGGAGCTCCTCCCTCACACGTGCAAAATTTAGATTCGTGTGCAACTTCAGATCTACGCGACCCGATCCCACGGACAGATCTGTC
This sequence comes from Scilla litardierei, assembly GCA_030789695.1. Lineage (NCBI taxonomy): Eukaryota > Viridiplantae > Streptophyta > Magnoliopsida > Asparagales > Asparagaceae > Scilla > Scilla litardierei. The sequence goes on from CM061142.1 coordinate 143,614,237, forward strand.
CGCCATCTCTCGTGCTTCCTGTGCCGCTGTCCATGCCCTCCCGACATCGTAGGACACTGTGCCACTGTCCATCCCCTTCGCATCACTGTTCGGTGATCGTACTGCTACTCGGTTGATCGTCGTTCATCGCTGATATCCGCCATATCGTTCGAGCTACCGAAGTCCAACCCCGGACGTCGCTACCCGACGTCAGTGTAGCTCTCGCGTCATGTTAAGGTATACTTGAAACGTAGGAACCCACACCCACATGTTAACAAGATAAAAACTGTGATTTCATTGTTTGGATTAACTCATTAATCAAAGATTAATAATGTGGGATTGTAGGCTGGGCGTTGATTGAGCACATATGAAGATCTGGACTCTTTAATCGTGTGACTTGCAGCATGTCTCTTTCAGGCAAGTGAAACTTGCCAGTATCTGTTTAGGCCATGTTTTAGGCCAGTTTATGAAATTGTGTAACAGAGACTAGGCGGGGAAATGATAGTCGCCTAGACGCCCTTACTAGATCTAGCTTGACAACGAAGCTAGATTCGACATATTTACCTTGCTATCATTTCATGTCGCATGTCACGTTTACTTTCAAATTAACTGTACGCACTTTTTATCTGCTTATTGCCATGTTCATGCATTTTGCCATTTCATTTCATGCATTGATTGTATTGCTATATATGTGTAGCACACGCTACTTTAACATTGTAAGCTGTGGCGAGTAGGATCTTGACTCCTACAAATTGATTGAGGCTAGGTGTATCCCTATGCCATATTGAAAAACATTTCCTGGCTCATGATCCAGAAGATATACACGTGGAGGGGTAGGTTTAAGCGACCACTCAGCGTAGAAGTGTGCCCGTACAGCAACTTCAGCTGTAAGGCGTAAACTCTGGGTTTGGGTAGGGTTAAGCGACCACTTAGTGTAGAAGTATGCCAGATCAGTAACTTCAATTGTAAGGCGTAAACCCTGTGCAAAATGTGAATGCAAGTTTTCATCATGAAATCGTGATATCTTGTTTTGTAGCTTTTGCTACAACGTGTCGTGCAAATGTTAACTTTCATGTTAATCTTAAACTGCTACATACATGCTCATGTTTAAACTGCTGCATTCATTAAATAACATGTCATTTCATCTCAATCATTTTAGAACGGCTAGTTGTACACTTTTGCTCTTATGTTTCATTGCACAAAAGTCTCCCTTCCTTTTGGAGATTTTTGCTGACATGTGCCCTTTTCTCTTTGGGTGTCACAAGCCAGGTTTTGAGCCTCATTCAGTTGCTGAGGACACAGTTTGCCGACGTCCAATTCTAGGACACCGGAGTTCTACCCCTAGTCTCAGCTGGTGACTTTCCCTAGTTGTTGTTTACTTTTTTGGTAGTTGTTGTTAGGTTTTCGGTGCGTTGCACCCTTCCCTTTGTATTAGTTCCGGCCATGCTTAAGCCTTCTTTTCAGACTCTGTACTTTACATTATGACTATCTCTATAATGTTTGGAATAAAATATGTGGATGTTGAATGTTGGATAATTTTATTTGTCTATCCCTTAGTATTATTATTGTTGTTTCGTCGTAATGCAAAGAACCTGTTAATGGATTAAATTACCAGATGCTTATCTAGCTGTAGCTTCACTGCTCCAAGTCTGAGCGGACCTCTTCACGTCTCGCCTTCCACACTTGGGAAGCGGGGCATGACATAAGGACTGTGTATGTCACGAACGTGTAGAGGTATCAGTTGTAAATTCAATTAATAAGAAAGCCTAGGACTAGGGAATCTCCTCTATAGATTTTTGAGTATCATTATGAACATGAACTCCTAATTACTAACTCTTAATTTAGGGTAACATTGTCGCAACTTTGTTATGAACCAGTGCTCGCTCTTGCGCTACACAAGTCTATAATAACTCAAGCTTGAACCTCGCTCTCGTGCAAGCCTAGTTTGAATTATTAGCATTTAGGTCGACAATATAATTCAATTCTTGCTCAAGTTCACTGTCGTGCAACGTAAGTTCGAATCTAGATTATGATGGTTCGTATTGGTCTTACCTGTGTACATACGAATATAATTATACAAATAAAATAAAGATGGTAGCTTTGGTCGCTCTCGCGCACCAAATCTAGGATATCCAAATTATTGATCTAAATCAAATATCTAGGGCTTCCTATAGATCAAGATCCTCTCTCGAGCTCTAAAGATTAAAGTAGAAATCCATAGCTATTTGTAATAGATCGATCATAATCTAACCCTAAAATAAGTTTAACAACATGTGTATTCAATAAATTTCGCATATCAAGCTCTAACTCCATAGGGTTCATCCTTTTGCCCTGGAGCAAAGTGACTATTCACAAATATTCATGATCAAAGCAATACAATTCATGGAGACAATGAAAATCATCATAGAGAATAGAACTAAACACAAAATAATCATAAAAACTAAATAGAACAAGAGTTTAGACAAACTAATGAATCCCAAGACTTCAATCCAACAAGATAATTAAGACCTATATCTCCAATCAAAAATAATAATCAATAAAAGTTGAGCCTTTTCTCTCTCTTCTCTAGCCGTATCATCTCTCCTTTGACAGCTCATATACTACCTATTTATACTAACTCAAAATCCTAGGAAAAAGCAGACCAAAATAACCTCCCTAGACAAACCATAGTTTTCAAATTCTGGGCAGGTGGCTCACTTGGTCGAGTGCAAGTTTCACTCGGTCGAGTGGAACTCTCAACAGAAAATCTTCAAAATTCGGTGCTCTCACTACAAAAAAAATGGTCATTGACAACTTCAAAAAAAAGTTGTAATATGGGTCAGACAACTTTTAACAAACGTTGTAATATGCGAAGTTGTAATAGGGTCGGCTCCTTCGACAACTTTTTCTGCATGTTGTAAGTAAAAGTTGTAATAGATAAATATTTCAACTTTTTTTAATTGTTGTTTAAACTTTTATTATAACGTTTAGAAAATGTTGTGTATAAAGATATTACAACTTTTAATAAACGTTGTGTAAACTTCTATTACAATTTTTAATAAATTTCGTGTAAACTTTTATTACAACATTTTTAAAAGGTTGTGTGAAACAATATTACAACTTTCTTTAGAAGTTGTGTAAACTTATATTACAACGTTTATAAAAGGTTGTATAAACTTATATTACAACTGGTTTAAATAGTTGTTTAAAACTCTTTTACAACTTTTATAAAACGTTGTCTAATATCTATTACAACTTCTATAAAACGTTGCAGAAAATGTACAAAATTAAAAAAATATATACGCGATTGCAGCTATTCCAAATCTCCATGCAGTAGCTGTACACATCCTACATCCCGATGAACACACAACCATAATATTATTCAATCATTGTTCATCAAGATAACACAATTTTATTTCCTCGTCTTTTCTCAAGAACTAAAGTGACATAAATTTTTTTACAAAATTTGCATATCGTTGCCGATATCATACATCAGTCAACTAACTACATATGACAAACACATATTGATATAGAGTTACAACAACACACATGGATGTGGTGGACACAACGCTGTTTCACTCGGTCATGCCACTTCGTTGTCGACCGGCGGTGGTGGATGGAGCACAACCTTTCCTCTCCTTATAGTCATCCCCCTTCATCATCGACCTCCAAAACCCAGACGCAATCGTCCCCCACCCAGACTCGATCGTCCCCCATGGTAGTGGATATTTCTGGTCTCAAATATAAAATTAGTGGAAATGAGAGGATAAATTTTTTAATAAATGCTCAAGAATGACGTACAGATGTATCCATTGATGATTTATTTCATATCCATAATAATTTGTACTTATCATATTCACATATCCACAATAAAATAATGGAATTATTTATATAAGACCTTAACTTTCGGGCAATGACCTTGCAGACAATGACCTTCACTTTCGGGCAAAGGGTTGGACGGTGTGCAAGAAACTGCACCTCAGTCGAGTGGTTGGCTTAATCGATCGAGTGGTTGTCTCACTCAGTCGAGTGGGAGCTCATGCAGGAATCTTCAAAATCCGAGTTCGGCTTCCATCTTTTCATAATCTGTTGGATACAATGTGTGTTGGATACAATGTTCTTGTTTGATGATAACTAACGTGTGTGAACTATTTGATGTGTGTGTTAAGTGTTTGCAAAAGTGGCGAGGACATAAATATCCAAACGATGACCAAGTCAAAGAGATGGAGAGATTCATATACACATATCAATTGGACTTGGTCAAGAAGCTATTCACAGAGCAATGGTCAAAGTTGAAAGAGATGAGGAGATTGATTCAAATCAATTTGAGGGATCTAGGGTGATGTGGGCAAATCCTATTCAAACGTGAATACATATTAGAGATTGCATCAACTCCTATCTTCTAGGGATTTTCTCCTAGCCGCAAACAAGCCCTAGAGGAACCCCTCCTTCCCAACCTAAGCAAGACCCTACTCCTATATAAGCCTTGTTTCCTAGAAGTAGAGGTCGCGGCCAAATCAAGAAAACCCAAGTTAAAAATTACTCTTTCGCGAGCTAATTCCTAAGCCAAATAAAAGTCCATTACTGCTAATAAATCCCATTGCGGCAACCCTCTCCAAAAGTCTTTCACCCAATAATCAAGAGCTTGGGAGCCGAACTCTTTGACTTCAAGAAACCCTTGCCGTAAAACATTTGAGAAGAGCAGTCGAAATTTTGTGTATGAAAGCAGCCGCAACTTTCTCTTCATCACAAGCCGAATTCTTTGAGTCTCCAAGCCAATCTAAAGGATCTCTTCAAACCAATCAACTTCAAGTCTCCAGGCCATTGCATTGATCAGGCACAACAATTCATTTAGGGGACTAAGTCTTTGTTGCCAAACCCCACAAACCAATTCGAAAAATGCAAACTTCTTGAATCACCCATGTGCAAGTGTCGCAAGTTTCAACTGCCGAAATCCAAAGGAGAGGGGCGCACGCCAGCAATAATAAAAGGGGACAAAAATTCTAAACATCTTCTTACTTACTTGCTTACTTTTGACTTGATTTTATATTAATTTCTCCTTTTGTTGTGTGCAGGAGAAAATGAAAATGCTGAGGTCAATTAGCTCATAAAAACTCCATGCATGTGATGGTACAACGAGCATTATAGTAATCCAATATTAAGAGAAGAGCCAAGCAACTTGCGCACGCGGAACTTGAAATTCATATGCATGAAACTTGCGCACGTGAGACTAGAAGTTCAATTGAAGAAGCTTGCCGCAACATTGAGGAGATCTAACTTATTGCAATATTCAAATGCACAAGACCTAGCCGTATTTTGAGTTGCCGAGGAGACGAGACGAGACATCTACATCATGCCAGACGAGAGATGGCCCGTGCCGATTGACAGAGATGACTACACCTACACACTGAGATTCTCTAAACTCCTTTACTATTATTTGTGTGTAGTAGTAACGATCTCTGTAGGAGAAACTTTACTGCATTATTTGAGACTTTTGGGGTCTTGTCTAGTGGGTGCTAGACAAGAGGGACTTGGGTAGTTGGGACTAGTCAAGTGAGAGTATATACTAGGATTAGTTTTGTTGAGCACTTTGGTGAGTGCATGTACTGAGAGCTAGGTGAGTATAGAGTGGGTGCTCTAGCTACAGGCTGTACTAGGTAACATTTCTAATATATTATTTTCTTTCGGGGCTGGACTTATATCGTGGGTGCGACCGAACCAGGGTAAATCTGATGTGCATCTGTGATTGCTTATTGTTTGCACTGCATGTGATTATAACTATGTGTGATTTCTCGCGGGTTGCGTGAGAATTTTAATAAGCTTATTCATAACCCCCTAGGCTTAGATCCAGATCCAACAAGTGGTATCAGAGCATGTTATAGGATCTAGCATAGACTGACCATGAATTACATTGATTATGCTTTTGCTAAAGGGCAGTCCATAGCACCACCTCTAGATTTAATGGAGTAGATTATGCTTATTAGAAATCTAGAATGAAAATCTACTTAACAGCTGTTGATTATAATATATTGAATATTGTTGAAAACTTTTATAGTCCTCCCATGATTAAAATTCTTGATATTGAAATGTTAAACCCTGAAGATAAATGGGATGACAATGATAAAAAAACGATTTTCCTTGAATAATAAAGCGATGAATGCGCTCATTTGTTCTTTAGATAAATCTGAATTCAATCATATCTCACATTTTCTAACTGCACATGAAATATGGCACATGCTGGAGGTGACGCATGAGGGAACGTCACAGGTGAAGGAGTCTAGACTTACCTTGCTGAGTACAGAGTACGAGGGCTTTCTCATTCTACCATCAGAATCCATTTCAACGATGTTTGCAAGGTTTACCGATATCGTCTACAAGTTTTTCTCCCTCGGTAAGCCATACACTTGCCTCGAACAGGTAAGGAAAATCTTAAGGGCACTGCCAAGCTCGTCAGGCCTAAAGTCACTGCCATCCAACAAGTGAAAGATCTATCGCAGATGAGAGTGGAGGACTTGATATGTAATTTAATGTCACAGGAGATTGAGCTGTAGAATATAGAGGTTAGAGAGAAACCAAAGGTGAAGGAAAAAGAAACAAAACCACTAGCTCTTCAAGCTAGAGAAGATGTCGAGGATGACGATGAGGATATGGCGCTGAAGATCAGAAATTTCAGGAAATTCATCAGAACTCCTAAATGATAAGCAGGAATACAAAACATGTTTAATCGTTCCAAAAACTTTAATTCTGCTAAAAATCTTCTGAGCAGACTACTACTGACCATGTCACATGTTTTAAATGCAACAGGAAGGGACATTATATGAAGCATTGCACACAAGAAACAACTAACGTTGCAGAGAAGAAAGGAAAAGCCAAGGTGCTAACGTGGGACATGGACATCAAACTGAGGATGATGATGAGGAGCATGAAGTTGTGCACTCCTTCGTCTGCTTGATGGGAAAACACGATGATGTAACGTCTTGCCCTAAAAGAGTTGATCTTTTGAATTTGTGTAAAGAAATGGAAGCTGAACTTGCTAAGAAAAAATGTACAATTAATGATATGAAAGATGAAATTGACAACCTAGAATCTACTCTAGAAAAATGCGAATCTACAGTAGAAGTTTTTAAAAAGTCTAACGGTGAACTACAACAAGATAATTGCAACATGTTTCATGAAACAAATGAATTGAAAGAAAAACTTGTTGCTTGTAATTCTACCATTGCTCTGTTGGAAAAAGAGAACATTAAGTTGCATGAAAAAGCTAGTTGTCTTACTTGTCCTTCTTTATTGAATAATGTTAGCATGCTTACGTAAAATTTAATTAAGCTTGAAACTGAAAAAGATTATGTGATTAAAGAGCTTAATGATAAATTGTGCATGCTAAATAACGAGCTTAAAATCATGAAAAAGAATGAAGATGACAATAAGAAAGCTTTTATAAGTAAGTGCACTTTGATTGTGAATGAAAAAGGCTTATTAAAATCTAAAGTCACTAGTCTAGAATTGTCATTAAGGAAATTTTCAATTGCTAAACATTCATTGGATACCATACTTGAAAATCAATTATATGGCAATAATAGACGTGGACTTGGTTTTAGTTTGAAAAATGTTGAAAAGCCTAATTTTAAGAAAATCCACAATGTGCCTACTATTACTAAAACTGTTAATGCGAATGCTTTACTTGTGATAGTGTTGGTCACACATCGTATTATTGTAAGTTTAGGAACACTAACATAAAGTTTAAACAAGTGTGGATTCCTAAAAATTGAATGGCTAACATGAGTGGACCTTGTTGGATTCCAAGATCACACTTAATATCTACCGTGTAGGTAAGATGGAGATTTAGCGAGGAGTGATGAATTGAAAGTTTCATTATTTAGCTCCTTAGTCAAATGACGACACGAATGTAGATCTTTTTCTTTGAAATTAATGCATACCTTCATAGATTTTGCATGCTTGAACAATTTTTATTTGTGTGCTAGTTTGTTTGAGTCTAGTTTGCTTGAGTCATTATTTATAAAAATTTAAAAAAATGAAAAAGGCAAAAAAAATTGGGTGCTTAATGCATATCTTTTTCCTTTGTATCATTCAAGTAGTATTATTGAATGTCATTCATATCCTTGTAGAAATCACTGTATTATTTTTATAGCTACATGCGCATGTTAGAATTCCAAAGTAGGCATGACATGTTTAATGAATTGAATAACTTGATTTCTACACCTACACCTTCACTTCGACGAATAATGAATATTGTTGCACAATTGGAGAATCTTTTATGAAATGGTGGAAAGTGAATGTAGGTCGAAGATAACTAATAAATCTAAGGGATATGATTTGTATTTGCCATGGATAAAAATTGGGCACAAAAATATTTTTATAAGAAACAAGAAAAATGAAAAAGAATGAATAATTGCTATGTAGGTAAAATGGATACAATTCATGGCAAGTATACTACTCACGAGTATCCAACTTAAGCTATATGGGTAATCTTTAGCGTTGGTGTATTTTACTCATCAAGCAATGCCACCCCCGCCTCTAAGAGTCCTTATAGGCTATGTTTTTGGGGTGTGGTATCTTGAACTCATTTTTAATGAGGTGGGGAAAATCAATCCTAGTGATATCATGTTTATTAGAAAATATGGATTGGTTTTGATTGATTCATATGAGAGTTTCCCTTTTATGCTTCAATTATTTAATTATCACACTTACACGATGGTGCAGAAGTCTTTGTTACACTTTTCATTGAAATTGAAGTGCTTACTCTAAGAAAAATGGCATGCAAGTGTTAGTCGTAATTTATAATACTTTATTTTTGCTTGTGACATGAACTAAACTTCATGTATACGCTTTTGCTGATAACAAAACGGGGAGAAAATATTGAAGATTTGTGTTGCATTAATGCTTTATATGTGCATATCTGAATATGGGTTTAAGGAGGAGCATTAATGAATAATTGACCATGTGAGTATGTGATTATATGTTCAAGGGGGAGCATGAAAATAGAAGGAGCATGCTGTGCTTATTTGTATCTTATATTATTGCATACATCCTCCGATTATCCCACTTCACACACACATGTCACGATGAAATTTTTTAAATCATTATTGCAAATCTTATATTAGTTTGTCATCATCAAAAGGGGGAGATTGTTGGATACAACGTGTGTTGGATACAACGATCTTATTTGATGATAACAAACGTGTGTGAACTATCTGATGTGTGTGCTAACTGTTTGCAAGAGTGGCGAGGACATAAATACCCAAACGATGACCAAGTCAAAGAGATGGAGAAATTCATATACATATATCAATTGGACTTGGTCAAGAAGATATTCACATAGCAATAGAAATTGGTCAAAGTTGAAAGAGATGATGAGATCGATTCAAATCAATTTGAGGGATCTAGGGTGATGTGGGGAAATCCTATTCAAACGTGAATACATAATAGAGATTGCATCAACTCATATCTTATAGGGATGTTATCCTAGCTACAAACAATCCCTAAAGGAACCCCTCCTTGCCGACCTAAGCAAGACCCTACTCCTATATAAGCCATGTTTCCTATAGGTAGAGGTTGCGGCTAAATCAAGAAAACCCAAGTCAAAAACTACTCTGTCGCAAGCTAATTCCCAAGACAAATAAAAATCCCTTGCTGCAAATAAATCCAATTGAGGCAACCCTCTCCAAAACTCTTGCAGCCAATCATCAAGAGTATGGGAGCCGAACTCTTTGACTACAAGAAACACTTGCCGCAAAACATTTGAGAAGAGCAGTCGAAATTTTTTGTGTGAAAGCAGCCGCAACTTTCCCATTCAACACAAGCCGAAATCTTTGACTCTCCAAGCCAATCTCAAGGAGCTCTTCAAACCAATAAACTTCAAGTCTTCATGCCATTGCATTGATCAGGCACACCAATTCATATAGGGGACCAAGTCTTTGATGCCGAACCCCACAAACCAATTTGCAAGCTGCAAACTTCTTGAATCACCCATGTGCAAGTGACGCAAGTTTCAACAGCCGAAATCCAAAGGAGAGTGGCGCATGCTAGCAATAATCAAAGGGGACAAAAATTCTAAGCGTCTTCTTCTTACTTACTTTTGACTTGATTTTATATTAATTTATCCTTTTGTTGTGTACTGGAGAAAACGAAAATGCTGAGGCCAATTAGCTCTTAAGAACTCCATGCATGTGATGGGACAAAGAGCATTATGGTAATCCAACATTAAGAAAAGAGCCAAGCAACTTGCGCACACGGAACTTGAAATTCATATGCCTGATACTTGCGCACGTGAGACTAGAAGTTCAATTAAAGAAGCTGGCCGCAACATTGAGTGCAATATTCGAATACACAAGCCCTAGTCGCATCTTGAGTTGCTGAGGAGACGAGAAATCTACATCTTTCCAGACGAGAGCTGGCCCGTGCCGATTGACAGAGACGACTATGCATACACACTGAGATTCTCTAAACTCCTTTACTATTATTTGTTGTAGTAGTAACAATCTCTATAGGGGAAACTTTACTACATTATTTGTGACTTTTGGGGTCTTGTCTAGTTAGTGCTAGACAAGAGGGACTTGGCTAGTTGGGATTAGTCATGAGAGCATATACTAGGATTGGTTTTGTTGAGCACTTTGGTCAGTGCAGGTACTGAGAGCCAGGCGAGTGTAGAGTGGGTGCTCTAGCTATAGGCTGTACTAGGTAACATTTCTAATATAGTATTTGCTTTCGGGGCTGGACGTATGTCGTGGGTGAGACCGAACTAGATTAAATCTGATGTGCATCTGTGATTGCTTATTGTTTATGCTGCATGTGATTATAACTGTATGCGATTTCTCTTGGGTTGCGCGAGAATTTTTATTATCCTATTCACCCTCCCTCAAGGCTTAGATCCAAATCCAACATTCTCTACTCGGTCGAGTGGATGTTTCACTCGGTCGAGTGGAGATCTCACTCAGTTGAGCATCTTTGACGTGCTACAAAGTTTAGACTTGGCCAGTATCAGTTTCACTCCATCGAGTGGTCTGATCCCCTTGACCGAGTGAGCTAGTTTTGCAGCTTCTTCCCCTCTTTCGTCCTTCCTCCCTCTTTCTCTTCTCCTCCTTCCGCTTCTTCTCATCTTCAAGCACCGTAAGCTCCTTAATATCATCGCTACTTACGCTCAGGCACGCGTGTATATGCTCATAGCTCCAATTTGCTCTATTGCTCCATATTTACTGAAAATCCAATAAAATTGTGAAATAGTGAAATTCGTCGAGAAATCGTCCTTTAAGCTTCAAATTCGTAATTTGAGCAATTGATATGGCCTGAAAATATGCAAAAATAAAGTGTAAAATATGAGCATATCAAAATCCTCCTAGCTTATCTCTTACTCGTCCTCGAGGAAGATAACTAAAAAGTAAACTTGGCGAATGATAATAAAGAAAACTAAATCATCGAAAAGAAAGGTAATAAATGGAATTTCTAGATCATTCTCTAAGAACTTGAATTCACTTACCAAGGTGCACCAACAAGGAATATAAACACACTAAAGTTTTTATTTTAATATCATTTCATATTTGGCACACTTGATATAAAAACTGAGAACAACGTGAATCTTATGAAATACGAAATCATTTTAATATTAAACCTCGCCTAAGGCATAGAAAACGATATACATATTCATAGCCAACACACTTTTCAATTGACTGCTTCTACTTGGAGTGTAAGAGGTATCACCCAATCCATACATATAAGAATAGAAAGATGTTTTCTCATGAATTTCATATTCATTTTAAACCCATAAATGTCGTCATACTCAAAGTCATCTCCATAAGTATTAGAGATTACCTAGCCTTGGTAGTCATGCACATATAAGTAATCACTCGTTCACTCATCATTGGATTTTCTCACCCCAAGCTTTTCTATTAGCGCAATGGCATCAAATGTATAGAACATGGCGTTTTCCCAAGTATTGTAACTCCAGAAAAGAAAAGTGAAAGTAAGGAAAAGATATTTTCAAGGCCGGAGTTGTGTATTTACATTTTTCTCTTTCCTTTTTGTTTTGTTTTATTTTCTTTTTCTCCTTTGTTTTCTTTTGTTTTCTTTTGTATATTTTTTTCTAATCCATAAATATACACACACATATAACACCCAAAGAAATATTTTTTTGGAATCTTGGAGCTTTTGGATTTTTGGTGAATTGGAAAAGTTGCTGAAATAAGAAAATCTCTAGGTGAGAATTTCCAATGATAGTACGTATTGAAATATTTTTAAGATATATGGAGAAAGAATAAATAATATCACTCAGTTCACTCTTTATATGTGCATAACTACTTTAGCAGGGTGATGTCCTTTACTCAGTTTGATTTCTAAAAGCAGGCTAGTCTATTCATATCAAATGTCATTCAATTCATTACACCCGAAGATTTAACACCCAATTCATTAAACTCGAAAATTTAACACCCAATTCATGCAAACAAGAAGTGATATAGATATGAAAGCAGTACTCCAAATATAATGCAGTCAATGCACGAATCTTGGTGTATTTTCTATAAATAGCATACAATAAAGTAATTCTTAGACAAGTCAACGTTAAAATTCATTCATAAACAGTAAATATCACATTTGAACTCCTTTTTTCAAGTGAACATAGATACATCGTAAATGACATTAAAAATAAAGACAACATCACGGCAAAAGGATATGTGCACCAGTAAAGTGGGTTTCAAGCTAAATTCATCTCTAGCAAAGAAAGTAAAAGAAACAAGGATAAAGTAAAAACTAACTATATACACATGCAAGCACTTTAAAAGTAAAGAAAACATGATGCATGGTAAAAATGAAAATAAAAATGAAAAAAGATATAAGAATAAGGGGAAAATGAAGAAAAAATAAAAGTAAAAGTGAAAATAAAAGTGGGTGAGAGCACTCACTCCCCCAAGCTAAATATCACATTGTCCTCAATGTGCAAAGTGTGGCACACATACATATAGGATATTGGTGGGTGGGTGTGGAGGCAACAATGATGCATGCGATAATGATGCAAAATGAAAGAAAAGTAATAAAGAAAAATCCTAATTTAGCTATATGATATATAATAAAGATATGCAAGTCAAGCAGGAAAAATGATGGTATGAATACATTGGTGGTCAAAAAATACTCTCCCCCAACCTGGAATATATAGTGCCCTGAAAAAGTGAAAACAGCGGGGCAACCAAAATAAGGAGGAGAGATGGGAGCAAAATGTGTCAGTCATCATGGTAGAGTGCCAACTCAGGTGCAACACCATCACCTTCCTGTGGAGGGGGCGATGGTGGCAACTGTAGGGCTGGCAGTGATGGGGTGGCTATATGGAGGGGGAGGTGCTTCTCTAGAAGAAGAAGGGCCAGGGTCACCAGTCTTCTTCTTCTTCTTGGCAGCAAGCTACCTGCCCTAGATCTAGTCCATGGAGGCATGGTATAATGCTGTGAGTATGGAGCACTCCACACAATAAAAATATGATCGCTCGAAACATAAAGTGGAACGAGTGTACCGGGTGAGCAATGCAACTCCCAAACGATGCTTCACATGTAGAATGATTCGTCAAAGCACTCTCTCCCAAATTCTTGCAACGGATCTCCTCCAAGCTTTCCTGTTGCACAAAAATGTTAATTTGCATTGAATATTTAAATTTGTTGGGGAAAATCAAAAAATTAAGGAGATCAAGAGGGTTAATCGAGAATATGGGTTTAATTAGGGCTTACGAGAGGTAGGGGAGGAAATAGAATGCGAAATAGGGTTTGGTAGAGAGGGGGTGGCTGGAGAAGGGTGGCCAGAGGTGGCCGGAGTGAGCGGCACGGTTGAGTGACTTTGGTCACTTGGTCGAGTGACTTTGGTCACTCGATCGAGTGACCCAGAACGACACATTATTCAGGATTTTTAGGGTGCAGCCGTGTCAAGTGACTCGACCGATTGAGATGAGTCACTCGATCGAGTCAAAAGATGAGATAGAAAACCAATTCTAAGATTCCTGCTACAGTCTCCCACTCGGTCGAGTGAACTAGTCACTCGGTCGAGTGAACTAGTCACTCGGTCGAGTGAACTAGTCACTCGGTCGAGTGAAGAGACTTCACAGAGCTTTAATTTTCTAGGTTCTACTACATGGATCCACTTGGCCGAGTGGTATAAATTTACAGAGTTGAGTTTTTATACTTCCCAGATCAGTATTCTCACTCGGTCAAGTGAGTGTTCACTCTGTCCAGTGGGAATCTCACTCGGCCGAGTGATGCTATTTTTTTTCTAGATTCGTGTTTCTGTTGTTCTCCATCTTCTTTCCCGCTTTCTTTCTTCTAGTTCCTCCTTCTTTTCTCATTTAAACTCCTCATTGGCAGTGATTTCCTTCTGCATGTGTGCTCTCTATTAGATTGACATCCTCATGGTATCCTCCTAGTAGATAAAACATCACCCAATATAAGAATTTTTCCTAGCTTTCGATTTATCGATTTTTTTGTAAATTAAAAAAAATTAAAAAATAAGAATGAACTAAATCTAAGAAAGAAATATTGGGTTGTCTCCCGATAAGTGCTCGTTTATGGTTTTGAGCTCGGCCCCTCATGATTTACGTTCCGCCCGTGGTATTCGGTGCATAGGAGATGCGCATGTCAAATTTAGCTTGGAGACCCATGGGCTCTGAATGCTCAATGTTTTCTTGCTTGGTCTCCTTAAGTGGCGTCTCCTTTTTCATAATTGTGGGAGATGACTCCCCACAAGCTTTGCTTCTAGCCTTCAAAGGATACGTGATCTTCTTTGGTGATGTTGGAATCTTCACCGGTGGCGTGTGCTTTGGATGCTTCCCAGAAGAGAGTTTTCAGAGCTCTCTTGTCCTCACGACATCAGCGTCATTCTCCTCTTCATCGGTGAGGGGGTCCGTGGTGTCTTCTATTTAGACACCCTTTTCAGAAATTAGCCCCCGATCAGATTCCTCCATAAGCAATGTTTTCACAGTGTAAGGTGTGGCTTCTTCGATGACCTCTTCAAGCAGGTCGACGGAGTCATTCCCTTCAATAGTTGCCCGATTCGTTATAGCACACGAGAAATGGAATTTGACATATTTGTTCCCAACTTTGAGTGACAAAGTTCCTTCATGCACATCTGCAATGACTCCAGCTATGGCCAAGAATGGGTGCCCAAGAATAAGCGACATATCTCCAACTTCCATCACGTCCATAATAACGAAGTCACATGGCAAGCAAATTCTACCCGGTATTTGCAATGACACACTTTCAGCTATTCCCACCGGTCTAGTAATGCACTCGTCGGCTGGTTGTATCTTCATATAGAGACTGACGCTCGCACCCAAATCAGCTAGAGCTTTTTGAAGGGGAACTCTGCCTAGTGTGCATGGAATTCTGAAGCTACCTGGATCCTTGAGCTTCTTTTTCTCCTTGTCCTTATTCACGAGCCATGTTCCTTGTTCGACTAGCATGATCTTCTTCATCCTGTTCCGTCCCATAATCAAGTCTTTCAGAAACTTTGCATATGTCGAGATCTCAATAATGGTGTCTAAGAACGGGATGTTTAGGCTAATGACTCTCAAGTACTTCAGAAAGCGAGCAAACTTTTCATCCAACTTAGATTTTGCCAATCTTTGAGGAAATGTAATAGGCGGCATATAGACTCTCTCTTTCTGGCGCTCATCATTTTCAGATTTGCCATCTCCATCAATGACCACTGTGGGTCCCTGGGATTCTTTATCTCCGTCAATCTCAACCGGAATGGCTTGTTTGGAAGATGAAGCTTAGATCATAACAGGCGTCGTATCCTTCCTGCCTTTAGCCGTCACTACCACTACTGCATGAATGTGGCCGGTGTTGATCCTCGGATTTACTTCTGGTTGTGCCATAATTGGTTTTAGGCTCTAGCCAACATACTCATCTGTTTCGCTAACTGTGCAACAACGGTGTTGAGATTTTTCTGGCCCACTAGCACCTCGTCATTGATCTTCTATTGTGTAGACATAAACTCCTCAACCCTTGTCTTATGAGCAGACTTTTGTGGCGCCTGTTATGGGTTTTGTAGCTGCCAACTCTGATTATAATCGGGGGGTCTATAAGGCCCTGCCGGCTGTCTCTGCTGAAATTATTGCTACTGTGGTGGCCTCTACTGATATTGTTGCTGCTTAGGTGGTGGGCAAGCTTGTTTTTGCTGGGATGGTTGTTGTTGAGGAGGGTTCAAGGCTCCACTGTTGTTTGCATAAAAAAATCTGGGGTCAGTTTTTCAAGCTGGATTCACCCAAGATGCATTTCCTCTACTCCCAGGCTTATAATGTGAAACATATTGAACCTGCTCCTGAACCTGCTCCACATTCCCCTCATTTGCTTCAGCTCCAAGATACATGACTTGGCTTTGACCTTTCCAGTCACTCATACTCCCACCAGATGATGTATCTTGAGCACTAGACGGCTCACTCAGCTTCACCTTTATTCTCTCTACCACTCTAGATAGAGCATCTAACTTCCCGCTCAATTCTGCTATGGCGTTAGCCTCATAAATTAGCCGCCTTTGATGATGATTATGATTGGCCTCTCTCATCGGGCCATTGTTGATTATTAGATACCATCTCCTCAAGCAATATCGTGGCCTCTTCAAGAGTCTTTGCTAAGATCGTATCATTAGCGGTTGCATCTATAATCAACTTGGTATCTTGTTTCAACTCGTTGTAAAAGCTATGGATCAACTCCCTGATCGATACTTTGGTAGGGGCATTGGTGTTGAAGATCTTTGAATCGCTCCTACACTTCATATAAAGATTCATGGGGTCCTTGCTTAAATGACATCAAAGAATTCCTCAATCTGACAGTCTTTAATGGTGGATAGTATTTATTAATGAAGGCACATGCCAGATCATCCCATGAAGTGAATGTACCATTCGCCTGTGACCTTAGCCAATACAAAGCCTTGTCCTTGAGTGTAAAAGGAAAAAGTCGTAGATGGATGGATTCCTATGATATGTTGGTAACCTGAAAAGTAGCACACTTTGCCAAGAACATCTGAATATGATAATATGGATTCTCATGCGCGTGCCCATGGAATGGATCTTATTGCATCAGCACAACTATCCTGTTTTTGACTCAAAATTCTTTTCAGGTGGCACCTCTGGCATACGAATAGATGATATACAGAGTTGTTTGGGGTAAGACGGTCCCAGATAGAAATAACTCTGACATTTCTTGTAGCATTATTCTCAGCGGCCATTTTGCTATCCTCTAAAATTTGCCCCTTCTCTGCTCTACGTTTCCATGTAGTTCGCTCGATTTCAGGATCGAAGTATATCAAACTATCAATGGCCCTTGAGCGTAGGTTCATGCACAGAGAAAGATAATCTGCACAGAATGTTAGCGTAATAAAGGAAAAGGAAAATTAACCAAGAAAAAATACTGCCGCCTCCCCGGCAACGGCGCCAAAAACTTGGTCGTATTCTCGATGTACTCAGAAAACAATGTAGATTTACCCTAAGCGCACGGTTAAGTGGTGAGCATGTACCGAATCACGGGGAGGTCTATTGGTATTATCTTGGTTATGTGGCATGGATGGAACAATGATGAAGGAATGTGTATGCCACAAACGTGTAGAAATATCGGTTGTAAATTAAATTAATAAGAAAGCCTAGGACTAAGGAATCCCCACTATATATTTTCGAGTATCAATATGAACGTGAACTCCTAATTATTAACTCTTAATTTGGGTGAAATTATCGCAACTTTGTTGTGAACCAGTGCACGCTCTTGTGCTACACAAATCTATAATAACTCAAGCTAGAACCTCGCTCTCGCGCAGGCCTAGTTTCAATTATTAGCATTAAGGTCAACAATATAATCCAATTCTTGCTCAAGTTCACTGTTGTGCAACGTGAGTTCGAATCAAGATTGAGATGGTTTGTATTCGTCTTACCGTCGTACAGACGAGTATATTATTGAAATATAATAATGATGCTAGCTTTGGTCGCTCTCGTGCACCAAATCTAGGATATCCAAATTATAGATCTAAATCAAATATCTATGGCTTCCAATGGATCAAGATCCTCTCTCGAGCTCTCAAGACCTAAGTAGAAATTCCTACATATTTGTAGTAGATCGATCATAATTTAACCCTAAAATAAGTTTATCAATGTGAGCATTCAATAAATTTCACGTATCAAGTTCTAAATACGTAGGGTTCATCCCTTTCACCTAGAGCAAAGAGACTACTCACAAATAATCATGATCAAAGCATAGAATTCATGGAGACAATGGAAATCATCATAGAGAAGAGAACTAAACAAGAAATATTCATAAAAACTAAATAGAACAAGAGTTTAGACAAACCAATGAATCCCAAGGCTTCAATCCAACAAGATGATTAAAAACTAGATCTTCAATCAAAAACAACAGCCAATAAAAGTTGAGTCTTTTCTCTCTCTTCTCTAGCCGTATCGTCTCTCCTTTGACGGCTCATAAAACTACCTACTTATCTATTATACATTTGACAATGTTTTTTGAATTCTAGGGTTGACTAGGACAAGATAAAGAGTTGCTGAGATTTGATCTTGGTAAATCAATGGTTGAGATTGGATTTTGTGAAAATTTTGATGGAAAAAGTGTCTTGGGAACCAAAACTTTGAAATTAGAAGTGTCTTGGGAAAGATTGTGCAGATTAAATTTAGGTGGAAAGTGCTTTAGGAACCTAAACCTTGAAATTAGAAGTGCCTTGAGAAAGATTGTGGAGATTAAATTTGGGGGGAAAAGTGCCTTGGGAACCTAAACTTTGAAATTAAAAGTGCCTTGGAAAAGATTGTGTAGAAGCATGATCTATTAAATTAAACAAAATAAAAAATTTAATGTAAAACAATTTATCGAAACAACAAATTAGTGTAAAAATACCCTAAGGTTTGTTGTTCCGCGCCCGCGCAATTTTTTTACGCGAATTTGTAGTTCCGAGCCGAAGGCGCGGGTGCCAAATTTTTTGTTAGACGTCGAATTTGTTGTTCCGAGCCGAAAACGCCCGCGCCGATAGTGCCCGTGCCACTAAATATTTTTACGCTAAGTTATTGTTCCGCATAGGAAATGTTAAATGATCCGTGCCCGCGGGCACGGGTTATGACTAGTACTAACTTAAAGTCCTAGGAAAAGCTGAACAAAATACCCTCAACCCTAGACAAACCCTAGTTTTCAAATTCTGAGATAACGGCTCACTCGGACGAGTGGAAATTTCACTCTGTTAAGTGGAACTCTCCGCAAAAAATCTTCAAAATTCGACGCTCTGTATCTTCTTGCCACTCGGTCGAGTGGTTGGCTCACTCGGTCGAGTGTTCATCAAACTCGGTCGAGTGGTCATCTCACTCGGTCGAGTGGGAGCTCCTGCATGAATCTTCAAAATCTGTGTTCTGCTTCCAGCTTTACATTCTCCACTCGATCGAGTGGATGTTTCACCCGGTCGAATGTCTTTGACATGTTTCATGGTTTGGACTTGGCCGGTATCAGTCTCACTCGGTCAAGTGGTCTGATCCACTCTGCCAAGTGAGCAGGATTTGCAGCTTCTTCCCCTCTTTCTTCCTTCCTTCCTCCATCTTTCTCTTCTCTTCCGTCTGCTTCTTCTCCTCTTCAAGCACCGTAAGCTCCTCGATATCATTGCCGTTGATGCTCCAGCACGTATGTGTGGGCTCATAGCTCTAGTTTGCTCCCGATTGCTCTATATTTCTTGAAAATCCAATAAAATAGTGAAATAGTGAAATTAGTTGAAAAATCGTCGTTTAAGCTTCGAATTCGCAAAATGAGCAATCGATATGGCATGGAAATATGCAGAAATAAAGTGTTAAATATGAGCATATCTGATTCTCAAATTGACGCTTTGAGGAATGAGACATTGGCTCTCAAATCTCAATGTCTTGAGCTTAGCTTATGTCTATCCGCTATTGATGACGACGTTCTTCACTATTGACGAAGTGCAAGCTATTATCTACTTAACTTTTGTGTAAAGACAAGGTTGTGGGATCCATAAATTTGAGAGTGACTAAACCAAGCACCCAAAACAAATTGGTGGGGGAGCCTTTTAAGTGTTAGTCACATCCGAACCTTTACTTGGTAAGAAATCGATAAAGATTACAAAGCAAATAGAAATCATGATATTTATATTTTGGTTATATGGTTATTAAGAAGCCCATTCAAAAACATATACATGTAAATGCTTCTTCTTCTGTTGTTATGCATGATGCTTCTACCTATATGAATAATTTACATTCTTTGCATGCTAGAATTGAACCTGCTCGTTCTTTGCATGGATCACATGTTCTTATGCATGGTAGAAAATTTTCTTGTGTGAATAATTTGGATACTCACTATCATGTTTCATACATAGGGCATGCTAATGCTTATATTCCATGACACAAGCATGTAACACCGACTCCTATTCATTTCCCTACATGACCTCTCCTTTGGAAACCCAAAACACTTTCGTTGTGCATTCCTAAGAATGTTTCTCCACATGATAGGAGCATGTATATAGATTCATATGTTCGTAATGTTATATTTTCATTCGACTATATGCTGAAACTAAACTCCACGTTTGTTTGAATTTTCCCTTGCTAGCACTCACACTGTGTATTTTATTACTTCGGTACCAAGATTTGTTTGCTTACTTTTGTACACACTTTTAGTGTGAGATTGTACATAGCTCCAAATTTTGCATGTATTATATGATTTAGGGGGAGTATGGAACTTTTGCATGCTAGCATGTTCA
The DNA here is from genome assembly GCA_030789695.1 of Scilla litardierei. Classification (NCBI taxonomy): domain Eukaryota; kingdom Viridiplantae; phylum Streptophyta; class Magnoliopsida; order Asparagales; family Asparagaceae; genus Scilla; species Scilla litardierei. The sequence goes on from CM061142.1 coordinate 143,634,925, forward strand.
TTTTCTTTTATATGCCATGTTTTATGTCTTTTACATTATGTTTGTGCATATGAGTAGGTTATTTATCTAACCCTGGGATATTTTTAATTTGACACATTTCCATCTTTTCGATATGCCAAATGGGGAGAAATTATGGTTATGTAAAAATATATACCATATGTCTTTATGCATACTCCTTGTTGGTATTGTTTTTTTTACATAAACACACCTATCAATATGTTTTATGATTTGATTGTTTATTTTGTGCACATATATGCCTATTGGTTGGGGGAGTTTGTTAGAACACACATTATATTTTAATGTTTGTTTTATATTTTTACATTATCCATCGTCATCATCTAAAAAGGGGGAGAATGTTGGTTCTTTAGTTCAAGACCAATGTTTTTTGATGATGAACAACATTATGTTGTGTGATAATCATCTTATATGTTTTAGTCTTAGATTTATTAATGATTATGATGATGGAAACAAAGCATATTGGTGATGGGATGATGGTTTCACGGCTTGGTGAGAAGATTGCTTGAAGAAATATTGAGCTTCAATGTAATACTTTTGTGTTTCTTCATTTCTTCATATAGAATCGATGTAGTCTTGAATAGATGTACACATGCACTCATATGCATCATTTCCATCTTAGGGTTTCATATATTTAGTCTCGAATCCATTCCATTTGATCCAATACCCAAAACACGCTTTATAGTGCGTTTGGAGCAGGATCATACGTCTGGTAACATTTCACCAGACGTGGTGTGTCAGCTTTTAGATTGCTAGATACAGACTTATGTCAGCCGTCTGAAGGTCATTGACTAGATATCTAAACGGTGGTTCAGATGTCTGACTGGTGAACTTAAGACGACGCGTCAGTGGGGTGAGTTTTTGTGAGCTCTCTGTTTTCTCACCCACATTTTCTCAGCCGTGTGGAGAAGGATGATCTTAGGACTGACCAGTTGATCAGTCATCTTATAATCTTTCATTAGATGACTGGTTAATGGGAGAATGTACAACATATTTCTTCTATCCATCGCTACTGTCAACTGTTTGATGTTATGTTCCCAGGCATTTAAACAGTTGATCGGCCATCTTGAAACACTACACCAGACGTCTGATGACTTAGCAAATCTGTCCATTTATAGCCGTTGGCAGCGATTTTTCTGGGGTTGCTTTCTTGGTTTTTGTGCCGTTTTGATAGAATATTCAACCCAATTTGAGAGGCAGATTTAGGCACCACTCTAGCTATTTTGAGATCATATATGAATGCCAATTTGAGGGGTTTACTTGAAGAAGATTTTCTTTCACTCTTTCTCTTTTTCACTAGGAATAATGTTATGAATTAATCATTTGATTACGAGAGAATTCTTCCAAGTTCTCCAAGGTTACATCTTCCACTTGGTTTCCAATCTTGCATGCCTTCATCTACACATTGGTAAGATTTACGCAAGGCATAGGTTAGATTGTATTTCATTTTGTTTATTTGCAAAACCTAGTACTCAGGTTGTGAGTACATTATGGAGGGTTTACGCCATTCTATGAGGGTTAACTCCTTTGAGCGGGTTAACTCCCTTGTACTTATATAGTGGAAAAATTGCAACCAAGCACCAGGCTGTGGTATTGGTTGTTTGTGCCCTTGAAGGGTAATTGGAATCCATAGAGTGCGATTACAATATGGGACTGGAGTAGGATCGCCGGTGTAGAGAACCGAACTAGGATATGCCTTGTGTTTGCATTTGTCTGGCGTCATTTCTCTTTGTGGTGGTGGTCGTTGTTGTTGAGATAATTGTTTTTATTTCCAATGGGTATTGCATTTAATTATTAGTAAATTTTTAATAACGCATATTTGATTGCCAATACGCAATTTACTCCCAGTTTAGTATCTGTTTTGTAGCCACAGGTCCCAACAGCTGCACCTATTGTCACCTGAGAGCTTTCTGCTTGACATACAGAGTATGATAACTATATGGAAGCTTCTTATTGAGTCATTCTATGAACTTGTTATCTAACAAGCACACGTGCATTATCTACCGATATCTATATACCAAGTGGATGTAAGTCCAGCCACTACCACTTGATGGTATAGATTAATACACACTAGTCTAACTAGAATATGGTGTCTAGTTTTGATGTTTCTCCAATCAGGAACATTTTTTGACATATGTTTAGTGGACACATCGGCCTCATTATCATGATCTCATCATGATCCTAATGTTTCTTACATAGGACCTGGGACTTTATCCATGCATTATATAACATAACAACAACCATAAAAGTGACATATATGATTACACTAATAAAGATTTCCAAATAGCATGCTATTATTTTGAATTAGATGTCTATTAGAATTACACTAATTGTCTGAAGGGCTTACAGTTCCCAATAGTAAAAACATAGATATGTTACAACCAGTCAAAGTATGGTTGTTACAAAACTTCACCATGAAAGATTTGGGTTATGCATCATATATACAAGGTATAAAGATATATAGAGATAGATCTAAAGGATATTAAGATTGACCCAATCTAGATACATAGATACATTGTTAAAGATGTTTAACATGGAGAACTTCAAGCGACATATTATAACTACTTGTCATGTAATACATCTCTCCAAGGAAATGTCACCCATGACAGAAGAGGAGACATCTGCGTAAGATTCATTACGCTTCAGATGTTGGTTCCAACATGTATTCAATAACATGTACTAGACTCGATGTCACATACGCCCTTGGCATTATTAGCTAATATTAATCAAATCCAAGAGAGAAACATTGGATCTACGAAAAGAGCACACTTAAGTGCTTAAGAAGAACTAAAGACATGTTCTTGGTATATGGTGGGAGTAGTAAGTTTTCAGTAGAAGGATATTGTGACTTCATTTTTCCAGCATATATCTTTACACACAATGGAGGGATAATGAGTTGGAAGAGTACCAAACATGACACTATTGTAGACTCTATGAAGGAAGATGAGTGCATTGCAACTAATAATGTAGCAACAGAGGAGGTTTAAATAAAGAAGTTCGTCACTGAATTTGGAGTGGTTCAAACAGTTGTTGATGCAATACCCTTATATTGTGACAATAATGTGGCACTTGTCCTTGCCAAGGAACCAAGGTGTCATAAGAAATCCATATATATCATGAGAAAGTTTCATGTCATATGTTAAATTCAAGGATGCCAAGACATTGTGATACAAAGAGTTGGAACAGAAGATAATGTAACAGATCCACTTACAAAGGCCTTTCCCCAAAATAGACTGTAATACTTGGATGTAAATGCAAGTGGACGATGTTAGATGATGTAATAACCCTAATGTTAATATACACGTATTAATACGTACGAGTAAGTATAAATTTTTTGAGTATTTCCATTATTTTCCCGAATTTTTGTGATGTTAAAATTATTTTTAATAATTTTTAAACATCAAATGGATATAAATAAATAGAGTATATGAAGTGAATACTTGTATGTGGGGGTGTATTTGGTATATTAATGAGTATAATTATTTTTCTAAAAACTTAAATCCTAAAATCCCCTAATGAGCCACCTCCACCTTAATGTGTCTTTACCCCTTTGATTTTCACATAACCTATGACACATGGCACTTGAAGAGAGAGGGAGAGAGGTGATTAGGTTGAGAGGGAGGTTTAAAGAGGGAAAATTTTGGAGAAAAATAATGGAAAAATGAAAGAAAAATAGAGAAAAAGAAAGAACTATGCCCCTGCCTCTCGCAACCCAGCTCACGCAAGCAGCCTTGCTGCCTTCATATCTCCACAACTTAAATCGTCCCAAACCCTAGACTTTTTAGGGAAGAAGGATGACTAGCATCAGAGGGTCTTCAAGGAGAAGAAGGTGATGGGTTTTCTTGGTCCTTAGGCCTATAAAATCGACGTATGGCCTAAGTCAGACGGACGACGAGATCAAATCAGGGAGCGAAAAAATAACTTAAAACTATTTTAAGTCTAGCCCTAAAGAGTTAAACCCTAGCCAGAATCTCTACTATCTCAGGGCTGGGTCCGACCAACCCCTAAAGATAGATCTATCAACATATTGCAATTATTAACGAATGTTAATAAACTACATACCTTTCACTTCGTTTCTGCAGAATACGAAGCGTCGTTTTCAGTAACATTTCTTTGACTCTGAAGTGATGGCCCGAGTCGCTTCTCCTAAGCCAAACCGTATCCCAAGCCAAACCACATCCCAAGGCGAGCAACACCCTTATTGCTGAGCCAACCACGCACCGACGAAAGTTTCACCTTGAGTGGATCCTCCGTCAAGACTTCGGATCCGATCCGAACTCCTTCGTAGCTTTGTCAGAGCCCGATCAGGAGTAAGGAAGAATTTTGGGAGAAAGAGGGAATAGTTAATTTAAGCCTAGATCCGAGCTTGCCCGTGTTTAATGGAGCTACTCATATCTGCGAGCTTGGTGCGAGTTTCAAGGAGGGGGTTGGCCTCTATTTATATAGGCAGCTGACCCTCTCCTTTTTCAATTACCGATGTGGGACTAAACTTTTTAGAGAAGAAAAATCAATTTAGTTTGTCTTACACGAAGGCCAAACTTTGAAAATTTTTCTCTCCCTCGCCATTGAGATCCAAGAATGCTGTCATACATCATTATGAAGAGGGTTGAACTGTGAACACATGGGAAAAAATGACGCATCATTCCGAGTTTGTTTGACCCCTTAAACGAGACTCTAAAGATGGCCAAAAAAACAGCTTTGGCTGAAAAAATCCAGCCGCCAATGAAAATACAGTAGGTTTGAATACCTAGAGGTGGGGCCCACGCGGGGCCCCACCAAGCCGTATGTGCCCACGATGGGTGCACACACCCTGGCCAACGCTGCTGGTGCATGTGGGCGCATGCCAGGTACACGCATGCGGGCTGGGAACCGGCCCGCATGCGCAGGGGGGGCCAGCCCGGTGGGGCGGGCTTGACCCACCCAATGGGTGGGTCAAGAGCCTGCCCTCCATTCAGGCTGCCTATGGGTCGGGCACCTGCGGGTGCATGCCTCGACCCACAATGCCATAAATGAGCCTATTTAGCTGTTTCGGCACTAACTTTCACATTTGGAGTCTATTTTGGACGCCGTTTGAAACTGGGTTTAGACCAGTACGTTCCCGTTAACCAGGTAACCTCTTTCCTTGCGTTTATTATATTAAATATATTCGTAAACATTTTACAACATATTTAATTACCATTTGCATAATATGCAAAATTCCCACATCTAATATTAAGATCCTTTTGCATCTAATACAAATGAACTGAGGGCATAAATCCCTCAACAAAATGGCCACGTACTTATTAAAGGACCGACTGAGGTAGGAAATCGTAACTGAATTAGGTAAGGGTTAGTTTTATAGTTGATAGGATTTAATTAATCACTATAGAATTTTGCATCACCAAGAAACCACACAGCCGAGTCTTGGTTGTGTCATAGACAACACGGTTGTTTCTCGACCGTGTCATGGTCGTTTTGACCTTAGTGGCCTCATACGACCTTTATTCGATCGAATCATCGATTGGTGTTGTCTTTTGGCCAACACGGCCATGTCAAAGTCGACACAGTCATTTTGACCCTTTTAACCTTGTACTGCGACGACGTAGACACGAACGAGCAGAGTAGAACACCCCTCCCGAAGCACATGGTCATGTCACCCTTTGAAACGACCATGTGGTCGAAAGTTTAAACTATAGCCTTAAGCCTCACACAGTCGTATGGATTGGATACACGACTGTGTGGAATCATTTTGAGCCTCGACTGTGCTGACTCACATGGCCGTGTGAGATTTCCATATGGTCGTGTGGCCGTGTAGTCTACCTTCTGAACCATTCAGCACCACACGACCGTGTGGATGAAACCGCACGACCGTGTGGATATTGTTTCTCGAACCTCAAATAGTATTGCCTTTGCACGACCGTGTGGAATACCCTTCACGGTCGGGTGGCCATGTTTCCATTTTTTACAGAATATTGATGTATTTTTCGTTGTTGTTAATGTAAAACAAATATCATGCTATGGATGCACTTCATGTGCTGCTTTAATTCAGTATCTATGTCAAGAAACCCATGTTAAGATAATGAATGAAATTCATATGTCATTACTCATGGTGTATATGCAAGAAAGATAAGCATGTTATTCTCTTTGTGAACTTCATAAGAAATTGGAAATGAAAAGGAATTGAGTAGGGATGATTAATGGATATATTGAGATATCCATGTGATAACGATGTAAAGGAAATTTGGAATGTGAAAAGCAGTAATGAGACCGCCAAAATGAAAAGTATCATAAAATAATAAAATTGAGAGTGAGATGAGTGTAATGGTCTGGATTTTTCAGTCTTTCCTAAAATTGGTGAAGCTCTAGATGTGGGTTTGGGAGGGGACATGTGTAAAAAGTAGGCGTTAAGGAGTGGACATGGATTTGATTCTCACTCACACTTCCGAATGGGGGAGTTGGCTAGAGTTAGAGAGGTTGGTGACGTAGTCATGATGCACCATTAGGTAACTGATGGTTTCCTCCGTTTTGCCAGAAAAATCGAGAATTGTCTCACTCCCAAAAGAGGGAGTTACGAGAGTCCTTTAAAGTGCTTGTGTCGCTGTTTGGGGTACCACTTTTTCACCCACCATGGGTGAAGTCTAGCTCCTTAAGTGTCTTACGATTTACATGGATTCCAGAACATTTAAATTGATAAAGTTAATATAATTGTCATCCACCCATAAATGGTGTCATCTCATGTTGACATTGCCTCTGTTTACTTTCAGTTTAGTATGTTATGCTGTGTTTACTTTTGCATGTTATGTGGACCCATTATTTTTGTAAACCACCTCTTTAGATACGTAATCCGATTCTAAAATTGGGTTCTGCCAAGTTTAGTTAGGTTTCCTACTGGGTCACGCACGGACATGTCCCATCTATGTTTTTCAGGATCAGAGGTAGATACGCAATAGCAGACTTGCATTTAGCAGAGCACTCCATCTTCTTAGGTATAGATGGAGACTAAGGGAGACTTTGTCCACTTAGATTTCCTCGGGGTAGAATAGAGGTTGCGTTGTATCGGGTGTGGACCCTTTTTGGTTTCTTTTTAAGGGTTGGGGGGTCCTTTTTTGAATTTTGCCCACTTTAGTACTTTTGTACCCCTATACAGATCGTTGTATGCATGATGTACTTTTGTTCATATGATATAAAGTTTAGTAATTCCTTTCAATACTTTTGGATTTATTTTTGTTGGAGCATTGTACTTTACTTTACTTTTCCATACTAGTCTAGTATGTCGTAGTGGCATGCAGGTGTAATTTAGTTAATCACAATTAATGCCTAGTAGTATTAGATTTTAGGGGCTTCAAGCCCATTATCTGAATACTACGACAGCCTTGTCAGCTACATCTCATCCGTATTTGGGAGAGTGGGGCGTGACAGAGGACATGCCCTTTAGGAAATTATTGCAATTGTACTAAGACATCTTATTCAAATAATATAAGCTATTTGGCATTCTTTATCTATGTGATTATTTTATTTACACTGCTGAGTATGTTGTTACATTTATATTGCATAGGTAAATTCCTTGGAGAAGTGTGATGAACATTAGGATCCGGATGAGATAATGTTAACGAGACCAAATGAACTCGCTTGAGCACAACACCAAAATGTTCCTGGTCGAGGGAATATTAAGACAAGCAATATCACTTATTTAGGATAGACTAGTGTGCATTGATCTTTACTATTGGATGGTTATGGATGGTCCCATAGTTGCTCGGTGTGGGGACATCGTGTGACAACACACATATGCTTGTTGTGGAACAAGTTCACAGAATGACTCACCAAGATGCTCACACACATGTATCATAGTCTACATGTCAATGGAAGCATTCAAGTAACAATTGGCACAGTGTAGTCCTTATGAACATAGATGACTAAAGGACCTTGCATGTGTAAACATATGATTAGGCTTTTACCAAACATTGGCTAATGTGATCGGTGCGTCGGTGCTTGGTGGGTATAGTTGGAAGCATGCAAAGGGAGTGGCCACCTTGGTGGGATTCGTCTTCTCTGGTATGGAAGGTTAGTGTTACAAGAGAGCTAATAGGTTCATAGTAAATCCCTGGCCATGATGGGGGGGATGAACTTGTTAGGTGTAACAAGTGTCATCTTTTAGATAACTATAGATTGCATGTGACTCAAGGATTTTATAGTGTAGTTTGGGCTTGACTGATTCCATATGTCGACACCTTAGTGACATAGTCTTGATGAAGGGATTAGATTAGACGATAAGCTGTTACTGTCAGGCACAAGTCTTGGTTGGAAGAGATTCTAGTCTCTGACCAACAACTTAAGGACTGTTTCGAAATAGAGGACACGATGTGATCATGTCGGTGATAAAGTAAGAACCGGGCTATTAGAGTCTCACACTGATGATGACCTCTCACAAAAAGCGATGGGAACAATTTGTGTATATATGATAAACATGGGATTGATCATAATACTTATGATCAACATCGATAGGAAATAACGCATCATAAGGAGTTGAGAGAGAGAGAGGGAAATGGACGTAGGGAGTTACGAATATTCAACTCAAGAAGAAATGCCAAACTGATTTAGAACCACTTAGTCGATTGATGTTATGACATTAGTTGTCTAGTCGACTAATCCGTCTATTTAGTCGACTAATCAGTGTAGGATACGTAGCATAAATTTGGTTGGCAACTAGTCAACAAGCACATGTTGGCTAGTCGATAAACGTCTGATAGAACTGAATAGGGTTTATGAATTTGAGAATGATTTTATTCAAAATTTGGATCTAATCTTAATCAAAATTCTATAATTTCTATTACTCAGATTAGAAATCCTAAAAGACAAGCTTTCTTATTGAAAGCATCTTTGACTATATAATTGTGATTCAACTTGAACTCCAAATACGACATAGGTTAGGATGACCCCTAGAACTATATAAAGGGATCCTCTCCTCCCCTCTCAAAGTACAACAAGAACAAGCAATTAGAAACATCAAGAGATCCCAATCGTACAGATCAAGGTTCTTGCAACCCAGATCTTTTGTACGAAGATAGTCAAACCTATATGAGTAAGAATCACTTGCACCCAAGAAATTTTTTTTCCTTCTCTTCTAAAAGCCCCCTTAAGAGCTGTGTTTGGGAGGTGGTTTGATTTCAGGAAGATCTTATGGATCATGACATGGTAGTAATCACTGTGAGTCATTTTAAGAACTGTGATGGTGTGCGAGTCTTGGTCTTCAACGTAAGAGACTTTGAAATTTGCAGGTATCGCTTAAGAACACTCACACAAAGGTCAGATCTTTATCTTCAGTATTAATTGATAGTTCTTGTAGATATATCTTGGCTTAATTGCATGCTAGAATAAGAAAAAGTTTGATTTTTCTTGTCTTCCACTGATTTCTAAAATATTTAGAAAATATAGCATGTTTTCTTACATGCTACACTATGAAATATTTGAAATATGCTTATATTGGAATATAACTTGTGATTCAGAAAGATTAAATGTTTCATACACACATATGACGCAGGCATGGTATGTGATATGATATAAGACATTTCATGTTTCTAATATGAGATAGAATGCAACACATATTGATATATGCTTGTGAGACACTCGTGATTCCTTAGATAAATTTGTGATATTAGTTATGATACTTTGATCACACCACTCATGACACATTGAAAATTTGAATTCTTGCTTGACACATGTTTCATGAATTCATAACTCTAACATGTAGTTAAGCATATGACTTAATTTTTTAAATAAGGAAATTGAAAATGATTTATGAAATGTTGACAAATGTTCATTAATTTTTAATAGATATTGAGTCACTCCCATCTTTTTTAATGAAAAAGTGGAAGAAATAAGACATAATTATGTAAAATATACATAAATACTTGAATACATTGTTTGTTTGTAATCCATGGACATAAATGATTAATAGTGGTTACATTGCATCTATGACATAAATATTGGTTATATTGATGAAACCAATGTATAAATACATTTGAATGTTTATGTTGACATGTAGTCATTTATATGACACTTCTAGCACATTATCATGATACATATGTTACTTGAATAAATATGTTTGTTACTAACTTGAAATGCTGCATGTGGAGTTTTGTTTTGATTACTTAACATATATGCATCTTTGTAAGGGGAGTAAGCATATTTTAAAATATTTTATGTATTATATGTTTATCATTATCAAAAGGGGGAGAATGTTCGATATTGAGTCACTTATAATATATGTTTTGATGATGAGTAAACATATTCATTAGGAATTTAATGACAAAGTGGAAGAAATGGGACATAATTATGTAAAATATACATAAATACTTGAATACATTGTAATACACTTAGATTTATGAAATTCTATCATGCAGATGGTGATACACTTAGATGCTACAATAGTTTCTGTACCAAAGCAGGGTGTAATTTATATACATGCGATCATTACCTGTTCCCATAGTTTCTATACCAAAGTGGGGTGCAATTTATATACCTTCGATCATTACCTTTCTCAATACTGCTGGAACTCCAAGGTTCATACATAATCATAAAAACTCTTTCTTATCGTATTGTTGTTACCTTCTCATTTCTACACACCATATCTATTCTCAAAAAATCCCTATTTGATGAAGATTGATAGATTGCATTTTTATGATTGAAATTCATATCATTTTCTTTTAATTGTATGTTTGAGGATAATTCATGTCACAGATTTCCCCACTTACTTACTGTTATTTTGGATCCTTTTTAAAGATGGCATGTCCTTGCACAAAACAAAGGCAACCTTTATTGGCTTGTTAGAGGTGGGGAGAGTAAACAAATGGGTGGTTACAGAGAAGCGAGAAGATGCTCTAAAAAACAAAGCTGGTGTGAAAGCCATAATGAAACCTCGAATCATAATAGGTGATGTATCATTCACACCTCTCTACTATACCTTTGTGTGTGCTCAATCAGGTGCTTAGGGTTTTTCCATTTCAAGTCAATAACTTTTATAAATTTTCCTTTTCCTTTTGCTTTTTTTATTATACTATATTCTCAGTATATGTCTTTTTGTCATTAAATATTAGGTTGCATGTATTCGAGTTTGGGGTTGGTACTTATATCTTCTACTGTGGGCACTATGATATCACTATTTGGGGGAATCATTACAACACATACCTTTATTCCAATCAATTGCTTTCTTTGTTGTTGGTTTTATTACATTGGCACTTTTATTCCCAACATGTATGAGGTTTGATATTGGATTATGATGGTGGTGTGAAAAATACAAAGAGAAAAAAGAACTAGGGTTTCTCATAAATTGAAAATGAAAGATAAAAAAATACAAACAAAAGAGTTATATAGTCTTACACAATATCAAAAAAGACTATTCTATCATTAAGCAATAATTAACTTATTTTAACACCATACCTCAAACTCATGATGCTACTGTAAGGAGCATTAAGAGTTTGTCAAATAGAAAATAGAAGCGTAAAGCTAAATGCGACTTCGTAAACAAATCAGCAATCTTCTTGTAAGAAGAAACAAACGGTATTGTGATAGTGCCCCACTTAAAGTGGTATCGAGTGACATGACAATCAATCTCAATATGTTTGGTCAGCTCATGAAATACCAAATTGTGTGCATTCTTTATAGCACTCTTATTGTTACAATACAATGGAGTAGGGTAATGAAGAGAAACCCACATATGTGAAAGTAATTAAAGTAACCAAACTATCTCACAGGTAGTAGAAGCCATGGCACGATACTCTGCCTCTGTTGAAGATCTAAAAACAAATCTTGCTTCTTGCTTTTCGAAGAAATTAGAGAATCACCTAAAAAGATGCAATATTCAAGGTAGACTTACGATTTGTAGGATTATCAGTCTAATCAGCATCAGAATACGCATGCAACTATAAAGATGGGAGTAAAAGACTCTGAAATTGGGTGCCTCGAGGATACTGCAAGATCACAGAGCAACAGTCCAATGGACAATTGTAGGAGAAGTAACAAACTGACTAACTACATGAACGCCATGTGTAACATCTGGATGAGTGATACTGAGATACACTAAGCTACCAACAATAGTGCCGTAAAAACTAGGATCAGGTAAGGCATGACCATCTGAAGGAGTATATCAAGCATTAACCTCAAGAGGTATAACAACATTCTTGTTATCAATAAGATGAGCACGTTCAAATATGTCAGCTATATACGTAGACTGAGAATGAAGATAACCTTTTAGAGAAGATACAACTTCAATACCCAGAAAGTAACGTAGTAAGTACAAATCCTTTATTGTAAAACACCCAGCTAACTCCAACTTTAGCAGCGCAATCTCATCGACAACATCGCCGATAATCATGTCATCAACATACAAAGATAATAAAATATGTCGGACTGTTGTGTTTTTGATAAATGATGTTGAGTCATGTTGGCTAGGTCAAAGCCAAGTAAAGAAACCACAGTGGAGAACTTCTCAAACCAGGCTCGGTGTGCCTATTTAAGACCATAAAAAGATTTTTAGAGCTCACAAACTTCAACAAGTTGTTGATGAACACCAGGAGGATGAACCATGCAGACTTCATGAAGATTACCATTCAAAAAGGCATTTAACATCTATTTGAGATATGCACCATCGACAAATAGAGGAAACTATAATAATGGTGCGAATTGTAGTCATTTTTGTAACTGGTGCAAAAGTCCTCTTATAATCCATGCCATACTCCTAAGAATAACCATCATCTGCCAATCTAGCTTTGTACCATTCAATAGAGCCATCAAACTTGGTTTTAATTTTATAGACCCAACGAGAACAAATTACTCATTTTCCCGATGGTATAGGCATTAAATCCCAAGCATTTGTCTGATGTAGTGTAGTAAGTTCTTCAGCCATAGCATTATGCCAACGTGGACCATGAACAACCTCTTTATTTGACAAAGGCCTAGAAAGACGATGAACATCTGCTAAGAAGGAAATAAATGAGCTAGAATAACAAGAATAAGCAAAGCCTAATAGCTGAGGGGACTTACACGTATGCTAGGGTAGCAAAGAGCATGATGATCCATAGTCTCACGAAGTGATTGTGCAGGCGTAGAAGGATTGTGAGAAACACCTGTATTAGGAGCCAAAGTACCAGTATCTGTAGGAATGTCAATAGGAACCCAGCAAGAGTCATGATCTAAAGTGATCGCATCAGTATTAATAGTATCATGAGTGAATGGATCAATGGGAATAAGATCAGATGTAGTCATATTATTTGCACTAGCTGGTCTAAAAATGGTAATATGTTCAAGAAACACAACATGCCGAGAGACATATAACTTTTTGTTGACTGGATCAAAATAGTGATATCACTTTTAACCCGCACCATAACCTAGAAAGACACAAACACTGGACTATGAAGAAAAATTTCTACGTTTGACATTCGAGAGAAGGATAAATCAATTAGAACCAAAGACACAAAAGGAAGAGTAATTAGGAGCAGATCTGTATAATGACTGAAAAGGTGACAAACCTGAATTATGGGAGGTAGGAATTCTGTTAATGAGATGAACATCAGTATGAATTGCTTCCTCTTAAAATTCACTAGGAACATATGCAGGCAATAAAAGAGAACGAGCTATTTCAACAAGATACCTATGTTTCCTTTTAGCCGTATCATTCTACTCTAGAGTTCCTCTACAATAAGTTTGAAGAATAGTTACATTGGAAACAAGTAGGTCAGAGAATTGATTAGAAGTTTACTTTCCACCTAAATCACATAGAAAACACATCATAACAGCATAATGTTGAGTTTTCACAAGAGCACGGAAATCATTGAAGACATGGAAATAAATTAGAGCAACTCTTCATAAGATAAACCCAACAATAACGTATGTACTCATCGATAAATGCAACATAATATATGGAACCCCTTTTGTGTCTATAGGAGAAGATCTCCACACATCAGAATGAATCTGATCAAAATGCACAAGAGAAGAAGAGATACTTTTGCTAAATGGTAAAGAAGAGAATTTGCCAATTTGCAACCACTGCAATCAGAAATATCTTGAGGTTTCAAATTTCCTAATGATCCTGAGGAAGACAAAAAACATAAGCGTGATGCTGAAACATAACGAACATGAGAATGCCATAAATAAACGTCAGAAGAAGAATGGATTGAACAAAAAGATGAAAAATCAACACGGGTACTTGCGAACTCTGATACCTTGAGCTCATTCATAACATAGCCCTTTCATATGGCCTATTCCAATCCGCTTCATGGATTAAGCATCATGCACATAAAATTTCGAATAGGAAAAAGAGACTTAGAATCCAGATTCACATAATTAACTAACAGAAATATGACTCATGGTAAGATTTGGAATGTAGTAGACATCATGGAGAGACAAGTGAGGTATGAGAATTGATCCAACATGTGCCTAAGGCTTGGGGATGCCATCTACAGTTGTAATAGACATAGATGATTTAGGAAAGAAATAAACAAACAAAGATAAATCAAGTGACACATGATGGTAAGCTCTAGAATCGAGAACCCATAAAGGAGATGATATACTTAACAAACTTGAAGATGACAAACCCATTTATGAGGAGGCAGATACTGCATGGGGCTAGGCTGAAACTGCTCGAACATATGTGGGTTTATTAATGGTGATTGAAATGGTTGTTGAGGTTGTTGTTTCTGAGGTCTGGCTCTGCTTAACAGAATAGGACATTGAAATTTCCATTGACCTTTTTGCTTACAATAGCGACACTCATTAGAAGCAACCTTTGAAGGAGACCGACTCTGATGATGATGTCGTTGAGGTGTTGTAAATGGAAAACTAATGGAATGCAAAGAATCATCACGTTCTCTAACTTAGCCGATAAAAACATGTCTTTGAGGTGTTGTAAAGGGAAAACTAATGGAATGCAAAGAATCACCATGTTCTCTAACTTAGCCCATATTTAAACCCCAACAAGTGGTATCAGAGCCAAACCCCTAACTTAGCCGATGTGGAATTAAGCAATAACCTTCTGAGAGCTGCCAAGGTGCCATATGGTTCTGAGCTTCCATATGGAATTAATCTCTCGAGTAATGATTTGGACTTCACATAAGGCGTACTTCCCTATACAGTAAAGAAGTGACTTCAACGAGCATATGCGACTATGTTTGAGGTGGAGATTTATGAGCTATAAAGCATATTCTCACATCGGCTAAACGAGGTGATTTGATGGGTATAAATATGAGAATTGAATCTTAATTGGCATGAGACCTTTTAGGAAGAGCCTAATAACAAAACCATGTAAGCCTTGCCCAAACTGGACAATATCATACCAGAATGGAGATTGATGAGTTTTGTGTGCTCATATTTAAACCCCAACAACATTCACAATCAACATTCTCTCCCTGCACCAATCAACATGTTCCCTATCACAATCAAAGTTCTCTTCATGTGCTAATCAAGTCTCAATTTTCTTCCTGGTAATCTCAAGATATATGCCCAAGCACATGTTTGGCACAGGAAAGATTGACAAAATTTTTGGGCATACATATGTTAATATTTGGGCTGATTGCAAAAAAATAATATTGCAGCAAATTCCTTGAAACCCTAGAATCACGAAGAACAACACATTGACAAAATCCAGATCATACTGGACCACCAGATCCTTCAGCAACAAGATACTCCAAGACAACGACAAGGTACACTGGAGCTCTGGTGCCGACTCTATCTGGTTACTTGCTAGCAATTAATTATGAATATAATCCTTTCTATTATTCACCGAGCGGAAGACGATAACCCAAAATTTCATAGCTTTGATGCCACGTGAAAATTACAAAGTGAAAAAAGAACTAGGGTTTCTCATAAATTGCAAGTAAAAGATAAAAATACAAGGAAAAGAGTTATATAGTCTTACAAAATAACAAAAAAGACTATTCTACATTACAAAATAGTTAACTCATGTTAACAAATGGATCATTGGAATGATTTTGTTGTATGCTCCTACTACACGTCCTTCCCAAGATGTATGTAAGAAGTTAGCCATGGCATATCCATGGTTTCTTACTATGTTCAAAATAGTTTTGCAAAGAAGCATCACAATTCTCATTTCATTTGGTGAATCACCATCTTGTATCAGGATAGATTTCAGCCACCAGATTGTGAGAAAGTAAGGCTTCAGGAATTCTATAAGGAGGATTATGGTATATGCATATATTCATGTATTCATCTAAATTTTGAACTTCCTCTTTTACAAACTTGATTATGATATATGCACATATTCATAAAATTAGAAACTTTTCTATTCGAGAACATGAATATAACCTTTTGAAAGTTAGATTTTTACATAGTATCAATTCTAGAATGAATCACTATGATAAAAAAATGTAGAATGAATCACAATAATAAAAACAAAATCTAGAATGAATGTCGTTGCTACTGAAATAAATGGCAAATGCACTGTCGTTTTCATTGATATCATTAGCAACAGCAACAAGTGAGACATATTACTGTTGATATCAATGGAAATGAAGTATAGTCATTTCCATTGGTATCATACTTGACCAAATTGCAATGGAAATGACCATTGTCGTTGCCATTGCCTGCCGCACTAATGGCAATGACCTCTCGGCATGAATCTTAAAAGCTTTTCATAACGACAAATATTTTGTCAAAAGGAACTATAACAATGAACTATAAGTATAACAATGAAATATCGGAGCCAGTTTAGGAGATCTAGCCTAGATTGACCATGTTTAACTCTATAGATAGTGCTTTTGCTGAGGGTCAGTCTATTTCACGCCCCCTAGGTTTAATGGAGGTGATTATGCTTATTGGAAAAATCGAATGAAAATCTACCTTATTTCTATTGATTATAAAGCTCGGCAAATAATTGAAAAGGATATAAAGTGCATGTTATTAAAGTAGATGGTGTTGAGATTGAAAAACCAAATGACAAATGGGATGATAATGATTGGAAATATTATTCTTTAAATGCTAAAGCTATCAATGCTCTCATTTGTGCACTTGATAAATCTAAATATAATAGAATCTCACATTGTTTAACTGCGCAGGAAATATGGCATACATTGGAGGTGACGCACGAGGGAACGTCACAGGTGAAGGAGTCTAGATTTGCTCTTCGGAGCACATAGTACGATGGATTTTGCATGCAACCATCAGAGACAATATCAGAGATGTTTGCGAGATTCACCAACATTGTCTACAAGTCTAGCTCGCTCGGTAAACCATATTCTAGTCTTGAACAGGTGAGGAAATTATTAAGAGCGCTGCCAAGCTCTTTCAGACCTAAAGTCACTGCCATCCAAGAAGCGAAGGATCTATCACAGATGAGGGTGGAGGACTTGATAGGTAATCTAATGTCCTACGAGCTTGAATTGCAAAATGTCGAAGAAAGAGAGAAACCCGAGGAAAAGGAGAAAGCTTCAAAGCCACTTGCTCTGAAAACTAGCGAAGATGAAGATGATGATGAGGAGATGGCGCTAATGGTTAGAAATTTCAGAAAGTTCGTTAGAACTCCTCAAGGAAGATTAGAAATGCATAGAAGGTACATTCGCTCTAACACTTTTAATTACGATAAAAATTCTTCTGAACAAGATTATGCTAATAGAGTTGAATACTTCAAATGCAGGAAAACGGGGCATTTCGCGAAGCAATGCAGACAAGAGACTGCTCAGGTTGCTAAAGATAAAGGAAAGGCTAAGATGCTAACTTGGGGCATGGACAGCGAAGCTGAGGATGAGGATGAAGAGGTGGTAGCCACTCCGCCGTCGTCTGCTTAATGACAAAAAGCGATGAGGTAAATTCCTTTACTAAAGCCGAATTGTTTGATGTTTGTAAAGGAATGCAAAATGAAATTAATTAGTTATAACTCACGTTGAATGACTTTAGGGATGCTAGATTTAAATTACAAAAAGAAAATTGTGACATTTCTGAAGAAGTTGACATTCTTAAAGAAAACTTAAAGAACGTGATTCTATCATTGCCATTATGAAAAAGGAAAAATCATGCTTTAATGAAGAAGATGTTTATCTCTCTTGCCCTTCCTTATTGAATGCAATTATCATGCTTAAGCTAGATTTGACTAAGCTCGAAATTGAAAAAGACTATGTGATTAAAGAGCTTAATGATAATTTGTGCATGGTAAATAACGAACTTAAAAAGAAAATGGATGAATTTGAAAAGAAGGAAGAGGAAAACAAGAGAGCTTTTATAAGTAAGTGTACTTTGCTTGTAGATGAAAATAAATTGTTAAAAGCCAAAGTTTCTAATCTTGAATTAGCCATTAAGAAATTCTCTATGGGAAAACAATCATTGGGTACCATTTTAGAGAATCAATTATATGACAATAATAGAAGAGGACTTGGATTTGGTTTGAAAAACGTTGAAAAGCCCAAATTTAAGAAAATCCACAATGTGCCTTCCATTGTGAAAAACTTACATGCAAAGTGCTTTACTTGTGATAGTGTAGGCCATACATCCTATCATTGTAAGTTTAGGAACACAAACATAAAGTTCAAACAAGTGTGGGTTACTAAATCTTTAATGGCTAACATTAGTGGACCTTGTTGGGTTTCATGGTCACACTTAAGTTAAGTGACTTAACACCTTTCATGTAGGTGAGATGGAGATTTGGCGAGGAGGAATACATTGAAAGTTTCATTCTTTTAGCTCCTTAGTCAAATAGCGACGCGAAGGTATACTTCTTTTCACTCTTTGCATTCATTACATACCTTCATAGTTTTTGCGTGTGCTTGACTTATTTTTTGTTTGGGGTGCTTGCTTGTTTGATTTTTAGGCTTGTTTTAGTTCTTTATAAAAGAAAAACAAAAAAAAATTTGAAAAACCAAAAATAAAAAAAAGTGTGCTTATTGAATACCTCCTTATGAATATTTATAATTGTATTATTGGATGTTCATTCCTATCCCATGTAGAAGTTAATTCATTATTGTTGTAGCTACATGAACATGTTGTTATCTTTTAGTAGCCATGACATGTCTCATAAATTTCAAATTTGACTTCTACACCTACATTTGCACTTTCACGAAAATAGATTTTTAGTGCTTTCGGAGATTCTTTTCAAGAATATTGGAAAGTGAATGTATGAATGATTAAAAATTCTGAATTTTCTAAGGGATATGATGTGTTTAAGCCATGGATAAAAATTGAGCACAAAAGAATTGAAAAAAAATGCTCTTTATGAAAAATGGATACACTTCATGGCTAATACACAACCCACGAGTATCCAACTTATGCTAAATGGGTAATCATTAGTGTTGGTGTATATAACTCGTCAAGTGATCACTCCTTATTTTACACCCTTTTCCCGCATGTTTGCATGCCATTTTGATCGCCCAAATCATGTTTTTCACGATATATCGACGATATTGCGATGCTTTTCACGATTTGTTGTTTTTGTCGCATTTCAGGTGATTTGGCGCGATTAGGAGTGATCTCGAGATGCGTGTAATCTAGACGGCCACCGACGACCTCCCCGAGGGGTATTTTGTTGTTGGAGAGGAGCGGAAGAAGAATGGACGTCGCCGGAGCGACGAGGAGGCCAAAACGACCAGTTTGGGCATTTTTTGTGTCCCACTCGGCCGAGTGGAGGAGCCACTCGGCCGACCAGCGAGACACTGCTCGGCCGACCAATTCAGACACGAGTTACCTGTGCACTCGGCCGAGCACAGAAGACCCACTCGGCCGAGTGACGATACCACGTCCGCCCGAGTGGCGCCCAGACGAAGGCTCTCAAAAAGACCGAAGTTACTGTTTTTCGGCCATCTGAGCTTCAGAAGACCCACTCGGCCGAGTGGCAAATCCCGTCCGCCCGAGTGAAGTGAAGCCATCGGCCGAGTGACGACAACTCACTCGGCCGAGCCGCCCCCGAACTGAAGACCCCTGAAGCCCACGACTTACTGGAAATTGACAGGGTTTTCACTCGGCCGAGCGACTTTTGTCACTCGGCCGAGTGCGATGCGCTGCCTGTAGCGAAATTTGCGGAAAACAGGCTGTGCAGGGGCGTTTTGGTCAGGATTTTTAGACGATTTTTGGGGCTATTTAAGCTCTGTTTTTACCCTAGTTTTGGGGGCCTCCTCTGAGATTTTTTGGCAGCTTTTTGAGTCTACTTTTTGAGCTTTATTAATTGTGATTGGTGAAGAGAAAAACTTGGATTTTTATTGGGTTGATTGAAGATCTACATTGGTTTGCACTTCTCTTCCACAAAAACTCTATTTTTATTGTTTATATCATTGTTGTGATGAATTCCATTGTCTATTTCATTGCTAATTATTGTGCTATTGCTATGATTAGTGAGTAGTCTCCACGTCTTGGGGCGTGGGGATGAACCCTACCAACCCAATTTCGTATTTGTGTTGAATCGGTAGAAATTGAGCTAGGATTGTTATTAGGGATTAGATTGGGATCGAATTACTACGGATAGCTAGGTATTCACATCAATTGGGATTTGCAAGAAATTGGATCCCAATTCGATAGGAAGCCCTAGAAATCCGAATTGGGTTGGAGTCGGATTTTCGAAGTATCGGTTTGCAAGAAATTGGACCGATGCTAGGATCTCCGGTTGCAATTCCGCGCCGATACCCGTTTGCAAGAGATTGGACGGGTAGGAACTATCCTAATTTAGATTGTGGACCGAGTTTGCAAGAGATTGGGCTCGGTGCGCAATTGGACGATGATGTTGATCCTAATGCTAGCTTCCCTAGGCTAGGGTTTGCAAGAGATTGGACCCAAACCTAGGATAGCTATAGACCGGCAACAGCGCGAGAGCGTGAGCTTGGTTCCACATTTAGTTACAACTAGTTCATCCAAATTCTCATCCTAGCGATTTCGATACCGGCGAACCACAATTGTGAAATACGGTGAGTAGTGGGGATTCCCCATTCCCTAGGCGTTCTCTATTTGATTTGATATTTCGCACTTTTGTCTGACGATTGTGACAGGATCGCCCAAGGCAATTATCCCTCTGAATAGCCAGGTTGATTAGGAGCAAGCACGGTCATTCGTCCTCCCTGTGTTCGATACCCGCTCGCCGCTATACCGTGCGCTTGCGGTAAAACTACAACCGTCGTCCCGGGACGTGTACGCCGGGGCGCGATCAAGTTTTTGGCGCCGTTGCCGGGGAGGCGATTGCGTTTGATTCTTTTTCACCTAGCTATTTCTTTCTTTTATTTTCTTTTTATTTTATTTCTTTTACCATTATTATTTCCTTTGCTATTTTTACCTAACCCTTCCACGGTACTAATCATCTCTTTGAAACTCTGTTTTCACTGTGCATGTACACACGATCTACGGCGGACCCCGAAGCCCTATTATTCGATCCCGAGATCGAACGTACCGCGCGGAGACTCAGAGCGGAAGGGAGACAATATCCGGAAGGGGGGTTTATGACCAACCGGGAAACTCCCGAAGAATTGGCGGCGAGAATGGCGAGAATAATTTCTATTCGCGATAGGCTTCGGCCTAAAACCTCTTCTACTACGTCATCCATCGCCGTGCCGGAGTTGGCGGCCGACAAGAACTTCGAGCTAAAGACGGGACTGGTGGTTTTGATGCAACAAGACCCCTTTCATGGGAACGCTCACGAGAACCCCCACTACCACATCCAATCATTCTTGTCGAAGTGCGCCACTTTCCAAATGCCGGGGGGTCCCGATTGATGCCATCAGACTGCGCCTCTTCCCCTTCACGCTAAAGGACAAAGCACTCTATTGGCTGAGGACGCAAGCTGACGGAGTTTTCACCTCTTGGGACGGGTTGGCGGATGCATTCATTGATAAATTCTATCCACCATCCAAGACGGTGAAGATCCGGAGCGCTCTCATGTCCTTCAAGCAAGGACCACACGAGACGCTCTATGAATCTTGGGAGCGATTTAAGGATTTGCAGCACCAGTGCCCGCACCACAGTATAGAAGATTGGGAGTTAGTGCACAGCTTCTACAACGGTCTCCAACCAGGGACCAAACAAATTATTGATGCCGCGGCGAATGGTGCAATCTTGTCAAAGACTCCCGAGGAAGCTACGGCCCTAATTGAGGAGATGGCCTCTAATAACCAACAATGGGGCGATGAGCGAGGACACTCTACGTCCTCCTTAAAGCCGACTAGCATCTACGAGGCAAAGGCCGTAGCGGAGCTTACGAGCAAATTCGATTCTCTCCACAAGGTGGTGGAGAGATTGGAGAAATTCATCACGGAGCCCCAAGGAAGCCCTTCCACCTCCGCGCCGGCAAGCCAAATGAGTGATTGGCAAGACCAATCTCAAGCCATGTATTCGGGAGGAGAGCAAGGAGAAGGATCCTTGGAGCAAGTGCAATATGTTGCGGGAAACCAAGGGTATTGGTCCAATCCGGCCGCAAGAAATCACCCGGGATTCTCCTACGCCAACAATGAAGGAGCTTTGAACCCGCCACAACAACCGCCTAATCAAGCTCGACCACCACCACCCCAACAACAATACTATCCGCCGAGGGGACCTCCACAACAAAACTTCCAACCAAAGCAACAAGTCCCACCTTATAGGCCTCCCGGATACAACCAAGGGTGGAGGAATCAAAACCAAAACCCTCCACAAGCTCCACAAAGATCCGATTTCGAAACTAGAGTGGAGGCGTTCATGGTCGAACAAAACAAGGTGAATGCTACTTTGAAGGCGGGGCAAGACTCCCTTAACACCGTAGTGGCTCAAATATCGAAGCAATTGGCATTGCTCAATCGGAACACTCAAAGATTGCCGGCGCAACCGGAGCAAAACCCACGGGGCAACACGGGCCACATCAATGCCGTAGTTGCCGTTACTACTAGAGGCGGGAAGGACACTACCCCCGCCATGATTCCTATTGAGGACCCCGTGGAGGAAAGCGTGGAGCCGGTTGAGCCGGTAGTTGAGATTGAAAAGGAGAAGAAGCCACAAGACAAGGAGAAATCTAGGGCGGAGCTATTAATTGAGGAGAGGCGCTTCATGCCACCGGTCCCATTCCCCCAAAGACTAGCGAAAGCAAAAATGGAGAAAAGGCTAGCGAAATTCCTCGAGTATCTAAGAGGAGTTAGCCTAAATATTCCCTTCCTTGACGCCATCATCGAGATCCCCACATATGCCAAATTCTTGAAGGACTTGATTTCGGGGAGAAAGAGGAAGGAAAAGATCATGCTAGCCGAGGAGGGCTCTTGGTTCACCAAGAGAGAAAAGGAGCCGGCAAAATTTAAAGATCCGGGGAGTTTTCGGATTCCTTGCACGTTGGGCGGCGTGCCTCTTCAAAAGGCGTTGGTCGATCTTGGGGCTAGTGTGAGTCTCATGCCCCTCTCCATGTTCTTAAAGCTTAACACCGGGACAAAGTTGAAACCCACCGACATGCGCATTCAATTAGCCGATGGACGGATAACAAGGCCGGTGGGGATTGCCGAAGACATCCCACTTCAAGTCCCGGGAGGAATATGCTTGCCATGTGACTTCGTCATCATGGACATTAAGGAGGAGGGAGACACCTCATTGATACTTGGGCGCCCATTCCTCGCCACCGCCGGAGTCATCGTCGACGTGCGCGAAGGTACCTTAACCTTAAACGTCGGAAACATCGAGGTGGAACTCCACATTCCCAAGGCAATGAAGCACATGCCTTACCATGAGGAGCTCGATTATATGGACCTCCTTGATGAGGTGATAGAGGAGGCGATTCCTCACTCAATTGGTGCCCTTTTTGATGAAGAATTGGATGAAAGCCCGGATTTAGGCCATGAGGACAATAATGATGATTCCCCCGACTTCTCCGCTGATGAAGATGAAGGCGACGCTGATGTCGCAAGGATTCGAGAGCTCTGCAAGCTCTCGAAATCAAAGTCTCCAAAGAAAGCTCCGCCGGTACGGAAATCGGCATCGCCGGCTAAGCCGTTGACCGGGGCAAATGCTAGCTTGGGGGAGCCTCCCCCCAACACTATTCGAGATAGGAGACCACCGCGGGAGAACGCTTCGCCGCCACGTCCGAATCCAAGCGCGCTCCCCGGAAAGTTTGACGGGTGCATCTCATATGCACCAAACATCCCGCATTGATTGAAAATTATAGGGGGTCGAGCTCACGACCTAAAACGAGCGCTTGTCGGGAGGCAACCCGACGGTTTTTGCTTTATTTTCGTTTTTCTTTATTTTCGTTTTAGAAATTTTTAGTGTTTTGAGTCGATCGCCAAAAATTTTGTGATAACGGGTCCCATTTTTCTTGACAGGAGAGGAGATAGGTAGACCCATCATGAGGAAGATGAATGAGGCAACGAGGAGCGCCCAAAGAAGGCGTTCGACGCCTAGGAGGAGCATGAAATCGACTGGAGGAAGAAAGACGGAGTTTAGAGTCCAAACGAAGATAAACAGCAGAAATTAAGGCTCACTCGGCCGAGTATACTAGTCACTCGGCCGAGTCCAGAAGTTCGTCCGGCCGAGCCGCTCACGAACGAGGGAAGTCTGCTGTACCCAACTCTCTGTCTATTTTCCTCATTTCATAAGAACTGCCACTCGGCCGAGTATATATATGCACTCGGCCGAGTAAATCGGATACCCTCCTAGGGCGAGTCATGCCGAGTAGCTTGAGTCACTCGGCCGAATGGACTTACTCCACTCGGCCGAGGCTGGCAAAGCCACTCGGCCGAAGCGACATCGGGGAGAAATTTTTAATTGCCTCGCTCGGCCGAGTGAGTAAAGTCACTCGGCCGAGTCGTAACTTTTTTAATATAAAACCGAGGGGGGCACAGTTTTCGAAAACGAAAAAACCCTTCGCCCGCGCCCCCTCAGCTCTCCCTCGCCCGATCTCGCCTCGCCGCTCGCCCACTCGCCCGCGCGCGCCGCCGCTCGGCCTGCCGACGCCGGCCGCCCGTCGCCGGACTCCGCCCGAGTCGCCGCCGGCAACCCCGCCTCCGATCACCTCCGGTTCGCTTATTTTCACCGTTTTCTCCTCTCCTCGTGTATTTTTTTTGAGGATCCATGTGCTAAACGCCCCCCTAACCCAAATCAATTCCTATATCTATCTGTTATACCCCTATTGCTCCATACATTTTGATTCTTACTCGCTGATATCGCCTTTCCATGCGCAGGTTGCTTTTTGGAGCTTAGGGGAGCTCAGGGGAGCTTCTACGGGCTGCTCAGGACTTCGTGGAGGCGCGGACTTCGCACGCTTTCACTACTTAGCACTCGCGGCGTGTTTGGGTAAACTCTTTCCACACTTTGTGCACACGCCGCACTTTTCACTTTTTCGGCGCGCGCTCGGGGCAGATATGCCGCCCCGGACACGGCCGCGGTCGAAGAGAGCTTCCGCCAAGCGGAAGCGGTCGGATGATGCCGGCCCCTCCCACGAGTTGGAGGACTCTCCTCCACCGTCCCCCGCACACCCCGCACAGCCTGCAGGCCCCGCACACCCCGCACAGCCTGCAGCGCACCCACAGCCTGCACAGCCTCTCCCCGCCGATCCACAGCCACCACCACCGGCTCCTCTGGTCGGGCCGCTCGGGATTACGTTCCGAGACGACGCACACCGCGCCGTCTTCGAGCGTATCTCGCAGCGCTCGATCGTACCCTCCAGGTTCGCACACCTCGCTGACCTAGGACGCCTGGGGGTACTTGAGGGGATGCTCACGTTGTACGACAACGTGGGCTGGCGAGATTTTTTCCAGGTGTCGGCGGATACTTTTACCCGTCCGACACTTGAGGTTTTGAGTTCTATCGCCCGGACCGATGAGGGATGCTCATTCCGGTTCATGGATCGAGAGTGCCAGGTCACTCTCGATATGATGAGAGCATTTTTCTCATGGCCCGCAGTCCCCGGAGCCGATCGCGGTTATGGCCCCACACATATCCCTCCACCCTCTTTCGACGCCGGTGCCTTCTGGGCACGTATCACGGGTCTCCACGCCGCCTTTGACCCTAGTAGGGCCAAGGCCTCGGCCATCGTACATCCCTGCCTACGCATTGCCCAGCGCCTCATGGCGACTACCTTTTTGGCCAGATATGAGCCGGGCACGATGTCTACGCCAGAGCTTTACATGCTCTATGCGATGACACGTCCCAGAGCTCTATCTAGGGATGGAGACGAGCTTGTCCCCGCCGTCGTGATCGATATCGCGGCATGGTACTTAGACCGCATCATTGTATCGGTGGGCGCTCGCTCACCGATATGCTGCGGCGGCCTGATTACCCTGCTGGCTCTTATGACCGGCGAGGATTTCCCCGACGACCTGCGACGCGTTCCGGGCCCCACTTCCTTGTCGATAGACGTTATGGCCCGGATGAAGATGCTGCGTCCGCACGGCGAGCGTCACTGGGTCTGGTTGCACGGCCCCTATGGGGCCGATTACATGATTCTCCCGAGCCCTGCTCGGACTCTGATTGCACCAGCCCACGTTGACTGGCTTCCGGCGATGGATGTCCTCATCCCCGCCGCCTACGTGCTCGAGGCCGAGGAGGCCGAGCAGGGCCCCGCTGCCCACGCTGCCCAGGCTGCTCCCGCAGACCCTGCTGCGCACCCTGCCGAGCCTGCTGCCCACCCCGTCGACCCTGTGGCCTCTCAGCCTGTTCCTGACGTTTCCACTGCTCTTGACACTTCTGTCCCTACCTCTGCCTGTGTCGAGAGTACTTTTGCTGAGCCCACTTCCACCACTGTCACCACTTCCGAGGCTGTCCCCACCACTCCCGCTGCCACCTCCGGCCCTCTGTCCGTGGAGCCTCTTTGCTCCGCACTCCCCGAGCGCCCGCCGACCATAGTCGAGTGCGGAGAGCCCTCGTTCACTTCGGTCGTGGAGACCATGGTTAGCATGATCTCCGCTGGGGTTACACCTTTTGGACCGCACACTTCTGCCCCAGCGGGAGATTCCTCTGTCTCCACCGCCGCCTTATTCTCCGAGAGCGTCATGGCGTCTGTCCACACTTCTGTGCCACCGACCTCACTAGCCGCCTCACAGCCGCTTTTGTACTCTTCTTCCGCTGCCGCTGCCTCCACTTCTCACCGCCCGCCCCGGCCTCACACTGAGGCCCGGCCCACATTTCCAGGCGCGGCCCCTTTTGTCCCATTCCCTGCTGAGCCCGTTACATACTCCACACGCGTACGCCAGCCTCGCCCTGCACAGCCTAGACCGGTGCGTCCCTCTGCACCACCCCCGCCCGACACTGTACTGCAGAGCATACGTGCTCTTGAGGTGGCGGTGAGTGGTCTTAGAGGAGACCTTCGGACCCTGTCCTCCACCGTCTCTACGATGGCTGGACGCTTTGACCTGATCCCTCAGATCCACTACTGCCTGACACAGATCTTAGAGCGTCTCCCGCGCGTACCCCCACCCACCCAGCAGGTTCCCACACACACTCCCACACACGCTCGACCTGCTTCCACTCCCACGCCCACCCCAGCTCAGCAGCCTACACCACCACCACCTCCACCTCCGCCTCAGGACGGAGACGGCGCGGCACCGCCTTCTTAGGCACTCTTGATGCCTTGATCCATTCCTGTCGTTGTGCTGCCCGTCTCTGCTGGGTCCTGATGCACTTTTGTCCACCCCCCTCCCCTCACTTATTTTAGGATTATATTTTTGATCATATCTATTTGTGCATATCATATCATATCTACTCGGGATTCTCATTTTTGATCGCATCTATATATATCTTTTTTTTGGGAGAGAGGGAGAGTTCTGGGTGCCATATTTATTTTCGTATCACTCCTAGCTGTGCATGCATCATTTCCGCATCATATTTTCATTTCTTACTTTTCCTTTTATTATATTTTTTCTTCCCATCATGCATGCATCCTCACTTGCCCCTCACATTGCTTGTCTCTCTGTGTGCCACACTTTGCACATTGAGGACACTGTGCCGTTTAGCTTGGGGGAGTGAGCTTTCACGTTCTTTTTTCGATTTGCCACCTTTATTTTCAGTTTTTCACACCGCTTTTCACTTTTGCACTCATTTTTCGTTATTTTCCTTTTGTTTTGCCATGCATCACGTTTTCCTTACTTTCCTGTGTGCCGCATTGCATAGTTCTATTTTCCTTTTATCTTTACTTCTTCCTTATCTTTCATCTCATGCTAGAGATGAATTTTCTGTGATGATGTCTACGTGGAGTTAGCTTATTCTATATGCATGCTATATTTGTCGTGTCTTAGATTTCATTTCTGATATCATATGCTATGACTCGCTTGCATTTAGAAATAGGAGCCCACACTTTTTCCTCATGAAAATGGATGAAATTTTATTATTAGCTGAGCCTGAATATTCATATGTATGCTATCACAGAGAACACACCAAGATTCACGCATTGAATGCCTATATCTGGAGTACTGACTTCTTTTCCTTTATCACTTCTATATGCATGAATTGTACACTTCACTTCCGGATGATTGAATGATGGTTAGCTATGATATATCTGGATTAGTTAGCTTTTTTGTGATCGAAACTGAGTAGATTAGATTACCCTGCTGAAGTTGTCGTGCATGTCTTATAGAGTGAGCCGAGAGTTATATTTATTTCTTTCTCCACAAATCTTGAACAACATTTCTCTACTTTTAAAATCATTGGTGAATCTCCCCTTAGTGATTCTATTTTATGGCATTTCCCCCGCTATTAATTCCTAGCTCCAAATCTCTTCTTTCAAAAAAAAAAAGAAAAAATATATAATAAAAGAGAGAAGAACATTCTCGTAGATCATTATCTCTCTTTGAATTGGGATCATTGTATATAAAAAAAAAAGAGAAAAAAAGAGTGAGAAAAGAGAGAAAAGAGGAAAAATCCTCAATAAAAGATCCCAATCGCTTATTTTCTTTCTTTCTTCTTTCTCTTCTTTGCCTTTGGAGCTTTATGAAAATGGGGATGTAAATATTTTTGTGCCACCACGCTTATAGATAAGCTTGGGGGAGGAGATCCATTGATGTGTGAGAGAGCGACTACTTGACATTGCACGACAACCTAGGCTAAGTAATATTCTATACTCGGTGAGATTGTTTCTAGCTTTACGAAATCCAGAAATCTAAGCCTAGCATTCATTTCATGAAACCCATACTTTTCTATTCTCTCTATTCTATGATGTGATACTCTTATACTCCAGATAGAAAGCGTTCAATTGAAAAGTGTGTGATCTGAGACTTGTATACCGCTTTAGATGACTCAGGCGATGTTAATTTTAAAATCATTCCGTTTTTCATGATTATACCGTTGTTCGTGGGTTTTCTACTTTCTACTTGCACTATTCTACTATGATATCAAAATGAGATTCTTTGACATGTATTTCTCACTCGGTGCATGCTATAAGAGTAGGTGAAACCCACGTCCTGAGGAAATGATCTAGCATCCTACCTCTTCTTTCTTTCTTTCTTTATTTTCGTTTGGTTTTCATTCTTCTTCGTTTTTCTTTTTTTTTCTTCGTTTTTCGCCGTTTTCGTTTTACGAATCCACCGGGTTCGCTTTTTACTTATCTTCCTCGAGGACGAGTAAGAGGCAAGCTTGGGGGATTTTGATCACTCCTTATTTTACACCCTTTTCCCGCATGTTTGCATGCCATTTTGATCGCCCAAATCATGTTTTTCACGATATATCGACGATATTGCGATGCTTTTCACGATTTGTTGTTTTTGTCGCATTTCAGGTGATTTGGCGCGATTAGGAGTGATCTCGAGATGCGTGTAATCTAGACGGCCACCGACGACCTCCCCGAGGGGTATTTTGTTGTTGGAGAGGAGCGGAAGAAGAATGGACGTCGCCGGAGCGACGAGGAGGCCAAAACGACCAGTTTGGGCATTTTTTGTGTCCCACTCGGCCGAGTGGAGGAGCCACTCGGCCGACCAGCGAGACACTGCTCGGCCGACCAATTCAGACACGAGTTACCTGTGCACTCGGCCGAGCACAGAAGACCCACTCGGCCGAGTGACGATACCACGTCCGCCCGAGTGGCGCCCAGACGAAGGCTCTCAAAAAGACCGAAGTTACTGTTTTTCGGCCATCTGAGCTTCAGAAGACCCACTCGGCCGAGTGGCAAATCCCGTCCGCCCGAGTGAAGTGAAGCCATCGGCCGAGTGACGACAACTCACTCGGCCGAGCCGCCCCCGAACTGAAGACCCCTGAAGCCCACGACTTACTGGAAATTGACAGGGTTTTCACTCGGCCGAGCGACTTTTGTCACTCGGCCGAGTGCGATGCGCTGCCTGTAGCGAAATTTGCGGAAAACAGGCTGTGCAGGGGCGTTTTGGTCAGGATTTTTAGACGATTTTTGGGGCTATTTAAGCTCTGTTTTTACCCTAGTTTTGGGGGCCTCCTCTGAGATTTTTTGGCAGCTTTTTGAGTCTACTTTTTGAGCTTTATTAATTGTGATTGGTGAAGAGAAAAACTTGGATTTTTATTGGGTTGATTGAAGATCTACATTGGTTTGCACTTCTCTTCCACAAAAACTCTATTTTTATTGTTTATATCATTGTTGTGATGAATTCCATTGTCTATTTCATTGCTAATTATTGTGCTATTGCTATGATTAGTGAGTAGTCTCCACGTCTTGGGGCGTGGGGATGAACCCTACCAACCCAATTTCGTATTTGTGTTGAATCGGTAGAAATTGAGCTAGGATTGTTATTAGGGATTAGATTGGGATCGAATTACTACGGATAGCTAGGTATTCACATCAATTGGGATTTGCAAGAAATTGGATCCCAATTCGATAGGAAGCCCTAGAAATCCGAATTGGGTTGGAGTCGGATTTTCGAAGTATCGGTTTGCAAGAAATTGGACCGATGCTAGGATCTCCGGTTGCAATTCCGCGTCGATACCCGTTTGCAAGAGATTGGACGGGTAGGAACTATCCTAATTTAGATTGTGGACCGAGTTTGCAAGAGATTGGGCTCGGTGCGCAATTGGACGATGATGTTGATCCTAATGCTAGCTTCCCTAGGCTAGGGTTTGCAAGAGATTGGACCCAAACCTAGGATAGCTATAGACCGGCAACAGCGCGAGAGCGTGAGCTTGGTTCCACATTTAGTTGCAACTAGTTCATCCAAATTCTCATCCTAGCGATTTCGATACCGGCGAACCACAATTGTGAAATACGGTGAGTAGTGGGGATTCCCCATTCCCTAGGCGTTCTCTATTTGATTTGATATTTCGCACTTTTGTCTGACGATTGTGACAGGATCGCCCAAGGCAATTATCCCTCTGAATAGCCAGGTTGATTAGGAGCAAGCACGGTCATTCGTCCTCCCTGTGTTCGATACCCGCTCGCCGCTATACCGTGCGCTTGCGGTAAAACTACAACCGTCGTCCCGGGACGTGTACGCCGGGGCGCGATCATCAAGCAATGCCACCCCACATTTAAAAGTCCTTTTAGGCTATGTTATGGGGTTTGGTAACTTGAACTCATCTTTGACAAGGTGTGAAAATTCAATCCTAGCGATAGTCATGCAATATGGAAAATGTGGATTGATTTGGTTGATTGTTCTAAAATTGAATCTCCCTTAGTACTTTATTGCCTATATCATTACACTTACACAAAGGTGGAGAAGTCACTTTATGAATTCTATGAGCTTGAATTGTTTGCTAATTCGAAAACTCATGTAAATGCCATTTATAACTTATAATGGTTATTTTTGCATGAGATATTTTTAGGACTTCATTAGCCCACTTTTGATAATGCTTGTATGTCTCATTACATATCATCCATACATCATATTGCATTACACCCTTCAACACACTTCACACACTCATATTCAATACACAAATCTTTCATTGGGTTGTCATCATAAAAAGGGGGAGATTGTTGGACGCAACGATCTAGGATCTTTAGTTTGATGATGACAAACGTGTGCGAATTATTTAACGTGTGTGCTAAGTGTGTTTCAGGAATGGCAAAGTCGTTATTCTAAACGTTGGAGGAATTGCTATCCACATAGCTAATGGACTTGGTCAAAGAGTTATACACAAAGCAATTTGACTTGGTCAATATGAAGGGAGATGGCATCCATTTGGGATTTGGTCAAATCAATTAGAGATTTATTCCAATCATATTCTTTCCCTTTTCCAATCTCATATCTAATTTGAATTGCAAATCAAATCTCATATTGATTGGACCAAATCCCTAAGCGATTGGCACAACCCTATCCCTTGCCAAATTTCAAAACCCTAGTTATTCACATTTAAACCCAACATCAAAGGCTATAAAAATTGCGGCAATCAAAAATTGTTGGCACAAAATTCCCTTCAGCCGAAATAATCAAAAGAAGAAGAGGCCGAAATCTTTCCCATATGAATTAGCTTTGAGCCGTATGTTTTGTTTGGCCTTTTTTTTCTTTATTGTTTTGCCTCAAAGCCAAACAAATTTTCCCCTAAGAACAAACAGGCCGAAATCCTTGACTACCCAAATTTCCACGAGCCTTTCAACATTTTTCTTTGACTACAATCTCCAAGAGCTCAACATAGAGGGTCAGCCGAAATCTTTGAATCCTTGGTCAATCAATCTTTTTTGTAAAGAGCCATTAAAAATTCCCAAGATCCTGTAGCCATTTTTTCTCTCCCCCACAATTCCAAGAGCTTCAACATTGGCCGGTCCCTCTGTGAGCAAGAAACAGAAAAGTCTCGGTCATATCTGGGAGAGAACAAAGCTAAGTTTCTTTTATGGTTTCTCCTCTCCTTTAATATTTTTTTTCCCAAGGTGCCTGCCATTCTGTGTTTTAATCCCTCTTCATTTTCTTTTTTTAATAGCCGAAACGTGGATAGCACTTGATCAAAAAGCTTTAATAGTTTTGTTTCTTCAAATAGAGAGCCAATGAAAATTTTCAAGGCTGAATATTGTTTTTCAAGTGGGAGCTGTGCATGACTATCTCTTTGGTTTTTTTAAGTTCTTTTTGTTTGCTGACTCTTTTGAGGGCGCCGGCACAAAAATTGGGGAAGGCTGATTTTTCTAAGAGCACGCTGCACACAATTCTCCAAGAGATCTTTGCTTGGTTCTTGGTTGAGAGCTGCACTTTGTATTTTAAATTCTTGGAAGGGAGCCGCACGAAATTGTTTTTACAGGGCCGCACAAAATCAAGGTGAGGAAGAGGAGTCGCAAGGGAGTAGATCAAAGGCATGCAGATCATTGGAGATTGGACAAGGACATTTAGAGCGCAAGTTCCAATTTGGGGTGAAGATCGCAAGTTTCGAATTTTGGTGGAGGGCGTAAGTTATATCGAGAGGGGAGCCGAACTATTGAGGGGACATCAGAGA
This sequence comes from Scilla litardierei, assembly GCA_030789695.1. Taxonomy (NCBI): domain Eukaryota; kingdom Viridiplantae; phylum Streptophyta; class Magnoliopsida; order Asparagales; family Asparagaceae; genus Scilla; species Scilla litardierei. The sequence continues at coordinate 143,668,147 of CM061142.1, forward strand.
CTACTACCTGTCAGATTGATCTGACCACGCGCTGAATGACATAGACGACACACCATTACTGAGCATTTCTAAAACTATATTATTTATCTTTGTATTGGTGTAGCAATCATTGTAGGAGAAAATTTACCGTTATTATGTTCTTTGAGGACTTGTCTGGTTGGGGCTAGACAAGAGGGTCTTGACGTGTTGTTGCAGTCAAGATACACATTTACTAGGTTGATAGAGTTTTGCACTTTGTTGAGTGTGGTACAGTCTAGGTGGGGAGTTGGAGCTAGGACCCCATTGTAGGTATACGGAAGGACCTTATTAATACTAGTATTTGCTTGGGGCTGGACGTAGGTTGTTGGTGCGACTGAACCAAGGTATATATGTGTGCCTCGGTGATTGTCTCTGATTTACTTTCCTTGTGCTTATAACTGCATGTGATTTCTCGTGGGTTGCGCGAGAATTTTTTATTAGCATATTCACTCTCCCCCCTCTAGGCTTGGATCCAGGTCCAACAGAAACTCCAATCGACCGAGTGAGCAGACTACTCGGCCGAGTGGTCTGAGGAGCCCAGAACATTGATATTCTGATTTCGATGTGGATTCCTCACTCGACCACGTGAGCTGTTCACTCGGCCGAGTGGCACCATCAGCCCAGATTGCAAACTTGGGTTTGAGGTCGACCAGGGGCAGAATTGTCAAGATTTTTGCATCTTTTTGGGCACATATAAATAGCTAGAACTAGAGGCAGCCCAAGGAGAGGCTGCATACTTTTATTTTCAATGTTTTAGTTTTAGTTTAGAGATTTCTTTTGACGAGAGATTAAAGATTTGGATCTTGATTTTATTGTTGAAGCTTGTAATCGACATCGGTATCTCAAAAACTCTTGCAAGTTTATATTTTTCTGATATATCTCTTCATAGATCTGAGTTTTGCAATGAATTCTCTTGTCAATATTATTTCTCTTGTGATTTTTATGATGATTTGTAAGTAATTCCCTTGCTCTAGGGCAAAGGGATGGACTCTATGGATCTAAAGTATGATTTATGTTATTTGTTGGATTTCAATGTTGCTAGGATTGCTAAAGTTTAGATTGTGATTGGATTACTATGTATAGCTAGGAATTTCCATCGGATATTGAGAGCTTGAGAGATGATCTTGATCTACGGGAAGCCTTAGATATTCAATTTAGATATACAATCAAGATTCACTAGATTTGGTACACGAGAGCGACCAAAGCTAGCTTCTTTATTATATTTCTATACTTATATTCGTTTGCACGACGGTGAAACAAGTACGAACTATCACGATCTAGATCCGAACATAAGTTGTGCGAGGGCGAGCTTGAGTTAGGATTGAATATAATTGTCGATCTTAATGCTTGTATTTTGAACTAGGCTTGCAAGAGAGCGAGGCTCTAGGTTAAATTGCTACAGGCTTGCGAGAGTGCGAGGGTCTAGGTTAGATTGCTATTAGCGTGCGTTGGTTCTCTATTTAGTTACGACAAGTTCACCTTAAACCCAAGTTTTGTAATATTGAGATTCATAATTCTCATGAATTACTTGAGATCTATAGTGGGGATTCCCAAGCCCTAGACATCTTTATATATTGAATTTACATCGGTACTTAAGCGATTGTGTCATCAACTCTTTCAAAACTAATTTTCCACCAATAGCTTAGTTAAGCATATAGATTATTGTCATTAGTTTCTTCCCGTGATCGATACCTGCTTGCCACTAAACCGTGCGCTTGCGGTAAAACTACATTGTTTTGGGAGCACATCCCGATGCGATCCCTCACCGTGTTATAAAATTGTAGAATCTCTTCAACAAGAGATTTATCAAAATAAAGTAAAGAAATGGTTTGAAACAATATCACAAATAGCCTTTATAATATAGGAATTATGACACAAGGTTGGTGATGGATTCTCCAAGGTCATGGATAAGAATTGTTTGTAGAACACACTTGGAGAATGGACTTCTAATTGAGGAAGAATTTCTACAGAGGTTCCCCAAAGAAATTTGAAAATAACTCTCTTTCTAGTGAGAGAAAAAATACTTAAGCATAGGAGAGATAGAGAGAGAATTAATTCGTGTGTTGGGCAGAGGTCTTGGGGTTTATTTATAGGCCAAAAGGATAGTTTTTGAACGTTGGACAACTGCCTAAATTTTCAATAAATTCTAAACTATTTTTTTCAAATTGGACGACCAATATGGGTCATTGGTCGACCAATATATTTGCCAATTTTAGGGGTTGACAGTTGAAGCACTAGTTTGGGAAAAGACAAAAACTGACAGTCAAAACTGACATAAACTATCATAAAGGGCAAAAATATGGCCGTTTGGGTAGTTTGAAAAACTGATATAATAAGTTATAAAAAATGATTATTTAATCAAAAATCAAATTATTATAATTATTTTTAAACTGACTGGTCTGCCAATAATCCTGATTGGTCGACCAAAAATTTGAAAAATAAAATTTTGGGAAATTCTCAAAAAATGAGCATAATGACTTAAGAATAGTTCTGGGAAAATTTTGGAATTTTCTAAATTTCTGGAATTTGTGATTGGTCGACCAGAATGGGGTATTGGTCGACCAATTTGGTCTTTGACTCAATTTTTGAGGACGGACCCTAAACGACTAAGATCTACCATCATCAAGGCTTTCACATTCTAAGTATTTGCAAGAAAGAAAATAAAGACTATATCACGTATCACACGTCATAAAAATTTGTCGATAAGCTTCAACTTGAACTTGATTCTTCTTGCAAAGTGTAGTCTGATGATTATCTGATCTGAGTGGGTCTATAGAATCTGCATAGATAAATTTAGTATACACATATAAATGTTTGTATCATATCATCAAAACTTATGGGGAGTTGTGAGTTTCCACCATTCTCCCCCTTTTTGCTGATTTTACAAACATTCAATAATATATATTAAAAAAATGTTTATGACATGAAAAGAAAAGAAGCTCCCCCTAAATATTTGTTTCATATTCCATGTGAACATATTTTTAAATGCAAAAGTAAAGGATGAGAGCATCATTTTGAATGTATGAGAGCATCTTTTGTGAATGTCATCTTTTTGAATGAAATAAGTAAATGATTGTCCTTTTAAACATGACACTATATATTTTTTAATTATTATTAGTATTTTTCTCCTCCTGTCAAATCAGCCAAAAATGTGAATTTGACCGCATATTGGTCGGCCAATAGAGTAATTTGATCGACAAAAGATAATGACACAAAAATGGAGAAAATTAAATTGCATTACATTAATGAAGGGTACATAGTGCGGAATTAAAAAAGTACATAGGGACTAAGCAACTGACATCCAAAAACAAACAAAGACACAAAAGCAAACAACACAACGAAAAACAATACAACTAAAAAAATGCACAAATTGGTCGACCAATTGATGCGATTGGTCGGCCAATGTGCGAAAGTTCCTGGGTCGAAATTCTATCAATATTGTTGAGGAGGTGGTGGTTGATAGCTTGAGACTGAGGGAAAATAAGGTTCACATTGTTCAAAGTAACTAACAATCTTTGCTTGGCTCTTCTACATGTGCTATGTGGAAATTTGGACCAAGCCGAGCAAGAATTCGTGAATCGGTGAGAGGGACTCCAAGGCCGGAATATTTGGCTTGTGGAATTCCAAGACTTTTGGAAAGAGATTCGTAATCGAGGTGTATAGCAACACCTTTTGACAACTGTATCAATAGTGATAAGATCATCAACACAGGTGACGATCATGTTGGCATAAAATTCTTTAACGAGAATTGGGAAATAGGGAGTGACATCCTCCCAAAAAAGAAAAAGGTTAACATTTTGAAGGATAGGGATAATGGGATATGTTTGAATGACATTGTTGTTGTTTTCGATGTAGCGCTCGACATGAAATGGAGTGTTTGCCATGGCCGCTAATCGTTGACAACGAGTTGAGGAGATTGACGAGAATGAGGGAAGGAAGATGAAGCCATGAGAGGGTGACTTCAAATTCTTTCTCTGTAAATGGAGGATTTTCGGGAATATTGACTAAGGGGTTTTCCCATGGTGAATAAGCAGAGTAGAAGCCATGGTTTAAATATGCAATTTGAGAGTAAATTTCGAATTTCAAATCCCCAAAACCGATTTAAAACTAATAAATAACATATATTAACTCCTTGAATTAGTTTGGGAAACAAATCATGCAGAGAAAATGCGGATTAGAATGGTCAAAAACTTCGAAAAACTGAAAAACTGGAAACTGGCGAATTTTGGTCGACCAATCTGGCCAATTGGTCGACCAATACGACTGGGTGCAATTTCTTGCAGGTTTAGATGATGGATGAATAGTAGTTTCGATTGATTTTGACCAGTCAAAAGTTGATGTGGTAAGTTGTAAGTGTACTAGTCATAACCCGTGCCCACGGGCACGGTTCATTTAAGATTTTCCCCTGCGATATGTAAATGAATGACAAATTAGCGTAAAAATATTTAGCGGCACGGCCTTCGACGTAGAACAACAAATTCGACGTATGCGCCTTCGACATGGAACAACAAATTCGGCGTGGGCGCCATCGGCGCGGAACAACAAATTCGATGAGGGCGCCTTCGGCATGGAACAACAAATCAGGCGTAGAACAACAAATTCGGTGCAGGCACCTTCGACACGGAAAAACAAATTCGACGTGGGCGACTTCGACGCGGAACAACAAAAAGGGTACAAAAAATTCGGCGTAGGGCGCCTGCGACGCTTGGTGACAATAGATTCGGCATAGAACAACAAATTCGGTGCCTTCAGCAAATTCGGCGTAGAACAACAAATTCGGCGCCTTTCTTAAATTCGGCGTACAACCGCAAATTCGTCGCCTTCAGCAAATTCGGCATAGAACAGCAAATTCGGCGCGTGCACCTTCAGCAAATTCGGCGCGGAAAAAATTCGACGTAGGTGCCCTCGACGCGAAACAACAAATTAGCGCAAAAAAATTTAGCAGGCGCCTTCGTCTCAGAACAACAAATTCAGCATGGACGCTTTCGACGCGGAATAACAAATTCAGACAGTTGGAATTGAGAATTGCTCCTATAACTTTTTTATGATTATAGAATGTAGAATTTGGAATTGAGAATTGCCCAGAACAACAATTCGACACCTTCACCGCATACTCCTATAACTTTTTATGATTATTTTATCTCCCTTTCTTGGTTGCTTGTCACTGTAAATTTTTTTGAGGATTGCTCTATGCACCTAAAAAAGAGGTGCATGTATGGGACAGTTGGCCAATTGTGGAAAGAAATCGGAAGTGAGAGGAGAGATGTGACCCCATGATCATGATTTTTCTTTCTAATTTTGACAATGTGTCACATACATGCACCTCAGTTGAGGTGCATATAGGCCATCTCATTTTTTTGCCCATTGACAAATTTTCTACTCATAGTAATATTGTAATAGTGTGGATTACTCGCTTTAATAAAATAAAAATAAGATGACCAACTTTCTATTCCTCTCTTTTCACTGAATATTTTTTGAAAAATGTGCAACCGGCTTAAGTGAGTCGTAACAACTTTTCCAGCCATAACAACACAATGATAGTGTATGTTACTCACTTTAATAAAATCCAAGTTGTAATAATTCTAGATCATAAAGCACAACTTCCTAAGTGAAGAAAATATGCAGTACCCATATGAAAAGCTTTTTTTGACCTATTAAAAATGATTGAAGAAGGATATGAGCATGAGACCCCGAGCAACGCTTCCAATAGTATCTTGTAGGATTTTGAAGAATTTTGTAGGATTAAAAAGTTCAAAATATCAAATAGATTCTTGTTCAATATAAACTTCTCCATTAAAAAGTTCAAAAACAATTTCTTCAATAAATGCCATTAATTGTATCATTTCTAAAAGTTGTTATTAGCATAAGAAATCATAATGTTTCAAATATATTTAACTGAAATGCATACATCTCAATGGAAAAACTGAAAGAACAAATTATGATCAACAATAAATATTTCAACTATTTTAGACAAAACATAAAGAAATCATCCATACTAACTATACCAATCCGTTTGTTAACTATCCTCGACCCTTCACAATCCACAACATCATGATCACACATCAAAATCATATCATTAGGATAAATGATAGTACCCAAACTCGTACTCTTTCCCAGCATCAACCCACCCATTGATTCCAACAGATAAATAGTCCAAACGAATTAAATTGACTTGGATTGTTTGGAAATGTTAACATACACAACTAATACAATGAAGCATTAAAACACACCATTCAAACTCGTGTGTTAAAATATGTTTAGCATTTCTACCGAATGAAGTTAAAGCAACATACAAATTCCATTAAAACAAATCCTACCACCGTTAATCAGCACCATCGTCACTATCGAACATTAAAAAAAAGCAAAAAACAATTACCCAAAAAAAACAACAAACAAAAACACCCAAAATTACGTAAGTACAACATCACAGACTCAAAACTCTAACCCTTGTTAACCTAGCTGGCCGCCTTCTTTAGAGACCTACAGGCCTTCGACGGTGACTGTCCCCTTCCTTCTCTGTTGATGACGTCTTCTTTGGCAACAGCACATGGTTGATGTTCGGTAGGACCCCACCATGGGCGATCGTGACGCCTGCAAGTAACTTTCCTAATTCCTCATCAGTCTGCACTGCCAACAGCACGTGCCTTCGTATGCTTATGTACTTCTTGTTATCACTTGTCGCGCTTTTGGCCAATAACAAAACCTAATCAAAGAAAATAAATGCAACCGTTGAGTTCAACACTGGAAAATAAGCGAACTTTAGACTAAAACTTAGTTCAATACCTTAACATCAAGGTATAACAACCAGGTAGACCGTAGCTCCTGTACTGATCACACGCTGAGCGTACCATCCATTCTTCAAGTATCGACTGATAACGCTGGTGGGAACTGGAGTCCAGCCTTGACGGAGCGAGAGACATGTTTCTTCTTCGAGCTGCCGCCCTTGCATTCGCCGGAGTCCAGTTTAACATTGTCGTCAGTCACTATTTCAGATGAGAGGGGAATTTGGAGTTTTTAAATGCTTTTTCCGTCAGCCCTTGCTTGGAAAGGATAAAGGGTTGGGGACTTTATATTTTAGATGGTGAAGAGTGAATGGCTTTAGATGAATGGCTGGGATGATGTTTTTGGTGGCAATCTGCAGGTTTAGGTCTGGACCAATGAGGTGCGAGGTTGAATTTTTTTGAAGTTATTGTTTGCCAAAGAATCTGATGAATTGTGGTCCCCACATGTCAGTGAGTACTAAGCTCGCATGGCTTCAGGGTGTGGGTGTGTCTCGCACTGCCCTCAGTTTGTCATTTTCCAAGGCAATGGTTAATTATACTATGCCCCCTCGTTTAGCGCTGCAATCATTTAAGTCACCCACTTGCTGCCTTGGGAGCGATGCCATTGGTTAAGAGCGCTTTTTCCTATCCAGCTTCGGGCGGGATTTTAATGCAACCGGTGTTGAACTCTTTGTTAAAAAGATAGGTCTCTTTGTTAATATGGCAAAATGTTAATATGGAAAAATCCACTATTAGACTGTAAACTATTACATAGTCTCTTCAAGTCTGTAAACTATTAGACATTAAACAATTTTCAAATCCCACTGACGTGGAATCCACTTAAAGTAGTTCTCTTTATTAAATATGAGACCCATTAATTAGTGTAAAGTAGGTGTGTTTATTAAATAGATTAATTTGAATACACAGTTAATTAAAAGTTGCAATTAGACTTCACGGGATTCGAAAAATGCAATTAGATTAAAATTTAATTAACAAAATTGCAATTAGACTTCACGGCATTCGAAAAATTGCAATTAGACTTCACAGTTAATTAAAAGTTGCAATTAGATTAATTTGAATACACAATTAATTAAAATCCGCAGTTTATTAAACTTCACTGGATTCGAAAAATGCTGGCAGACTGACTGTACGCATGGGATTCGAATTAATGCGCATGGAGCTGTGCATTGTTTTTTTTCCTCGACATTTGGGCAGAGAAAGGGCAAAGAGAGTGATCGAAAGATTGAAGGATTTATGAGCGTAACATCCCTCCCTCGATTCGCCTGCACATGAAATGACCTCACTATTGGCACTATAGTTGAAAGAAGCACATATTCGTCGTTTCTTATCCCGAGCGTGGGAGGATGTAGCCATAGGCACATGGTTTGAGGCGCATAGTATTTTTTTCTCCTTAAATTTCAATTTTTTTATTTTTACCCCCAAACTGTTTTCCGCCCAAATTTAAGATTTCCCCCCAAAACTTTAACAAAAATGTATCTAAGCCGTTCATTCCTCCAGATCAAATCCTGGCCGTCTTTTATCAACCAGTTTGTCCTAGTCAGCTTGTCCTAGTCAGCCCTAGGATTCAAAAATCGCTGTCAAATGTATAATAGATTATGTGTAAGAGAAGTTGACTACTCTAAGTACTTTGTACGTTGGTGTAAGAGAAGTGGTTCCTTTCCAATGCACAAAGAATTAAAAATAGGAGGGAAAGTCTAAAATTTTATCTTCATGTTTTTGAAAAAGAAGTGAAGAAAAAAATTTAAAATTTTTTATAAAACCTTTTGAAAATAAAAATATTATATAATGAAAAACTGTTTATATAAATTTCTGGTTCGGATTGGTTGGCCAATTTGTCGGATTGGTCGACCAAAATACTAAAAATAATTTGGAAAAATTACAGAAAAATTATATAACAAAAATAAAATAATATTAAGATATAATATATCATTAAAATTTAGATTCACTTCACTCCTAAGTTTTAGAAACGTCTCTTCCTTAAGAGGGTTTGTAAGAATATCAGCAATCTAATTTCTAGTACCAATATATTTTAATATAATATAACCTTTTTGGACATGATCATCCAAGAAGTGATGCCGGATATCTATGTGTTTACTACGTGCATGGTGATCGCTGGCCCCGAACACAAACCCGGGACGGGGGACTCGCTAGTCTTACCGTAAGCGCACGGTGTAGCGACGAGCGGGTATCGAACACGATGAGGGCAAATGACGGTGTTTTCTTCAATTCACCTGGCTATAAGAACTGTCGAGAAATATTCGCAATAAAGCGGTCACAGTCGTTCAATTGTATAAAGGAAATATCAAATTAATAAAGACGCCTAGGGGTAGGGAATCCCCTCTACAAACCGTATCTCGTCATTGTGATTCGTAGGTTTCACAATTGCTAGACTTGAAACTCAGGTGAACTAGTTGCAACTAAATGTAGAACCAAGCTCACGCTCTCGCGCTATTGCCGGTCTATAGAAAACCTAGGGTAGGGTCCAATCTCTTGCAAACCCTAACCTAGGCAAGCTAGCGTGAAGAACAACATCATCGTTCAGTCGTATCTCGAGCCCACTCTCGTGCAAACTTGAGCTACGACCTAAGTTGGGATAGTTCCTACCCATCCAATCTCTTGCAAACGGGTATTGGTATAGAATTGTAATCGAAAACCCTAGTTTCGGTCCAATCTCTTGCAAACTGATTCTAGAGAAATCCAATTGTAACCCAATTCGAATTTCTAGGGCTTCCGATCGAGTTGGGATCCAATCTCTTGCAAATCCCAATCGGTATGAATCCCTAGCTATTCGTATTAAATCAATCCCAAACTAACCCTAATCAATTCTAGCAATAATTTCACCAATTCATCACAAATTAGAAATAAGGTTCGTAGGGTTCATCCCTACGCCCTAAGACGATAAAACTACTCACAATTCATAATGAAAATCATTAGAAATTCAGTAATAAAAACAATAGAATTCATTGCAATAGTCAATATATCAATAAAAATGAGGTTTTCGATAGATAGAGAGACAAACCAATGAAGATTCAATAGCATCCAACAAAATAACACTTTTGTCTCCCTCCAAAAAGCTCAATCTAATCTCCTAAAAAGTAATCTAAAAAAGGCTGCAAAAAGATATGGAAAAGCTCTCTAAACTAGGTTAAAAACTGGGGTTAAATACCCCCCAAAATCGCACAAAAAACTGTGACAAAATAGCCACTGCACATCCTGAAAATCACAATTTACGCTACAGGCAGCACGGCTCACTCGGCCAAGTGACAAATGTCACTCGGCCGAGTACAAACCCTGACGGATTCTAGTAACTTCGGACTTTTGGGGGTCGTCTCCTCGGGAGTCACTCGACCGAGTGACTTTCTTCACTCGGCCGATGTGATTTATTCATTCGGCCGAGTCGGAACTCAGGAGTCGACTGACGGATTACAGTAAGTCTGGTCTTTTTGCTTGCCGTCGTCGAGATGCCAATCGGGCGAGTGGTGTCTCTGTGCTCAGCCGAGTGGTCTGGCGATGCTCGGCCGAGTGCACGCTGATATTCAATCTGCTGCGTGTCCGATCTGGCCGGCCGAGCGGGCTGTCGATGGTCGGCCGAGTGACTCCTTCACTCGGCCGAGTGGCACGCTGAAAATGCCCAATCTTCGTATTTTTACTTCCTCGTCGCTCCTACGACGTTCTTTCTTCTTCCACTCCTCTTCAATCGCAAAATAACCCCCGAAAAAGTCATGGTTGACACTCCGGAGTGGGTGCATCTCAGAATCACTCCAAATTGCTCCAAATCTCTTGAAATACGACAAAAACAAGAAATCGTGAAAAGCATCGCAATATTGTCGAGTAATCGTGAAAAAACGCGAAATGGGCGATCAAAATGGCATGCAAACATGCAGAAAAAAGGTGTAAAATATGGAGTGATCAAAATCCCCCAAGCTTACCTCTTACTCGTCCTTGAGGAAGATGAGTAAAAAGCGAACCCGGTGGATAAAGATAATAGAAACGATGGAAAGGTGGAAAATAAAATAAAAAGAAAAACAAAATAGAAAACGAAGAAGGAAGCTGCTAGATCATTTTTCTCAGGACGTGGGTTTTGCTTACTCATATAGCACGCATTGAATATAAAACACATGTCAAAGACTTTTATGTCGATATCATTGTATAATGGTGCATTTGAAATAGAAAACCCAAGAATATCAATATAGCATGAAAAATGGAATAATTCTTGAATTAACATCGTCTGAAGCATCTAAAGCGGTATACAAAATCATAGATCACACACTTTTCAATTGAATGCTTTCTATAAGGAGTATAGAGATATCACACAATAGAGTAGTAAGAATAGAAAAGAGTGGTTTTCATGAAATGAATGCTAAGCGTAGATTTCTGGATTTCGTGAAACTTTAGCAATCTCACCGAGCATAAAATATTACTTAGCCTAGGTTGTCATGCACCGTCAAGTATTCACTCTCTCACACATCATTGGATCCTCTCCCCCAAGCTTATCCATAAGCGTGGTGGCATAAACAAAACAATATTTACATTCCCCGTTTCTTTTGAAGCTCCAAAAGTCAAAGAAATAAAAATAAAAGCAAAAGAGGGAAGAAAGAGAGAAAGGGTATGAGATGGGATCGTTTTCGAACTTCTTTTCTCGTTTCTTTTCTTTTTCTCAAATCTTTTTCTTTTTCTTTTCTTATTTTCTCTCTCTCTTTTTTTCAAAAAACATATATACACAAATGATACCAAATCAAAAGAGAAGTATATACAAGTATTTTTTTCTTTTTGGTTTTGGGGAATTTGGAGCATGGGATATAGTAACGGGGGGATGCCAATAATAGAATTGCTAGGGGGAGATTCACCAATGAATTTAAAATAGAGAAATAATGTTCAAGATATGTGGAGAAAGAAATAAATGTATCTATCGGTTCACTGTATAGGACGTGCATGACAACTTCAGCAGGGTAATTTAATCAACTCAGTTTAATCTCAAAAAGCAAACTAGTCCATATATATCAATGCTAGCAAACATTCAATCAACCTGAAGTGAAGCGTACAAATCATGCAATAAGAAGTGATATGAGAAAAGAAAGCAGTACTCCAGATATAAGCAATCAATGCGTGAATCTTGGTGTGTTTTCTACGATAGTATACATATGAATCATCAGATATCAGCTAATAATAGAATTTCATCCATTTTTATACGGAAAAAAAAGTGGGTTACTATTTCTAAATGCAAAGCAGAACATATCACATGATATCAGAAACAAAAGTTATGACATGACAAAATTAGCATGCATACAGAGAAAAGCTAACACCACGTCATCGTCATCACAGAAAAATCATCTCTAGCAAAAGATGAAAGAAATAAAGATAAAAGAAAACAGAACTATTTACAATGCAGCACACAAAGAAAATAAGAAAAAACGTGATGCATGGTAAAAAAATGAAAAAGTGATGAAAAGTGGGTGCAAAAGCGGAAAAAACGTGAAAAAAAAACTAAAAATAAAGGTGATGAAAGCAAAAAGTGTGAGAACTCACTCCCCCAAACTAAAGTGCACAGTGTCCTCAATGTGCAAAGTGTGGCACACCAAGAGACGGGAAATGGGTGGGGTGGGTGAGGATGCATGCATGATACAAAAAAGGAAAAATAAACAAAAATATGATGCAGATATGAATGATGCATGCAAAGATCAGAGTGATGCAGGTAATGTGTCACCAAAAATACTCACCCTCTCTCCCAAAAAGGATATAAAATGATGTGATCGAAACATGGACCAAAATAGTGAGGGGAGGAGGGGGGCCAAAAATATATCGACAGGACCAGCAGAGAATGGGCAGCATAATGACAAAAAAGATCAATGGCATCAAGGGTGTGCCTAAGCTGGTGGTGCTGCACCATCTCCGTCCTGTGGCGGAGGTGGAGGTGGGGGTGGGGGTGGTGGTGGAGGTGTCTGCTGGGTGGGTGGGTGTAGCGGAGGCAGTCGCGACAGGATCTGATTCAGGCAAGCCTGAATATCGGGGAGCATGGCAACGCGGGACTGCATGGAACTGACCGTGGCAGAGAGAGCCCTAAAGTCGCCTCTTAGTCCACTCACAGCCCCCTCAAGAGCACGGAGGCTCTGAAGTAGAGTGTCAGGGGGTGGTGGAGTGGAGGGACGAACAGGTCTAGGCTGTGAAGGACGGGGCTGTCTGACACGGGTGGTGTAGAGTATGGGGCCAACAGGAAAGTGCGGGAAGGGTGCTGTGCTCACTAGTGGATGCCCAGCCTCAGTGTGAGGTTGAGATGCAGGCTGGGATGAGGAGGCAGCAGCAGCAGGGGTAAAAGACAAAATCGGCGACGAGGCAGCAAAAGAGGTCGGTGACACAGGTGTGGGGACAGACATCACGACACTCTCGGATAGGATAGCTGCGGTGGGGACAGAAGGGTCGGCCACTGGGGAGGAAGTGTAGGGACCAAAGGGTGACACCCCAGCGGACAGCAAGCTGGATAGGGTTCGCACAGCAGCAGGGAAGGAAGGCACGCCTCTCTCTAGTATGGTGGGTGGACGCTCGGGAAGAAGTGAGGAAATAGGCTCAACCGAGATAGGCACAGCAGTGGTAGGGGTGGTGGTAGACGTGGTGGACGTGGTGGAGAACTCAGCAAGGGTACTCCCGACACCGACAGAAGTATGGACAGAGGTACCGGGAGGTGCAGACAGTGCAGGCTCGGGCTGAAGGATCACGGGGTCGACAGGTGCAGGTGGTGCCTGCTCAGCTCCCTCGGCCTCTAGCACGTAGGCGGCGGTGATCAGGAGATCCATCGTCGGAAGCCAGTCCATGTGTGCCGGTCCTATATGTGTCCGAGCGGGGCTCGGGAGAATCATGTAATCGGCACCAAAGGGACCGTGCAACCATACCCAGTGCTGTTGGCCGTGGGGAAGAAGCATCTTCATCTGGGCCATAACATCAATCGAGAGTGAACTGGGGCCCGGGGCTCGTCGAAGGTCGGCAGGTAGGTCCACGCCGGTCATCAGGGCTAGCAGAGTAATCAGACCACCGCAGCAAATAGGTGAGCGAGCGCCCACCGAAATGATGATGCTGTCTAAAAACCAACTAGCAATATCAATCTCTACGGCGGGTACCAGGTCGTCGCTACCCCTATCCAGAACTCTAGGGCGAGTCATTACGTAGAGCATGTAGAGCTCAGGCGTAGACATCGTCCCAGGCTCGTACCTCGCTAGGAAGGTGGTCACCATGAGGCGCTATGCTATGCGAAGGCAGGGGTGCAGGATGGCTGAGGCCTTGGCCCTACTAGGGTCAAAGCCAAGTGGTGAACCTGTGATCCGTGTCTAGAACATGGAAGTGTCGAACGACGGTGGTGGGATGTGCATGGGCACGTAGGCACGGTCGGGGACAGGGACAGCGGGCCACTGAAAGAACGCACGAAGCATGTCGAGAGTGACCTCGCACTCTCGATCCATCAGGCGGAATGTGCATGCCCCAGCGGTCCGGTCAATCGAGCTCAGGACCTCTAGTGTCGGGCAGATATAGGTATCCACCGACACAGCAATAAAATCACGTCAGCCCATGTTGTCGTACAACGCGAGTAGCCCCTCTAGGACCCCTAGGCGATCAAGGTCTGCTAAATGTGCGAACCTAGAAGGCACTATCGAGCGCTGGGCGATACGCTCAAATCGGACGTGCTGTGCGTCGTTTCTGAACGTGATCCCCAGCGGCCTGACAGCGGAAGCTGGTGGAGGGACCGGATCGGCTGGGATAGGCTGTGCGTGGATGGGATCGGCGGGAAGCGGCTGTGTGGGTGGTGGTGGCTGTGGCGGGCTAGGTGGAGGGGAGTCCTCCCTAGCGTGAGAGGGACCGACATCGTCGGTCCTCATCCGCTTGGAAGAGGCTCCCCGCGTACGTGGCCTAGTGCTGGGTGGCATGTGTGCCGCGAGTGCTCACCCAACAAAAATAATATGCGACGTTCTAAAAAAAATGGAACGAATGTACCTGAATACACCGCGAGAGCAAATCAGCCAATAAGTGCGAAGAACGCTGCCTCCGTGAAGCTAAAAGCGCGTCCTGAAGCTCCCCAAAGCTCCCCCAAGATAGCCTGCAAATCAAACAACGATATCAGCGGATAGTATTCGAAATACATGGGGGAGATGGGGTATAATAGACAGATAAAAGAATTAATTTGAGTTAGGGGCTCAATGGGCGTACAGATCAAGTAAAATAGGAGAAAATGGAGCTTAGGGGCAAAATGGGGGTTGAACGGCGTCGGCCGGCAGCGGGAGCGGTCGCCGGAGGTCGGCGACGGTAGGGGGGGTCGTCGTCGGTGATGTGGGTTCGGGTTGGCCGGCAGCGAGGTCGGATCGGGCGAGTGGGCAGCGGTCGTGGGCGAGGGGAGACGAACAGGCGAAGCTCGGGTGAGAAATTTGGGATTTTTCGCGTTGAAAATCGCGCCGAGCCCGCTGCCGTATATATAGGTGAAGTTACGACTCGGCCGAGTAATAATTTCAACTCGGCCGAGTGGCGTAAACGAAAAAGTTTTAAAATTTCTCCCCGCCTCTTACGACTCGACCGAGCAGCTTCGCTTCACTCGGCCGAAGGGAGAAACTCCGTTCGGCCGAGTGGCTCTGCCACTCGGCAATTGTCGCCCTAGGAGGGTATCCATTTCACTCGGCCGAGTTACTAAATGTACTCGGTCGAGTGGTAAGTAATACTGAAATGCACAAAAAGACAGAGAGTTGGTTCCGCAGAATTCCTTGGTTGGTGCCTCACTCAGCCGAACGGGGTCCTTTGCTCAGCCGAGTCGCATATGATACTCGGCCGAGTGACGTGCTGTTTTCTGCTTCGGGGCTCCGTTTTCGCTCTACTCTCTGTTTTTCTTCCTCCAGTTGGTTTCTTCCTCTTCCTAAACCTCGAGCGCATTCCTAGAGTGCTCTTCCTTGCATTGGTCATCCTCCATATGATAGATCTCCTTTTCTCCTCTCCTGTCATAGAAATTAAGACCCGTTGTCACGATTTTTATCGGCAATTGACTCAAAACACTAATAAAGTCTAAAACCAAAATAAAAACCAAAATAAAAATAAAAATAATGCAAAAACCGTCGGGTTATCTCCTGACAAGCGCTCGTTTAAGGGTTTGAGCTCGACCCCTTTGGATTTTCAATTAACGCGTGATGTTGGGTGCATATGAGATGCACCCGTTGAACTTGCCGGGAAGACCGCTCGGATTTGGATCGTGGTGGTGCGTGGCCTTCCTCAGCGCCCCTTCATCTTGGGCAATGTTGGGGGGTGGCTCCCCTAAGCTTGAGCTTGTTCCGGTCCTTGACTTCGTCGGTGACACCGATCTTCGAATCGGTGGAGCTTTCTTCGGATTCTCCAATGTTGAGAGCTTGCAAAGATCCTGTATTCTCGCGACATCAGCGTCGCCATCATCATTCACCTTGGAGCTATTGGGAGAGTCCTCTAACGTCTCTTCTTCGCTCAAATCTTGTCTTTCTTCAAAGCCGTCATCATGGAGTGCACCGATGGAGTAGGGAATAGCCTCTTCAATAACCTCGTCAAGGAGGTCCAAAAGGTCATCCGGCCATCCCTTGAGTAGATATATTCTATTTACTTCACCTGTAGGGACTCCTTCGGAATAATTCTTGAGCCGTTGTCCATTCACTTTGAACATGGCTCCATCTTTCCCTTCCAATTCAAAAGCTCCTCCCGGTTGTATGTGCTTGATGGTGAAAGGTCCGGACCACCGTGACCTCAACTTCCTGTGGAATAGTCGGAGTCGGGAATTATATAGCAAGACCTTGTCTCTGACCTTGAAGTCCGTGACAGTTATGCGTGCGTCGTGGAGAATCTTGGTCCTTTCTTTGTAAATCCTTGAGCTCTCATAGGAATCTCTTCTAATTTCGTCAATCTCATTGATATCTAAGAGCCGCCTCACCGCCTCACTCTTATAGTCATAATTGAGGGTCTTGATGCCCCAATACACGCGGTGCTCCAACTCTACTGGCAAGTGACAAGCTTTCCCATAAACAAGTCGGAACGGCATGGTGCCAATGGGAGTGCGAAAGGCCATGCGATAAGCCCATAGAGCATCGTTTAACTTCATGGACCAATCCCTTCTAGATCGATCTACGGTTTTTTCAAGAATTTGCTTGATCTCTCTATTCGAAACCTCCACTTGCACGATCGTCTGAGGGTGGTAAGCCATGCCAATTCTATGGTTTACCCCGTACTGTTTCAACATGGCTTCAAATTTGTTTTCTATAAAGTGGCTTCCCCCGTCGCTTATCAAAGTACGAGGCACCCCAAAGCATGGGAAAATATTCTGCTTGAAAAACTTGGAAACGACTCTCGCATCGTTGGTAGGGGTGGCAATGGCTTCTACCCATTTGGAGACGTAGTCCACGGCCAATAAGATATACTTGTTACCATTGCTTGACGGAAATGGTCCCATGAAGTCCACTCCCCAACAATCAAAGAGTTCAATTTCTAGAATGGGCCTTATTGGCATCTCATTTCGTTTGGAAATATTCCTGGTCCGTTGGCATCTATCGCACCCCTTGACGAAGTCGTGCGTGTCTCTGAACAAGGTTGGCCAAAAGAATCCACTTTGCAATATCTTAGCGGTAGTCTTAGAAGTGGCGTGATGTCCCCCGCATGGCATACCATAGCAATGCAAGATGATGGAGGTGGCCTCTTCCTTAGAAATACATCACAGAATAACCCCATCCTTGCATATCTTAAATAGATACGGATATTCCCAGAAATAGCTTCGGACTTCATGCATAAATCTCCTCTTTTGCTGTGTGGGCATCCCGCATGGTTTAATCCTACAAGCCAAGTAATTGACAAAGTCCGCATACCAAGGAACTTTCCCGGGCCTTATGGCGTATAGCCTCTCATCAACAAAGGTGTCATCGATGGGCAAGCTCTCGTCCTCCTTATCACGAATAAGCCTAGACAAATGATCCACCACAACATTGTCAGTACCCTTCTTATCTCTGATTTACAAATCAAACTCTTGCAATAGAAGTATCCACCTGATCAACCTATGTTTGGCCTCTTTCTTGCTTAGAAGATAATTCAATGCCGCATGGTCGGTGTGGACAATTACCTTGGATCCAATGAGATAGCAGTGGAACTTTTCAATGGAATAAACGACCGCTAGAAGCTCTTTCTCCGTAGTTGTATAATTTTTCTGTGCGTCATCCAACGTTTTTCTTGCATAGAATATTGCATGAAGCTTTCTGTCTTTCCTTTGTCCCAATACTGCCCCAATGGCTTGGTCACTTGCATCACACATGAGCTCAAAGGGAAGGCTCCAATCCTGTGGTTGTATGATGGGTGCAGAAATTAGTGCTTCCTTCAATGTATTAAACGCTTACAAGCATTCACCTGAAAAAACAAACGGGGCCTCTTTAGCAAGCAAGGAGGTAAGAGGTCGGGCAATCAAGGCGAAATCCTTGATAAAGCGGCGGTAAAACCCTACATGACCAAGAAAGCCCCTAATGCCATTAACGTTAATAGGAGGAGGGATTTTCTCGATTACCTCAATCTTTGCCTTATCAACCTCAATCCCTCTTGAGGAGATAAGGTGCCCAAGCACTATCCTTTCGGTGACCATGAAGTGACATTTCTCCCAATTAAGAGTAAGATTATTTTGTTGACATCTTTTAAGAACTTTGGTAAGATTAGCCAAACAAGAATCAAACTCACCTCCATAAACTGAGAAATCATCCATGAAAACTTCCATAATGTTTTCAATATAGTCGGAAAAGATGGAGGTCATGCACCTCTAAAAGGTGGCGGGTGCATTACAAAGGCCAAAGGGCATTCTACGGTAGGCGTAAGTGCCATAGGGACAAATAAAAGTAGTCTTTTCTTGGTCGTCTTCATGCAAAGGGATTTGGAAACCCCCCGAATACCCATCCAAGTAGCAAAAGTATATATGTTTAGCAAGCAGTTCAAGCATTTGATCTATGAAGGATAGTGGGTAATGGTCTTTTCGGGTGGCTTTATTTAGTTTTCTGTAATCAATGCACATCCGCCATCCCGTGACAGTGCGTGTAGAAATGGGCTCTCCTTTATCGCCTTTTATAATGGTCATCCCCCCTTTCCTGGGGACGACGTGAACGGGGCTAACTCATCCACTGTCAGATATAGGGTAGATAATTCCGGCCTCAAGCAATTTTAGGATTTCCTTTTTGACCACCTCCTTCATTTTGGGGTTCAACCGCCTTTGAGGCTCTATAGAGGTGGCGTCAGTGTTTTCCAAATAGATTCTATGCGTGCAAAGCCTAGGGCTTATTCCCTTAAGATCAGAGATCGTGTAGCCAAGGACATCCTTGTGACTCCTAAGAACATCTAGGAGTTTCTCAAGTTGATCATGAGTGAGGTGGGAGTTAACTATTACCGGGAAGGTCAATTTATTACCCACAAAAGCATACCTTAGATTCGGTGGTAATTGTTTGAGCTCTACCTCAAGAGGTGCCGTACCCTCTGCTTCATCATCTTGTGTGAGTTTTGCTTCGCCTTCAACATCTGAGTTTAGCTCATGTTTGGGTGGTGCACTCTCGAGTGGAGGCTCAGATTCGCTTCTTGGTGAGGACGGTGCATCTGAATAGACACTGCACAATTCCGCGTGGGCATCGATAGGACCTCCACTTTGCTCCGGTTCATTCCTGAGACCAAGAGATATGTCGGTTAATCCATAAATGCAGGAGTGGGGGTCATAGAGCACACTTCCCTGAATATTGGTATGTCCAGTGGATTCCTCAGGGAAGTAGCACTTTTCGATGCATGTTCAGATGTCTTTGAAATATAGCTTGTCGTCTCTCACATCAACTCTGATGTCGCCCCCAATTGTCCCATTCGGGGAGATTTGATCCATCATGAAGCACGCAAATAATTGTTCGACGGGGTCCTCGATGTTAATAGCAAAAGCTCCAGTGGCATGGACCTCAGCAACAAGTTCCTTAAGGAGCTCTGCAAAGGATTCATCATCTCCCCGGCCAGACTCAGTCATTTGCATTGCATCCCCCATGTTACCTGTTAAGATCTTGTGGAAAATTTTGGGAGAGCGTGCAAATTGTGATGTAAACAGGGTTAGAAAAGAATGAAGAAATAAATAAAGAAATTGAAAAATAACCGGGTGATCGAAATCGAACTCCGTCAAAAACCGTCCCCGGCAACGGCGCCAAAAACTTGATCGCCCGCCCCGAACACAAACCCGGGACGGGGGACTCGCTAGTCTTACCGCAAGCGCACGGTGTAGCGGCGAGCGGGTATCGAACACGAGGAGGGCAAATGACGGTGTCTTCTTCAATTCACCTGGCTATAAGAACTGTCGAGAAATATTCGCAATAAAGCGGTCACAGTCGTTCAATTGTATAAAGGAAATATCAAATTAATAAAGACGCCTAGGGGTAGGGAATCCCCGCTACAAACCGTATCTCGTCATTGTGATTCGTAGGTTTCACAATTGCTAGACTTGAAATTCAGGTGAACTAGTTGCAACTAAATGTAGAACCAAGCTCACGCTCTCGCGCTATTGCCGGTCTATAGCAAACCTAGGGTAGGGGCCAATCTCTTGTAAACCCTAACCTAGGCAAGCTAGCTTGAAGAACAACATCATCGTTTAGTCGTATCTCGAGCCCACTCTCGTGCAAACTCGAGCTACGACCTAGGTTGGGGTAGTTCCTACCCATCCAATCTCTTGCAAACGGGTATTGGTATAGAATTGCAATCGAAAACCTTAGTTTCGGTCCCATCTCTTGCAAACCGATTCCAGAGAAATCCAATTGTAACCCAATTCGAATTTCTAGGGCTTCCGATCGAGTTGGGATCCAATCTCTTGCAACTCCCAATCGGTATGAATCCTTAGCTATTCGTATTAAATCAATCCCAAACTAACCCTATTCAATTCTAGCAATAATTTCACCAATTCATCACAAATTAGAAATAGGGTTCGTAGGGTTCATCCCTACGCCCTAAGACGATAAAACTACTCACAATTCATAATGAAAATCATTAGAAATTCAGTAATAAAAACAATAGAATTCATTGCAATAGTCAATATATCAATAAAACTGAGGTTTTTGATAGAAAGAGAGACAAACCAATGAAGATTCAATAGCATCCAACAAAATAACACTTTTGTCTACCTCCAAAAAGCTCAATCTAATCTCCTAAAAAGTAATCTAAAAAAGGATGCAAAAAGTTATGGAAAAGCTCTCTAAACTAGGTTAAAAACTGGGGTTAAATAACCCCCAAAATCGCCCAAAAAACTGTGACAAAATTGCCCCTGCGCAGCCTGAAAATCGCTATTTACGCTACAGGCAACGCGACTCACTCGGCCGAGTACAAACCCTGACGGATTCCAGTAACTTCAGAATTTTAGGGATCGTCTCCTTGGGAGTCACTCGGCCAAGTGACTTTCTTCACTCGGCCGATGTGATTTATTCATTCGGCCGAGTCGGAACTCGGGAGTCGAGTGACGGATTACAGTAAGTCTGGTCTTTGTGCTTGCCGTCGTCGAGATGCCACTCGGGCGAGTGGTGTCTCCGTGCTCGGCCGAGTGGTCTGGCGATGCTTGGCTGAGTGCACACTGATATTCAATCTGCTGCGTGTCCGATCTGGCCGGCGGGCTGTCGATGGTCGGCCGGGTGACTCCTTCACTCGGCCGAGTGGCATGCTGAAAATGCCCAATCTTCGTATTTTTGCTTCCTCGTCGCTCCTACGACGTTCTTTCTTCTTCCACTCCTCTTCAATCGCAGAATAAGCCCCGAAAAAGTCATGGTTGACACTCCGGAGTGGGTGCATCTCAGAATCGCTCCAAATCGCTCCAAATCTCTTGAAATACGACAAAAACAAGAAATCGTGAAAAGCATCGCAATATTGTCGAGTAATCGTGAAAAACGCGAAATGGGCGATCAAAATGGCATGCAAACAATCAGAAAAAAGGTGTAAAATATGGAGTGATCACATGGTGTACAAGATTTTTGGATAGATTAATCGCACTAGTGTTATCACACATAATAGGACATGTGTCACATTTAATGCCATAGTCTAAAATAGTTTGTTTCATCCATAAAATCTGTGCACATGCTAAACTTGTGGTTATGTATTCCGCTTCAGTGGTTGAAAAAGAAACAAAAGTTTATTTCTTACTAAACCACGAAACTAAAGATTGACCTAGAAAGTGGCATGTTCCACGTGTACTTTTTCGATCAGATTTGTAACTAGCAAAATCTGCATCACTATATGAAATCAAATAAAATGAATTTGATTTTGGATAAAATAAACCAAAATCAAATGTATGTTTGACATATCTAATAATTCTTTTGACAGCAGTCAAATGTGATATATTAGGATAAGATTGATATTTAGCACATAAACATACAGAAAACATAATATCTAGTCTACTTGCAGTAAGATATAGTAAAGTTCCGATCATACCAAGATATAGTCTTTGATTAATACTTTTAACATTTAAACCCTTGTCAAGATTTGATGAAGTACCCATTGGAGTATGTTTCTTTGCAGAATTCTCTAGTCCAAATCTTTTGATTTGTTCCTTTGTATATTTACTTTGGTGTATAAATATACATTCCTTCATTTGTTTGATTTGAAGTAAGAGGAAGTAGGTCAATTCACCCATGTGACTCATCTCAAATTCATTCTGCATTTCTTTAGAAAATTCTTAACAAAGAGAATCATTAGTAGAATCAAAAATTATTTCAACTTATATTTGAATAATTAATACATCAGAATCTACATGCTTGGGAAATAAAGTAGAATCTATCTTTCCAATAGAATATTCTGATTTCAATAGAAAGTTCTTTAATCATTCATACCAAGCACGGGGTGCTTGTTTTAAACCATATAATGCTTTCTTCAATTTGAAAACATGATTTTCTAAACTTTCATGTTGAAATCCAGGTGGTTGTTTTACATAGACTTCTTCCTTTATTATACCATTTAGAAATGTGCTCTTAACATCCATTTGATATAACTTCAAATCCTTAAAACATGCACATGCTAGTAACATTCTTATAGATTCTAATCTTGCAACAGGTGCATAGGCTTCGTCATAATCTATTCCTTCTTCTTGGTTATATCCTTGTGCACCTAATCTAGGCTTATTTCTAACTACCTGGCCAGATTCATCTACCTTATTCTTAAATACCCACTTAGTTACTATAACAAGATGATCTGAATGTCTTGGTACTAATTCCCATACATCATACATTTTGAATTGATTAAGTTCTTCCTGCATTGCTATTAAACTATATTTACATGCTTCAATAACATTCTTTGGTTCAATGGAAGATATAAATACACAATGAGTCATTTGTTCAATTTGTGATCTAATTCTTACTCTATCAGAAATATCTCCAATAATCAAGTCTTGTGGATGATTATGAACTTTAACAAATGCTTTAGGAAGACTTTTATTTTTAGAAATTGTTTCAGGAATGGAATTAGTAGACTCATTATTATCATCACTATTGCCTAACTTAGTGTTTTCTAATAAACTAGTGATGTGTATTGAATCATCTTCATCAATAGATGGATAGGAGCATAATTTTCATCAAAACTTACATGAAGAGACTCTTCAATACATAAATTTCTCTTAGTATAAATCATATAGGCTTTACTACGTGTAGAATAATATACAAATATACCTTCATCAGATTTAGAATCAAACTTATCTAATGAATCCTTAGTATTTAGAATAAAGCATTTATAACCAAAATATTTAAAATATGATACTTAAGGAATACGATCATATAAAAGTTCAAAACCCGTTTTATTAAGTTGTGATCTTACAAAAATTCTATTCAATACATAACATGCACTAACAACAGCTTTTGCCCAAAAATATTTTGGTAAAAAACTATCACAGAACATGGTTCTAGCACATTCTTGTGAAGTTTTATTTTTCCTTTAAACTACACCATTTTGTGGTGCGACTCTAGGAAATGAAAAATTATGTGTTATGCCATGTTTATCACAAAATTTTGTAAATAATTCATTTTCAAATTCTTCACCATAATCACTACGAATAGTAATATTGGATGAAGATTTTAGTTTTTGAATTCTTTTGCAAAATATTGTAAATTCTTCAAATGCATCATTTTTATGCTTCAAAAATAATACACAAGTATATATTTAATAATCATCAACAATCAAAAATGCATATTTATTGCCATTTAAAGCAGCTATTCTAGAAGGACCAAATAAATCAAAATGTAAAAGTTCAAGTGGTCTTTTTGTAGAAATATCATCCTTTGATTTAAATGAAGTTTTATACGTCTTACCTTGTTAACATGCATCACAAAATTGTGTGATTAAATGATATATTAGGCATTCCTGAAACTAACTTTTGTTTAGAAATACGTGCCAAATGTTTAAAGTTAGTGTGTCCAAAACGTTTCTGCTACAAAAGTGTGTTTTCTGTAGATACTAATAAACAATGATGAAGTGAAACTGTTTTCATGCATAATATGTATATATTATTTTTACGATTACCTTGAAATAATATATTAGACATTTTAAAAGCATATCTAATGCATGCATTCTTTTCGAAAACTATTTTAAAATTCTTATCACATAATTGAGAAATGAATAAAAGATTATGTTTCAAACCGTCAACAAGGAGCACGTTTTTGATAATTGGCTTATCTGGATCACCGACTGTTCCAATGCCAATAACTTTACATTTGTAGTTATCACCAAAAGTAATAGTGCCACCATCTTTAAATTGAACAGTTGATAGAAGTTTGATGTTCCCAGTCATGTGTTTGGAACATCCAATATCTAGTATCCAGCTTTCTTTTATAGTAGCAGAAAGATAACCAATGAATATTGGTACCCTTTTTATCTGGTTCCTTAGGATTAGTCCTTAGGAAACCAAACCCAAGTGGAATTTGGTTTCTTCAAATAATTAGAAGAAAGAATAACATTTTTCATAAAGTTAGCAACCTATAAATCCATGTTATATAAGCAATCATCTTTAAGAACCCAAATAATATGCACAATGGATTTTTTAGAAGATATAACAAAATTGGTCTTCCTTTGAAAATGAATAGTATTCTTTTGCAAAATCTTAGAATATTCAATTTTCTTTGCATTAATAAAAACATGCTTCTCTTTTCCATAATAATATCATTACTAAAACTATTGGATTTGGAAGAATGCTTATAGCCTAATCACTGTCGTTGATTAGCAGGATGTTGTACTTTAAGTAAATCATCAAGATTATTCTTTCTTTTATTAAACTTATTAATATTAGAAGACATATCATCATATTTCAATTTTAATGAAGACATCTTTATCTAATAGAGAAATACGAGACAACATATTGTGATTCTCAGATTTGAGAATCTCATTTTAATGAACTAATTTATTATTATGAGAAGATAAATATTCCTTCTCATTTTAAAGATGTTCTAACGATAATGATGAAGAACATAATTCTTGATTTAAAAGAACTAATGCCTTATGTTGAGAATTTAATCTCTTAAATCTAACATATAAATCATTAAGGGCTTCTAGTAGTTCTTCATTATCTAAACTACTTACCTCATCATTACCTTGTGCCTAAAAGCATACGTGACCGTTTTCTTCATTAGTATGTTCATTGTTTTATTCTTCTTCATCAAATGATGAAGAATCCCAAGTGGCTGCCAATGCCTTTTTCTTTTTGTCAAACTTCTTATCTTTTCTGAAATTATTAGATGAGTGGACAATCCTTTTTCATATGTCCAGGTCTGTTACATTGAAAACATAGAGAAGCATCAGTATTATTAGATTTCAAATTATTGAACTTACCTCTTCGTAGAAACTTTTTGAAGTTTCTAGTAATTAACGCCACATTATCACCGTCCATTTCTGAATCATCGAGGTCTGATTAAGCAAGCACTTTCTTCTTTAAATCTGATTGTTTCGTACGATCTTGGAGTTGAAATTCATATGCCAACAAGGTACCAACGAGACTTTCAACAGTGAGAGTTGATAAGTCATTGGCTTCCTCTATGGCCATGATCTTCTTCTCCCATTCTGGTGTTAAGACACGAAGAATCTTCCTGACTTGTTCTGTTTGAGTATATGTCTTACCAAGAGCAATTAGAGAGTTTGTGATATCTGTGAATCTAGTAACCATCTCTCCAATTGTCTCGTTGTCCTTCATTCTAAATAGTTCAAACAGGTGAACAAGAACAGAAATTTTAGTTTCCTAAACTTCCCTGGTTCCTTTGTGTGTTACCTCTAGTGTATGCTAGATATCATATGCTAATTTGGCCTGGGAGACATGATTGAATTCATTCTTGTCCATGGTGCAAAATAGTGCATTCATCGCTTTTGAGTTAGTTACAGCGGATTTGTCAATAGCGGTCCATAGGGCATAAGGAGTTGTCGTCTTCTCGTATTGAGTTCCCAATATGTTCCAAAGTTCGTAGTCGATACTTTGAAGATAGATCGTTATCATTGTCTTCCAATAGGAGGTGTTGGAATCGTTGTATAGTGGAGGCCTTGTGGTAGAGTGCCGTTCTGGAAATTGTGATGATGACGTTGAATTGTTCGTCGGATAGGTGTAGGCCATCTTAACCATACTATGATACCAAATGTTGAATCTCCTGGCACACCAAATACACTAGAGGGGAATGAATAGTGTATATCACGAAGAAATTGCAAATTTAAAAGTAACTAAAAATTGCAATTAAAATGCGGAAGTAAATAACTAAATCCAGAAAATTTCAAAAGCAAACACAGAGATTTGTCATGGTTCGATTCCTCATCCAGTTCTCTACCCCGTAGAGATTTCAACCCACTAAAACACTTTCTCCCTGCAACCAATCAACATACAAAGATGTCAACACTCTCCGTGTTGCAAAAATATACAATCTCTTTAACAAGAGATTCAGCGAAATAAAGTAAAGAAATAGTTTGAAACAATATCACATATAGCCTTCATAATGTAGGAATTATGAAGCAATGTTGGTGATGGATTTTCCAAGGTTCTGGATGAGAATTGTTGGTAGAACACACTTAGAGAATGGACTTCTAATTGTGGAAGAATTTCTACAGATGTTTTCCAAAGAAATCTGAAAACTACTCTCTTTCTTGTGAGAGAAAGAACACATAAGCATATGACAGAGAGAGAGAGAGAGAGAATTAATTCGTGTGTTTAGGCAGAGGTCTTGGGGTCTATTTATAGGTCAAAAGGGTAGTTTTTGAACGTTGGACAACTGCCTAAATTTTCAAAAAATTCTGAACTGTTTTTGTCAAATTGGTCGACCAATATGGGTTACAAGTCGACCAATAGTTTTCCCAATTTCAGGTTTTTATAGTTGAAGCACTGTTTCGGTAAAAGACAAAAACTTACAGCCAAAACTGCCATAAACTGACATAAACGGGCAAAAATATGGTTGTTTGGGGGTGGTTTGAGAAACTGATATAATCAGATATAAAAACTGATTATTCAATCAAAAATCAGATTATTATAATTATTCTGAAAACTGACTTGTCTACCAATTATCCTGATTGGTCAACCAAAGATTTGAAAAATCAAATTTTGGGAAATTTTCAGAAAATTATCCTAATGGCTTAAGAATAGTTCTGGGAAAAATTTGGAATTTTCCGAATTTCTGGAATTTGTGATTGGTCGACCAGAAGGGGGTATTGGTTGACCAATTTGGTCTATGTCTCAATTTTTGAGGACGGACCCAAAACGACTAAGATAGACCATCATCAAGGCTATCACATTCTAAGTATTTGCTCAAAAGAAAATAAAGATTACATCATGTATCACAAGTTATAAACATTTGTCGATAAGCTTCAACTTGAACTTGATGCTTCTTGCAAAGTGTTGTCTAATGATTATCTGATCTGAGTGGGTCTATAGAATTTGCATAGATAAAGTTAGTATACACATATAAATGTTTGTATTATATCATCAAAACCTTATGAGGAGTTGTGAGTTTCCAACAAGAGATTGTTTGAAGGGTACCAAGCTCGGGAAGATGGAGTTTTGTGAGCATTGTATCTTCGTCAAACAGACACGTGCTTCATTTGGGATGGCCATCCATAGTACGATGGGAGCTCTTTACTATGTTCATACCGACATATGGGGGCCGAGCAGGACAACCTTGTGGGTGGAGGTAAACACTACTTCATATCATTTATTGATAATTTCTCACACATGGTTTGTGTGTTTTCTCTGAAGTCAAAAAATCAAGTTCCGAACACTTTCATTCAGTGGAAGAAGCTGGTTGAGACAGAAACAGGTTGAAAAGTCAGGTGGCTCCGAAGTCACAATGGTGGAGAGTATTGGTCAGACCTCTTTGAGAACTTCTGCAGATCAGAGGGAATTCAAAGACACTTTACAGTCAGGGGTACGCCAAAATAGAATGGAGTAGTTGAGAGGATAAATCGGACATTGCTGGAGAAAGTCCTATGCATGTTATCAACTGCTAACTTATCGAAGGAGTTTTGGGCAGAAACCCTGTCATACGCGACTAACTTGGTCAATCAGCTACCATCTACTGCATTGCGAGAATGACTTTCTTTGGATGTCTGGTAAGGAAACCCGGTTCCCGACTATGGGTCTCTACGAATATGGGGTTGTTTGAGCTATTATGCCGTGAAGGAGGACAAGCTCGATGCTAGAGCCAAGAAATTCATCTTCTTGGGCTTTAACAATGGTGTCAATGGATACTGGCTGTGGAGGCCAACACAAAATAAGGTGATCATAAGCAGAGATGTAAAGTTCGATGAGTCAGTGTTACTGATGAAGGAGCATGATCCGAAGGTGGAGAACGAACAGACACAGATGAAGTTGGCCTACTTGGGCATGTCTAAGGTTCCAGATAGCTCAGCTACTGACTCAGGCCGACCTACACCTGGGACAACAGACGATGTACTTTAGACAAATGCAGATGATGTTGGTGGTTCAAGCTCGAATGGTGGAGATAGCTCGGCTCCATAAATGACTCGGCTGAAGTATTCCATTGCAGTGCCGAGATCGAGGCATGAAATACGAAGACCTGCATGATATACAGAGATGGTTCATTTTTTTCCCAGTCATGAGTATTGACATACCCACTTCTTTAAGAGATGTGGAGCATTCTGAAGACCCTGAGAAGTGGAGGAAAGAGATGGATGAGGAGATGGAATCGCTGGAAAAGAATGAGGTGTGTGATCTCGTGGAGCTTCCAGAAGATAAGAAGGTAATTGGGTGTAAGTGGGTCTACACCAAGAAGGACGAAGACAAAGTTGGAGAAGTTTGCTACAAAGCTCGCCTCGTAGCAAAGGGATATGCACAGAGAGAAGGCATCGACTACAATAAAGTCTTCTTTCTGATGGTGAAGCATTGCTCGATTCGAATCCTATTGGCATTATTGGCATAGCTCGACCTTGAGCTATGGAACTAGATGTCAAGACGGTGTTCTTGCATGTAGAGTTCAAGGAGGAGATCTATATGGCTCATCCCGATGGCGATGAGAGCGGTGACGATCTTGTAGATATGTTGAACAAGTCGCTCTATGGGCTAAAGTAGTCACTAAGACAATGGTACAAGCATTTTTGAACTCTTTATAATAGATGATCAAGGGTATGTTCGTAGCCTTTATAATCAATGTGTGTTCTTTCGGGAGTTGGATGACGGGTCGTTCAGCTATCTCTTGCTTTATGTTGATGATATATTCATATCTTCATCAAATAAAGAGGATTTGGAGATTGAAGTCAGAGCTCAGTTGTGCGTTCGAAATGAAGGACCTAGGCGAAGCACGAAAGATTCTTGGGATGGATATCACAAGAGATCGAAGTTGATGTAAAGTTCATCTTTCATAAACTCGCTATTTGAAGTCTGTTATACATCGATTTGGCTATGAATGGATGAAGTATGTAGTCACTTTGCTTGCACCTCATTTCAAGCTCTGTGACGAGCATTGCCTGAAGAACGAAGAGGAGAAGATGCTCATGGAGAGCATACCTTATGCCAATGCGATAGAAGCCTTGATGTATGCTATGGTATGTACCCGACCCGACCTATCACATGTAGTAAGTATGGTGAGTAGATACATGTACAACCCGAGGAGAGTACACTGGCGTGTAGTTCAATGGATACTAAAATACATCAAGGGCACCATTGACGTCGGATTGACCTATAACTGAAGTGATGATGGTGTTGGGTTTTCTGGGTCCTTAGGGCAATAAAATAAACGTTTGGGCTAAGTCGGATGGAAGACGAGATCAAAACAAGCAGCAGAAAAATCAACTTAAAACTATTTTAAGTTTAGGCCTAAAGAGAACAACCCTAGCCAGATTCTCTACTATCCCGGGGTTGGGTCCGACCAATCCCTAAGGATAGATCTATCAACCTATTTGCAATTATAAACGCATGTTTAATTTAAACTACTTACCTTTCACTTTGTTTTTGTAGAATACAAAGCGACGTTTTAGCAACATTTCTTTGGCCCCGCACCGCTTCTCCCAAGCCGAACCATGTCCTGAGTCGCACCTTGTCCCGAGCCAAACCACTTCCCGAACAGCACCGCATCCCGAGGCGAGCAACACCCTTGCCTCCGAGCCAAGCACGCACCGAAGAAACTTTCATCTTGAGTGGATCCTTCGTCAAGACTTCGGATCCATTTGAACTCCTTTATAGCTTCGCTAAAGCCCGATCAGGAGCAACGAGGAATTTAGGGAGAAAGAGGGAATATTTATTTTAAGCTCAGATCCGGGCTTGCTCTCGTTTAATGGAGCTACTCAGATATAGAACTTGGGATGAGTTTCAAGGAAAGGAGTATGCCCCTATTTATATAGGCACTGACCCCTCCTCTCTTCTCAATTTCTGATGTGGAACTAAAAATTGGAGTGAAAAAATCAATTAAAGTTGGACCTTTTACAAAGGCCAAACTTTAGTGAATTTTTCCTCCCTCATCGTTGAGCTTTGCAATTGATACTACCTATCAAATTGAAGAGCACTGAATGGTGAACGCATTAAACAAACGACACATCATTCCAAGTTCGTTGGCCCACTCAAATATGTGTCGAAAGTTGGCCAGAAAATCAGATTTCGCCAAAAAAAACCCGCCGCAAGAAAACTTCGGGTTTTAAAAACCCTCTTCCAGACTTTTTGGGCCATGTAGGCCCACCCGCCCGGTGGGCGGGTTGGGCACCCACCTGCTGCATGCAGGCAGGCGCCACCAGCTCTAGGCAGGCGCCTGCTCGTACTTAGCGGGCGGGTCAAGCCCGCCTTGGGCGGGCACCTGACCACACTGGGGCAAGTACCCTCCCAAGCGGGCACCCTACAGCATAATCGGGCGCCCGCCTGCACAGGGCGGGTGGGCCAGCCAGCTTGAGCGGGCAGGCCAGCCCAATCCTGCTTATAGCAGGCAGGCTAGCCCAGCCTGCCCAAAATAGGTGGGCTAGCCCAGCCCGCTGCGGGGTGGGTAGCACAGCCCCTTCATCTGGTGCAGAACTGGGCTAAAGCCCAGTTCTTGTTTTAGATGGTTTATTTGGCTTATTTGACTGATTTAAGGTCCGATTTCAACGCGGTTTTCTCTGTGACTTTTACAGGAAAATCCTCTTCATTTCTATGCACTTATTGTCAAATATATTTGTAAACGATTTACAATATATTTTAGGGTTTTTCTCATATTAGTCCCTTAAATCTTGCATAATTTGATAATAGTCCCTTAAATCTTCGAATTTTGAGTTTAATCCCTCAAATCATTAACTATAACCAAAATAGTCTCCCACTCTAATTTTCTGTTAAAAACTCCGTTGACGTGACTGTTAGGGCTGACGTGTGCAACTTGTTCGCTGCGGCAGCGACGGTGATGAGGAGGAGGAGGAGGAGGAGGGGCGACGGTGGTGAGGAGTAGGGATGAGGGAGGAGGGGGGATCGGCGGAGGGGAGGAGGGGGGATCGGCGGCGGGGAGGAGGGGGGATCGACGGGGGGTCGGGGGGTTTATGGGGCAGATGTGGGGGATCGACAGCGGGGAGGGGGGGATGAGGGGGATGAGGCAGTGCGGGAAGAGCTCTCCCGGTGGCGGGGAGGGGCGAGGAGGGGGATGAAGGGGGAGGAGGAGGGTGAGAGCTGTGGTGGGGAGCAGGGGGTGATGGGGGAGGAGGCGGGGGGAGATCGGCGGGGAGGAGGGGGGATGATGGGGAGTAGGTGGGGAGGGGGGATCGGCGGCAGGAAGGAAGGGAGGGGGGATCGGCTGCAAGAAGGAGGGGGATGAGGGGGCGGAGGAGGAGGGATCGACGGTGGTGAGGAGGGGGATTGGGCAAGGGAAGAGCGGCGGCGGGGAGGAGGGGGCGGTGGGGAGGAGGTCAGCCTCCCCCTCCCACCTCCTCCTCCCCTCCTCCGCCTCCCCTCCTCTCCTGCCCCCATTAGGGCTTAATTCTTAGTTAATTAATACTAATCGTTAATTAATCCTTAATTAATCTACTTATTTAACAGAATATAGGATGGGGGGACTATTTAGGTTAACGGATTAAGACTTGAGGAATTAAACTCAAAATACAAAGAATTAGGGGACTACTATCAAATTGCGCATAATTTAAGGGACTAATATGAGAAAAACCCTATATTTTATATTTTGTATCCATCATATGCAATAACCCACATCTATAATATTCTAAAACTTTTGTCACAAACATTTTATGACGTAGTAAATTCCCTTTTAATATAAAATCTATTTGCATCAAATACAAATAAACTGAGGGCATACATCTCTCAACATCTTCCACTTTCTCTTAGGATCATTTATCCCGAATCAGAAGCTAACTGCAAACTCTTTGTAGTATTCTGTCTCTTGCATCAAATGCATTTTCTCCTTAATTTCTACCTATTACATGACGATGGTCTCACTCTTTGTGGGACCCTACAGCCTGACCCTATTACAAGTAGGGCTCGAAACCCCAGACGGCAGTGACCACGAGCAGCAAGTGCCGTCCCTGTTTTGGTATCATAATTATATGGTTAACTCATCGACATAAGTATTGTCAGGACCACCCTGACTGTGTCCATGATGACTACCGCAGTTTTAGTCTCTTCGTCAAAACTATGCAGCTTAGTCAAGTCTAGGGTATGGTCAACTGTCAACACTACTAGCTTAAACTTGGTTAGTCTCCATTGATCTTAAGTCAAATAAAGTTGGACTTCTTCCAACATACTTTGGCCACAGTTTTCACTAAAGATCGAACTAACACTGTGACACCAACTCCCCATTAATGGGAGAAACAAATCCTCTCTTGGTCATTACTCTCCTCGCACGTTTGAAGTGTTACCCAACCAAAGGCCTTTCAACGGGGATTTCTCGAGGCTAGATAAGTGATCTAAGTGACACCGTTCATGCATAGGTTCGTACAATGACCTCAAGTCAAAATACCAACTTGCCTATCATCACTAAGAGTTATTATTGACAGATTGGTCAATATTAACTATATGATAACACTTATTGGGTCGTTCAGTGAACTCATTCTCCAATGATCACATGTGTCTTGTCTCCGACTTCGCCAAGTCGAACGACCATGAGATCATCGTCAACACTCCATGATGAAGACAAAGACACAATGTTATCCGATGTTTTGATATCCTTTTCTCGAAACAGCTACGACAAAGAACGATTTCAAACTTATGCTACTAATGGTCAAACAATTCTCCATGATCGAGATCCTCATTTTGATACTCGTTTAACCTCGTATTAAGTCTCAGACTTTACCTAAGCTCTAATGTTAACTACGTTATTATTAACTTAGGAAAATTCTTACTAAACAACTTACTGTTATTTTGAACAAGACGTCTGTACACATATATAGAGATAAATTGCCTTGAGGGCAAACCCATCTCGCACTTGCACTCAGGTCCATTTATCCAGGTATCTCATACCGCATTTACACATAAGTTTTTCTAGACTTCATGTGGTAGAGTCTTCGTGGGTGGATATACTAAACCGTCGATTGTATAGAATTAATGGGTTCTATGTTTCTTCTTGATCACGAATTTGAATCTCATCCAAAACGTTTCTTAGTACTCTTAGACTCCATAAAAATATGTCTTGACTGGATCTTATCCAGATTCTCGTCCTATACGAGCATAATCCAAAATAGTCATTATCAGGATGGTTCATAATTGTTTCTGATAAAGTGTTAAAATCTTTGACCACTTTGTCAAAACAAGTGTTCCAGCTCCTTGATGCCTCACATGCCTTTTATTTGCTTCCACTAACCGTTAAAACTCTATAAGTTTGTTCTTCTAAATCATATTTAGAAAACATATATATTCCAGTTTTTGTGGTCATCATGAGCATTTACATCGAGTCTGATCCGAATAGATCTGTACACAGTTGTTGGCGAGAAAATTTCATCAAAATCTGTTTATAGGAGTTCTGATGATAACCGTTCTCGACCAGCATAACTTGTACTTCTCTATTTTCCATCTGAACTAATCTTCTTTATCGAAGATTCACTTGCAGCCAAAGGAAATACTTTCCTTGGGCATGTAAACTAAAGTACATACTTTATTTACGTGCATGGACCTTTTTCGGATTGCATCAAGCCATTTCTTAGAGTCACTACTCCGAATGGCATCTTGGAAGTTGTCTAGGCCATCATCAAATATGATGTCTTACTCGACTTCTTCTTTTCACGCGGCTCAAGTAAACCGGTGACTTCCTAACGGTTAATTTAAAGAATATCGTATTGCTATGGTCCTTACAGAACCTTATCAAGAACATAGGCACTATTATCTTGGGATTAACCCAGACGGAGAATTGTAACTCAAAGTCACTTATCATGTATCAAATCATGTCTAACAGAGTGCATTTCATACTTTCCAACACACCAATATGTTATGGAACTTGACGTGAGAGAAAATCACATTTTCTTTTAATTACACAAGAATTACATAGCTAAGTATTCTTCTCTTTGATCTGATCAAAGTAGCTCAAATACTTCTATCATTGTGTTCTTTATTTTATCAGACTTAAGTTTCATCTAGAACACGTGTCGTAAAAAATTAGAGTGTCACATCTAGGCTAATTTAGACTTGGGTCTAGGTACATCTGTATGTGTGAGACCATGAGTTCTCCAACTCGTTCTCCCACTGTCTTACAGAAGGAGTTCGGCTATCATACCTTTTAGAAAAGACTTACAAGTGTCTTTCGAATCATAATACGAGAGGTCAAAAGCCATCTCTTTATGTGACTTTTCAAGTCTGTTCTCTTCGGTACATCCTGGTCTATTTTGACATAGATAAGTTTTCCATAACTTGTGCATTCATGTATTACCACCTAATACAATGTTGTTATACATATTACTCATTGCTTTGGAAGCAAGATGACGCAATTCTCCCAAATAAATATTAGACGTCCCCTATGGTCCAAGAAACAACAATTGCTCCTTTTTCAACATATATGACAATCTATTCCTTTTGTATAACGATTATCCTGAAATCGTGACATTAAATATGTCACATTTTCAGTTCCACTACTTTTACCTTTACTAATGATATATAAAGCTTTCTTTCTCAATTGACTTCCTGGATACCTTCTTCCTTTCTAAATCTCATTTAGATATTACGCATCACAACACAGATAATAACCATGAAAATATCTCATGTATCAAAACACTTGAGCTTTGCAACCTTGAGTGTACTCAACAAGTTGCTCGTCTCAAGATCCGGTTGGGATACATAGTCGTGTCCCGCTCATGCACTCATCTTTGATTCAAACAATTTGATCGAAGTTTCGAACTTTACGAATCGAAACTGTTCGCCATACAACCTTAAGTTGACTCAACAAGTTATATGGAGAAACATGCTTTGAACATCAGTATGTTCAAGCTGCCCCTCGTAGAGGCGAGTGACAGGTAGGTGCAGTTATTTTGTTGGACCCAAAGCTCAAGATAATCATTTTCCGTAATCATGTGCTAAGGAGGACACTTTTAATGTCAGTAAGAACATAGTTTAGTCTATCAATTAGAATTTGAACTGATATCTAATTAACTAACCATTTTGACCAGTTAACTTATTGTCTTAGGATATTACGTTTTGGATTCCAGCGGTATACATAGAACTACTCTAGTTTAGCTAACGTTCAATTTTAAATATAGATAGAATGGCTTTTATCTAACTATATCCTCCCATTATTTTGGCGATCATTTTTAGCCATAATAATAAACAATTTAAAATAATTAAATTTAGTTGGAAAAGGATCCAACCACCTCTCACAACCTTGAGTGTGCTCAATAAATTTCTTGACTCTGCGATTGGTAGATGACTCTTCATCAATCATATCATATACGATTCCCTTATTGGTTTTTACCCCTAGCCACTTATGATCATTAGTGTGCTCAAGAAATCATAATGACTAGTCTAGTTGAACCCATATTTTCATGTTTAGTCCAACTTACACCGACACTCAATGTTTGGGCACGATGCGACGGGTTGGGTTAATTCTAGACTACATCTCTTGTAATGATAATTTGGTTTCCATAAAGTAGCTATGACATAGCTTGAGTGTGCTTAACAACTACAACATAGAACCCAGAGTTGCCAACGTCTAAAACACGGAGGGTTACGGGTAACCTTGAAGAAGATTTTAAATGTAATTGACTAGATGTAATCGATGGTTTCACATAATCATAATTTGCATTCTTGCATTCCAGCGGAACACGACCAGGGATTTGGCTAGGCCAGGATCATTATCCCTAGTCGAGCTAGTGTGATCTACAACACTAGTCATAAAAACATTAGACGGGATCATGGTCCATTGAAGGAAACTAATTATTCATATGTGTGCCATCGACTAGGAATGGCTTCAATAAAACTATTTACTCCTATCAACTAGTTGAATCCTAAAATTCGAAATTATTAGTATTGGTTAATCACTTTTATTAATGTCCTTATCAACTATAAGGAATGAATTTTAGGGTGCTATCCTAATCATGTATTAGGAATTTAAACAAGTTTAAATCATAGCATGTCCATCATAATTATCTTAAAATTTGTAGAAAGCTTTTAATGGATATCCTAAAAAATTTTCTTAGATTATCACATAATAAGCAAGAATATGACATAACCATTAAAATACGAAAACTTTTAGCACACAAAATTTTAACACTAAAAACTTAAAATTATCTCATAATTAAGTTACAACAATTAATTATCATCATATAATAATTAAGGTCTAATTTTCAATAACATTTTTCGAAAATAATAACATTGCATGGGAAAACGAAAATTTTAATAGTTTAATTAAAACCTCCATCTGATGTGGAAACATGCTACATCTGATATGTCCATATTTTCCATGTTTTTATCACATCATTTCATATCATATTCGCCTCCAAACCCTATATTTTCATATATGATCACGCTTATAATGCCATATTTTTTGTATAGCTTTATGGATGTTCAGGAGTTTTGGAGCGAATTGGAGCTATTTTGGGACATGGACACATTCGACACATCTGAGATGTCATTGGCAAGGCCCCATGAGAGTTCACCAAGGCAAGGAGGAAGATTGGAGAAGACGAGGAGAAGAGAGTAAGAGACGACCAAATTCAGCATCAGTTTCTTAGGTGACTCGACAGAGTAGCATCAGCTACTCGGCCGAGCTGACACACAGAAATCACACAGAAACGGCCTCAACCTACTCGACCGAGCAGATAGCCTACTCGACCCGAGTCGCACCAAACAGAGCGATGATTCTGAGCTTCTCCCCAGGACCCTACAACTCGATCGAGCAGGTCACCTCCTCACCTGAGTAGCTTTCAGACAGAGCAACGTTTTGGAGGCAAATTCTGACCCACTGTAGCTCGATCGAGTAGAGGGGATACTCGACTGAGTAGCTTGTATCAGCCAGAAGTAGAGCAGCAGCAAGCGGAGCCCGAAGTCGACTCGACCGAGCAGGCCTCTCTACTCGGTCGAGTAGGGCAATGCGCCCAGTATGTTGCGAGCCCAAGTGCCCATATTTTCTGATATTCTTTGTGAGGTCCCTACCCCTTATATATAAGCACATTTTTACCCTATTTTCCAAACATCGAGAGTTTTATCATATCTTTAGAATTTAATTAGATTTTTTAGATCTAGAGAGTTTTGTGCTGTCGCTAATTTTGTGAAGACAAAGTTAGGATTTTTTATTGTTCTTTTGCACAAGAAAACTCTATTTTCTGAATTCTCTTATTTTTGCTATTGCTCCACGATGCGTTGGTAACAATTCTCTAAACTTTCTATTGATTTTGATGTCGTCTATTTCCATGATGAATTCCTTTGCATCGATTGAATTTTTCTTTGCTATTACTATGAAGCACGAGTAGTTCTATCTAAGGCTAATGGATTAGCTCTAGGATCTTAGGATTTAGATATAAAGTTAGGATTTTTCAGGTTGTGTTGGTATAAAAGGGACGTATTTTGTTCGATCTAGCAAAGTTTGTAGGAGATCTCGTACTGAGATCATGCCCACGGTCGGTGAAATCGATTGACTTAAAGAGTATCCTATAAACTTAATTAGGGAGTTAGTGGATTCAATTAGGGCTCGTGACCATGTCTAGCTCGTGTCTTGATGGGATCCACCAACGAACTATATTACTAATTGACTGCTACCGTCATTGCATCAATGAGAGACACCAAAATACATCGAAACTCTAACTCACGAGAGTGGCATGGGTTGAGATCATTCTGACCACGAGAGTGGCATGAATATTATTGATTCTTAATGCACGGATCGTGTGCACCTGTCGCGAGAGTGGGGTTAATGTGATATGTTAGATTCATGGCGCTTAGAGCCATGAATGCCACATCTTAGATGCGACAATCCCTAATAAAGCCAATGCAACGTAAGAGTCTTAACCTGGAATCGACATCCGACGATCCTAGTAGTGAGTCCTAAAGCAATAATAGTCTTTATTAATTGATCACAATTCCAAACAAACAATCTATGAAACCGACTGCTACCTAAATTCCGAGATTTGGAAATAGCCCGAGACATTAACATCGCTACCCTCCCTGTGGGATCGATAATCTTTTATTCTATTACTTGAAATCGTACGCTTGCATAAAGTGCCTGGAATTTGCATTTGAGATACATCTAGCCCTTGGCATTCGTGCCATTTCTAGGTGGCTCCTAGGTGTAGATTTCGGGAGCATCAAGTTTTTGGCGCTGTTGTCGAGAAAGGTAATGGTGTTACTTGGGTTATTTTTCTACTGACGTATTTGTTAGCAAATCTTACCATTTCTTACCTTTCCGCATTTTTATTATTTTGTTACTTTGCTACTAACGGTATTTTTCTGAGTTCTTATTGTGCATGAACACTTGCCTTGGGTGTCTTGACAAAGAATTATTATTTGACCCCGAGATTGAAAAGATCGCAGGAAGGCTCAGAGCAGAGAAGAGGAGTCAGACTATTATAAATCCAATGGCAAGGGGTAATATTACTCGTCCACACAAAGGGTCCATTCGGGACCATATAAAGCAAAATTTACTGGTGCTTCTTCTATCTTGAGGCCGTAGCTGGCGGTAGGAAGCTTTGAGCTGAAGACTGGGTTGATAAATCTAATGCAGCAGGACCCCTTTCACGGGCACCCACATGAAAACCCAAACCACCATATAGACACATTCTTGGAGAAGTGCGACACTTTTCAGGCCAAAGATGTGAGTGAAGATGCAATCAAGCTCAAACTATTCCCATTCAGTCTGAGGGACAAGGCCTCTTATTGGCTACATGCGCATCCTTCTAATACCTTCACGACTTGGGAGAAGTTGGCTACAACATTTATGAACAAGTTCTATCCACCGTCCAAAACGGTGAGGATTCGAGGAGCAATCTCAAATTTTAAGCAAATTCCCCAGGAGTCGTTGTATGAGGCTGGGAAAAGATTTAAAGACCTGCAGCATCAATGCCTGCACCATGGAGTCTTGGAGTGGGATCTTGTTCAGAGCTTCTTTAATGGACTCCAACCAAGTACAAAGTTGATTATCGATTCCTCCGCTCAAGGCGCTCTCTTGGACAAGCCATCCGATGAAGCTCTATCCTTGCTGGAGCAAATGGCCGTAAATACTCAGCAGTGGGGTGATGAACGCTCATCTACTACAGGCCCCGAGGTAAAAATCGCAACCCATCTTGATAGTCATATTGAGACTCTTTGCAAATAGGTGGCAAGGATTGAACAGAGGTGGGATGTTGTTCCAACCACTTCTAGAGCTCAAGCTTATCCGATACATGAAGACTATGCGGAGCATAGCTATGCTCCTAATGAAGGACCCTATGATGGAGAAGCCATGCAAGCTGAGCAGGTACACTTCATAGCTGGTGAGGGGAGGAATCATTGGCAACATACGGCAGCGAGAAATCATCCTAGACTTTCTTATGGTAACCCCAATGGAGGATTGCAACCTCCTCAGCAGCAGAGACCTCCACCACCTCCTCAGCAACAAGAGGCACCTCCACAGAACCAATAGTATGGGTTTAGGCCTTCTGGGCCTTATAGACCGTCGGGATACAACAGCCGCTTGCCATAACAACAATACCAACCGGCGGCCCTGAGACCCAATCTAAAGGCAACCTTGGATGCTTTTATTAGTGGGCAACCTAAGGTAAATGCAGAGGTTCTGCTCATTTCAAGTCTATTAATGCCTCCATTGATGAGCTCAAATGCCAAATGTCCCAACTTATGAAGATGCAATGGAGATTGCCTTCTCAGCCGGTGTAACGACCGGTATTTTCGGATACTAGAGTGGAGTTCCATTAATTTAAGTCTTTCATAAATATACATTGATGTATGGATACTAATAATATACTTGTTA
This sequence comes from Scilla litardierei, assembly GCA_030789695.1. NCBI lineage: Eukaryota > Viridiplantae > Streptophyta > Magnoliopsida > Asparagales > Asparagaceae > Scilla > Scilla litardierei. The sequence continues at coordinate 143,708,744 of CM061142.1, forward strand.
GTTAAGTTATTAATAGTGTTATTAATGATTTGAGATTGGAAGTTTAAATGTTTTAAAATTCAAAATGCTTTTAAAATTCAATTTATTTAAAACATTCTTTTATAATCATAATTAATTTTTGGAAACATTGTACTCATTCAAACCCCCTTTAAAATCCTCTAATTATTTTATTACTCAACTTTCCTTTTTCCTCTTATTCATAATCTCTCCTATTAATGTTGTTATTCAAATATTTTCCAAAATCAAATTTCAAATTCATCTTAAAAACTTTCCTGTTTAAGAACTTCCTAAATTACCTAGCTTTAAATCCCTAATTTTTAATACGTTTCAAACTTTCCTATTTTTGTTACCGTAATAAAGTCTATGACTAATTGGGAATTATCCTGAAATTAAACCTCATTATTATTCAACCTTCCTAATTACTTTTGTTTTTAATTTCCATGATAAATATTTTTAAATGCAAATGTTTTAATTTCAAACACTTTCCGTATTAGTTTTACTATTAAGTTTTCCCTAATCAGTTATTATTTAAAACAAATCCTTTAAATTTTTAAACCTTCTTTTTCCCCCTATTTACTCATTCCTGTAAACATGTTATTACATGTGGATGGTTATTCAAATTCAAACCCAAAAGTTATAAAATTTGAATGTTTTCAAAAGGATTAAATTTCGAATTTGTTCAAAAATTTCTCTTTAAACCCAAATTAAATTATAGCTATTATGGAAACATTTTTACCCATTCAAAACCCATTGATCTCTCTAATTATTTAAATTATTCAAACCTTCCTATTTATTCTTGCTAATAAACTCTCCCCGAATAATTACTAATTCAAAACAAATTACCTTCTTCTCATATTTCCTTTTATAAACTCTTTTAAACCGATATTGATTAGTTTATAATTTTCAAATTCAAATTTCAAAACGTATTCTAAAACATTTAAAATTCAAATTAAGCCTTACTTTTATAAACTCTTTCAAACCTATATTGATTAGCCCTAATTACCCCCTTTATAACATATTCAATTCTTTATTTTAAACTCTTTCCTTTTTAGCTAACCCAATAACTAAGATTAAGTAGCTCTAAATTCCCCTAATTCAAATTACTTCCTATTACAACCTAGTTTTTCTATACCTAAGCCAAAGTTCTATTCACGGGTTGTACGAATTCAAACCCACACACCAAAGCTCATATAGGAAGTGACCCTAAAAGTCTACTCACGTGTTGTCCCTCAAACCATCACTCCATTCTTATATAAACATCACTTTAGGCTTTTGCTCTCTGTACTAATCTATTACAAACCCCTAGGCTATATGGAGTAACTAAAGTCCTTAATTTCCCTACCCAAACCCCAGCACAACTGCCTATAGTATGTTTTTCTCTCTCTCTCTCCCCTCATGAGGAAACCCGACCCCTCTCCCTTCCGAGCTCGCAGCACCCCTCTTTTCCCCGTCATTCTCCAGCCTGTTCACCCCCCTCACCATCATACGAGCTCCCGCCGACGGCGAGCTCAGATCCGAACGGTCCGACTTCCGCCTGTCGAACCCGATAGCCGCCAGCGGCATCGCCAACTCACCCCGGGCCACCCCGTGACCCCGCCTCCTCGTCTACACCGTCCCACACGTCGGTGCCTCCAACCTCTGAGCTTCCCTCCGGTAACCTCACCCAGCAGCGCATGCCTCCTCCCTCATCTGTACGGCACCGTCACCCACGCCGTTCGCCCTCCCCCTTGCACCGACCAGCACCTCACCCCGAGCTCACCCGTCAGACAACAGCCGCTCGACACCGCCACTTCACCGGAGCCCAGCGCAGCTGCACACACCGACGTCGACGAGGCCCCCTCGCCATTCAGATCCATGCCCTCCGGCCAGAATGCCGCCATCGCCTCCGGCGTCCCCTCCCCGTTCTCGGGCAGCCCTCAACCCCCTGTTCCGCCCCCTTCCTTTGTTTGGAACAGAGGAGCCCCGCTAGCCTCCGTCGCCGAGCACCACCACCTCCCGCCGGAGCCCTCAACCCCCTTCCGACCAGCGACGACAATGGCAGCCTCCCGACGCCCAGCTACACGCCATACGTATCGCCTCCGACCCACCCAGATCTCCCCGTCGCATCACCTACCTCTGACGACGACAGTGCCACGGCTCGCCTCCGCCTGCACTCGCCGTCTACATCGCCGCCTGCAGTCCACACCGACGGCGTCACCCCCTCCACGCTACCGCCGCCGCTTCGATCTCACGTCGCCCCGTCGTCCGCCTTCAGAGTACTGCACATGCGCATGTAAGCATGCCAACATGAGTTTGTTTATGTATATACTGTTAAGTGGAAACCGTGGAATGTTGCTAATCATTTAGATACACAACCTGTCATTTAATTTCCTATATTAGTTTAACCCTAAGCTACATGTTAATTAAGATGTTAATACATATGAATATATATTAGTAAATATGTACCCAGTGTTAGGGTAAGATATTCATGCCATCACTTGATGTTAGTCGTAATATAGGGTACGAAAGTCAGCATGTTAGTTCAAACGTAAGTTAGTTCAGACTATATTAATATACTAGTGATTGGATATGTTTATAAACGATACCATGTTAAGGTTTAAGTTGGTTTATATTCATACTAGTATGTATACCAGTAACTTTATACTATAAGTTTTAAGTACTGCATGAGTCTTATTATAAGCAATACATTCTGTTATTATGTGACCATAGGTTACAACTTATATATATATTTACATATGTTAGATAAGCAATATTTTAATAATGTTTTATTTGTTTAGAACTTGTTGCTTAATGTCGCAAATCCGTAACGCAGATGAATTCGTGCCTACCGTACGATCGCGTGGGCACCCAAAAACTCGCATCGCTTCAGGCAAGTATACTATTTTTCAAGGTGCAAGTATTTAACTCTTGCAAGTATATTGTTTTCCTACAACTCTTTCATGGCGCAAGTACTTATCACCTACAAGTTTAATCTACCTTACCAAGATTTTTGAGACTGGATTAACTAAATGACGTCTTTTGCAAAATTTGTTACTTAAACAGCTTTTTGAAATGATTTAACGAACTTGGTGCAGTGTTTGGGTTTATCTTCACTTTTGAAATATTGTTGTCATGGAAATGCCATCGTTCGCTTGTATCCCATTGATTGCGGAATGTACAACCTAGTGAAATGTGAAAATTGGCCACTTTGAGGCATTACAGATTATTGGTCCTTGGGCCATTACAGACTATTGTGCCTTTGGGCAAATTACGGACTTTTGGGCCTTCGGGCAATTACGGATATTGGGCCCGCGGGCCATTTACGGAATGTTTGCCATATGGCAAACATTGAACTACGGATTGACTTATGGACACTTGGGTGGGGTAGTCTAGTGTAGTAGAGGCTGGAAAGCTGGATTACACTCTAGTGGTGAACTTGACCGACACCTGGCCGGGTCGGTGAGTATAGAGTCATGGGTAGCTCCCGTTGACTTGGGGCTGATGCTTGTCACCTCCCCCTCGGACACTGGGCTTGTCACTAGATTAAGTACAGGTTGGCACTCTTGTTTACTTTAGCTAATATTGTGAACTATCGACTAAGTTTATGTCATGTTTTACTTTGTACATCGCTAATGTCGTTCCTTTACTTTGTGCATTACAAAAGCCATGTACGTCACCTGTTACTTTATGCACTACATTTGTCATACTCATTACTGTACGTACTACACCTGTTACACTTATTGCTGTACACACCGTATTTCCATGCTTATTGCTGTACACACCATATTTCCATGCTTATTGCTGTACACACCACATTGCCATGTTTATTACCTTGCAAACTACAATTGCTATACTTGTCATTCTGTACATCTCATCTGCCATGCCATATGATTCCTATGCTGACACGCTTTGCTTATTTGTAATCTTATTATGTCACTCCTTTTGCCATATGAATGATTTTGAAAACCTTGACGAGGGTCTTTTTCCCACTAATGTTTTAAATCTTGTCGAGCGACCCTCGCTGACGTATATTTCTTGTCTTGTGAAATATACATCAGGTATTAGACAGATTTGCAGAGGAGCAATCCTAGAGACTGAGCAGCTTGATCAGGGTGCCCAGATGCTGAGATCCGCTGCTGGAGAACAACGAGCCTACGCAACGTCGCTGAAATTTAATAATTGTTGTAATCTTGTTCATGTGTATTTTTGGTTGTAGTTTTGTTTCTAATGGCCAAGATTTGTGTACTTGTAAATCTGGACATCAATGTAATAATAATGAAATTTCCTTTTGTTCTGAGTTTGAAATGCAAGAACTTGTTTACGGTTTACCCACAGACGCTTATTGGGTTGGAGTTTCACCGCTCCAGCCCAAGCGGGCCCGCTCGCGTCCTCGCTCCCAAGTATAATGGGAAGCGGGGCGTGAAAGGTTTTAGTTGTGGCCCATGCAGGTCATGCATTCTACATATTACTCGGAGCAATAGGGATGTCATTATTAGCCAGATTATCTAGATAGACCTTGTACGCAAATGTTTTCTTGTTTCTTTTGCAACATGGTAGGTAGACCACACACTCGAAACGGAAATGGAGCCAAGGGGAGTTCTCTATGTTTGTCAGGGAAGATAGAGACAATGAGCTGGTGGCGAACGATAACATCTGAGTCCTAACCTATCTTCACATTTGGTGATTCCTATAATGAAGGTGCCTATCTTGACTTTGTCTTATCCTAGGTGTCGTAGGATTACAATCGTTCCTATCTTAGACCCTTTTTCAGTTCAGCAGTTTCATACCTCTACATGTCTTTGCTTCCTTAATACTAGGATATCACCTTCACCCTTCATCTATCTGGTGCTCCCTGGATTCTTATCTAACTTAAGAAATTCCGAGGACAGAATTCTTTTAAGGTGGATAGGATGTAACGACCGGTATTTTCGAATACTAGAGTGGAGTTCCATTAATTTAAGTCTTTCATAAATATACATTGATGTATGGATACTAATAATATACTTGTTAGTTAAGTTATTAATAGTGTTATTAATGATTTGAGATTGGAAGTTTAAATGTTTTAAAATTCAAAATGCTTTCAAAATTCGAATTTATTTAAAACCTTCTTTTATAATCATAATTAATTTTTGGAAACATTGTACTCATTCAAACCCCCTTTAAAATACTCTAATTATTTTATTACTCAACATTCCTTTTTCCTCTTATTCATAATCTCCCCTATTAATGTTGTTATTCAAATATTTTCCAAAATCAAATTTCAAATTCATCTTAAAAACTTTCCTGTTTAAGAACTTCCTAAATTACATAGCTTTAAATCCCTAATTTTTAATACGTTTCAAACTTTCCTATTTTTGTTATCGTAATAAAGTCTATGACTAATTGGGAATTATCCTGAAATTAAACCTCATTATTATTCAACCTTCCAAATTACTTTTGTTTTTAATTTCCATGATAAATATTTTTAAATGCATATGTTTTAATTTCAAACAATTTCCCTATAAGTTTTACTATTAAGTTTTCCTAATCAGTTATTATTTAAAAAAAATCCTTTAAATTTTTAAACCTTCTTTTTCCCCCTATTTACTCATTCCTGTAAACATGTTATTACATGTGGATGGTTATTCAAATTCAAACCCAAAAGTTATAAAATTTGAATGTTTTCAAAAGGATTAAATTTCGAATTTGTTCAAAAATTTCTCTTTAAACCCAAATTAAATTATAGCTATTATGGAAACATTTTACCCATTCAAAACCCATTGATCTCTCTAATTATTTAAATTATTCATACCTTCCTATTTACTCTTGCTAATAAACTCTCCCCGAATAATTACTAATTCAAAACAAATTACCTTCTTCTCATATTTCCTTTTAAAAACTCTTTTAAACCTATATTTATTAGTTTAGAATTTTCAAATTCAAATTTCAAAACTTATTCTAAAACATTTAAAATTCAAATTAAGCCTTCCTTTTATAAACTCTTTCAAACCTATATTGATTAGCCCTAATTACCCCCTTTATAACATATTCAATTCTTTATTTTAAACTCTTTCCTTTTTAGCTAACCCAATAACTAAGATTAAGTTGCTCTAAATTCCCCTAATTCAAATTACTTCCTATTACAACCTAGTTTTTCTATACCCAAGCCAAAGTTCTATTCACGGGCTGTACGAATTCAAACCCACACACCAAAGCTCATATAGGAAGTGACCCTAAAAGCCTACTCACGTGTTGTCCCTCAAACCATCACTCCATTCTTATATAAACATCACTCTAGGCTTTTGCTCTCTGTACTAATCTATTACAAACCCCTAGGCTATATGGAGTAACTAAAGTCCTTAATTTCCCTACCCAAACCCCAGCACAGCTGCCTATAGTATGTTTTTCTCTCTCTCTCTCTCCCCTCTTGAGGAAACCCGACCCCTCTCCCTTCCGAGCTCGCAGCACCCCTCTTTTCCCCGTCATTCTCCAGCCCGTTCACCCCCTCGCCATCATACGAGCTCCCGCCGGCGGCGAGCTCAGATCCGAACGCTCCGACTTCCGCCTGTCGAACCCGATAGCCGCCAGCGGCATTGCCAACTCACTCCGGGCCACCCCGTGACCCCGCCTCCTCGCCTACACCGTCCCACACGTCGGTGCCTCCAACCTCTGAGCTTCCCTCCGGTAACCTCACCCAGCAGCGCATGCCTCCTCCCTCATCTGCACGGCACCGTCACCCACACCGTTCGCCCTCCCCCTTGCACCGACCAGCGCCTCACCCCGAGCTCCCCCGTCAGACAACAGCCGCTCGACGCCGCCACTCCACCGGAGCCCAGCGCCGCTGCACACGCCGACGTCGACGAGGCCCCCTCACCATTCAGATCCACGCCTTCCGGCCAGAACACCGACATCGCCTCCGGCGTCCCCTCCGCGTTCTCCGACAGCCCTCAACCCCCTGTTCCGCCCCCTTCCTCTGTTCGGAACAGAGGAGCCCCGCTAGCCTCCGTCGCCGAGCACCACCACCTCCTGCTGGAGCCCTCAACCCCCTTCCGACCAGCGACGACAACGGCAGCCTCCTGACGCCCAGCTACACGCCGTACGTATCGTCTCCGACCCACCCCGATCTCCCTGTCGCATCGCCTACCTCTGACGACGATAGTGCCACGGCTCACGTCCGCCTGCACTCATCGTCTGCATCGCCGCCTGCAGTCCACACCGACGGCGTCACCCCCTCCACGCCACCGCCGCCGCTTCGATCTCGCGTCGCCCCGCCGTCCGCCTTCAGAGTACTGCACATGCGCATGTAAGCATGCCAACATGAGTTTGTTTATGTATATACTGTTAAGTGGAAACCGTGGAATGTTGCTAATCATTTAGATACACAACCTGTCATTTATATTAGTTTAACCCTAAGCTACATGTTAATTAAGATGTTAATACATATGAATATATATTAGTAAATATGTACCCAGTGTTAGGATAAGATATTCATGCCATCACTTGATGTTAGTCGTAATATAGGGTACGAAAGTCAGCATGTTAGTTCAAACGTAAGTTAGTTCAGACTATATTAATATACTAGTGATTGGATATGTTTATAAACGATACCATGTTAAGGTTTAAGTTGGTTTATATTCATACTAGTATGTATACCAGCAACTTTATACTATAAGTTTTAATTATTGCATGAGTCTTATTATAAGCAATACATTCTGTTATTATGTGACCATAGGTTACAACTTATATATATATTTACGTATGTTAGATAAGCAATATTTTAATAATGTTTTATTTGTTTAGAACTTGTTGCTTAATGTCGCAAATCCGTAACACAGATGAATTCGTGCCTACCGTACGATCGCGTGGGCACCCAAAAACTCGCATCGCTTCAGGCAAGTATACTATTTTTCAAGGTGCAAGTATTTACCTCTTGCAAGTATATTGTTTTCCTACAACTCTTTCAAGGCGCAAGTACTTATCACCTACAAGTTTAATCTACCTTACCAAGATTTTTGAGACTGGATTTAATAAATGACGTCTTTTGCAAAGTTTGTTACTTAAACAGCTTTTTGAAATGATTTAACGAACTTGGTGCAGTGTTTGGGTTTATCTTCACTTTTGAATTATTGTTGTCTTGGAAATGCCATCGTTCGCTTGTATCCCATTGATTACGGAATGTACAACCTAGTGAAATATGAAAATTGGCCACTTTGAGGCATTACAGATTACTGGGCCTTGGGCCATTACGGACTATTGTGCCTTTGGGCAAATTACGGACTTTTGGGCCTTCGGGCAATTACGGATATTGGGCCCGCGGGCCATTTACGGAATGTTTGCCATACGGCAAACATTGAACTACGGATTGACTTATGGACACTTGGGTGGGGTAGTCTAGTGTAGTAGAGTCTGTAAAGCTGGATTACACTCTAGTGGTGAACTTGACCGACACCTGGCCGGGTCGGTTAGTATAGAGTCACGGGTAGCTCCCGTTGACTTGGGTGTGATGCTGGTCACCTCCCCCTCGGATAATGGGCTTGTCACTAGATTAAGTACAGGTTGGCACTCTTGTTTACATTAGCTACTATTGTGAACTATCGACTAAGTTTATGTCATGTTTTACTTTGTACATCGCTAATGTCGTACCTTTACTTTGTGCATTACAAAATCCATGTACGTCACCTGTTACTTTATGCACTACATTTGTCATACTCATTGCTGTACGTACTACACCTGTTACACTTATTGCTATACACACCGCATTTCCATGCTTATTGCTGTACACACCACATTTCCATGCTTATTGCTGTACACACCACATTGCCATGTTTATTACCTTACAAACTACAATTGCTATACTTGTCATTCTGTACATCTCATCTGCCATGCCATATGATTCCTATGCTGACACGATTTGCTTATTTGTAATCTTATTATGTCACTCCTTTTGCCATATGAATGATTTTGAAAACCTTGACGAGGGTCTTTTTCCCACTAATGTTTTAAATCTTGCCGAGCGACCATCGCTGACGTATATTTCTTGTCTTGTGAAATATACGTCAGGTATTAGACAGATTTACAGAGGAGCAATCCTAGAGACTGAGCAGCTTGACCAGGGTGTACTTGTAAATCTAGACATCAATGTAATAATAATGAAATTTCCTTTTGTTCTGAGTTTGAAATGCAAGAACCTGTTTACGGTTTACCCATAGACGCTTATTGGGTTGGAGTTTCACCGCTCCAGCCCAAGCGGGCCCGCTCGCGTCCTCGCTCCCAAGTATATGGGAAGCGGGGCGTGACAGCTAGAGCCCAATCCTAGGGCCCAAGTAAATGCAGTGGTCGGAGTTACCACAAGAGGAGGACAGATTACCGACACTATCATGGTACTGGTTTCAAGAAATGTGAGCTAAAAGTCATCCACTAAAGATCAAGATGAAGATATTTCTTCTGAAAAGGACATGGAAAAGGCTACAGAGGATCCCAAGGTTATTGGAGAGATGGAGGCTTTGCCTTCTACCTTACCTATTACCATTACGGCACAGAATGACACTACTACTTCCAACAAGTCCACTCCAAAAGGATGCCCCCAGAGACAAGGCAAGTCGATCTCCTCTCCCATATCCCTAAAGGTTGGCACTAGCAAAGATGGAGAAGAAATATACCAAGTTCTCCGAGCTCCTCAACAGAATCCAACGGAATATACCCATCATGGACACAATCACTGAAATCCATACTTATGCTAAGTTATTGAAGGATATACTAACAGAAAAACGTAAACAAGAAGAGGTGAAGCTCTTGGATAATTGCACCTCAGTCATTAAGAACTATCTACCGAAGAAGTTGCCAGATCCCAGGAGTTTCACGGTGCCGTGCTCCATTAGCGGCACCCCAATTAGTAGATATTGATCGACTTGGAAACGAGCATTAGTTTGATGTCGCTCACTATCCTTAAGAGGTTAAATACCGGGACGAAACTTGAGCCTACTGATATGAGCATTCAATTGGCAGATCACTCTATTACTTATCTGGTGGCATCGCACGTGACATCATCTTGCAAATACTGCTCATGCTATGCATGCGGGTAGATTTTGTGATTATGGACATGCCAAAGAAAGGTAGTTTGCAGCTCATATTGGGGCATCCGTTCATGGCGACGGCCAGAGTCTTAATCGATGTTTGTGAGGGGATGTTATCTTTGAACGTGGGAAATATTGATGTCGAGTTCTGCTTGGTAAAGCCTATGAAGGAATACACACCATCAGAAGATGCTAATTACCTTGATCTCTTGGAAGACGAAGCTACTTATGCACATACCATGAAGGAGATTTCCAAAGATCTAATGAAGATGAGCTTGGATAACGATGGCGATTTCGTATACAATAAGGCAGTGGCCGCCTATTTACAAGTACTTGACGAGGAGCCCCGGACATACCCTTGCGCCATCAAGAACCAGAGGCTACTATCTTCGTGGCCGCTGGGGGCCAACATGGAGAGGCGCACCAACTTCTTCCGCATGAGATCATTGGGAAGCATAACAGGCGTATTTCATATGCACCCAATATCCTTAATCATCGTTGATAATATTGAGAGAGTCGAGCTTACGACTTAAAACAAGCGCTTATCGGGAGGCAACCCATTTTCTTTCCATAGCTTTGTTTTTCTTTTCTAATTTCTGTTCTTATTCAAAAACCAAATAATTACGTTTTTAATTGTACAAAAACACAAAAACATAAAAATTTGATGAGTTCTTCCTTCTATAGGTTGAACAAGGAGGAGAGCGTGCTAAACGATGAAAAGGAGGAGGAGGACCAAGTGGAAAGGAACATAGAGCAATACACAGCTTGGGATGCTTGGAGAAGCTACTAGACCGAGTAGGTATCCTACTAAGTCGAGTTATAGAGACATGGAGGAATAGGCAAAAAGTCGCTCTAGAAATCAATTGCGACTCGAACGAGTAGTCCCCTACTCGGTCGAGCGACAGACAGAGCCCAAAAACATCGAAAAGAGCACTATGTTTCTAATTTGACTCGACCGATCAGCTTCACTACTCAGTCGAGCTACAGGAGGAGTCCAAAAGCGCTAAGAAGGGCACGCTGGAAAGATTAATGGACTCGACCGAGTAGCTACTCGGTTGACCTGCAGAAGGGGCAAAAGAGAGCTGAAAACAATACTTTGTTTCAATTTAGCTCAATCGAGCTGAGTTATCAGCTCAGTCGAGTACTAGGGCGCAAACATCTGGGCTTCATTCTTATTTATTCTATCTTTTATACTCGACCGAGCAGATATCGCTGCTCGACCGAGCTGCGACTTACTTGTTGGGGCCCACAACTCAAACCAAGTTCAAACCAATTCTCTTAAAACCTATTCAACTCGGGATTTCTTAACATTAATCCAATTCAAAATCACAAATCCCCAAATCCCGAGTTCCCCTAAACCATAATCCTACTCGACCACCGCGCCGCCGCCGTCGTTGCATGCTCCGCTCGAGCGCGTCCAACCTCATCGTCGCTAGGTCCTCCCTTTCCCCTTTACTCTCTCATCCTATTCCCCTCTATCTTTCCCTCTCTACCTATCTCTATCTCTCTTCTTCCCCCACCGCCCTAGAACCGGTGCCTCGTCGGAGCAGCGTCACCCGCGCCACCAGTGTCACTAGCACCGCCCGTGCCACCAGCGCCACCATTGCCACCAACACCGGTGGTGCATATTATCCCCCCCTCTCCTCTCAATGACCCCCTCCTCCCTCTCCCTCGCACCCACCGTCTCTATCACGATGTGCCCTACTGCAAGGCTCCGACAATTCGTCGAATCAGGCAACAGTGCCGCCCCTCTGCCGCCCGAGCACCACCTATGCTCGGGCGGTGTCAAACCCTCTTTACACCCTATCCATATGCTTACCATCCCTCTCTTCCTCCCCATCTCCCCCAATTTCGAATCCCAAAACCCTAATTCTTTTAATTTTGATCCCAAAACCTTATGAATTTCTTAATTACATACAAAAATCACGTTCTTATCATATTGCAGGTACACTTGGAGCCTCTCGAGGAGGAGCTAGGTTTGGTGTAGCTTGGGGGATTGTCTGGATTTCGACCTTGCACGTGCACATTCTGCTTCCCTTTCGCAGCGACTACGGTTTCGATATATTCCGTCCTTTACTATTTTCATTACCATAGTTAGTCGCTTGCCCTATTTGCACGATGTCTCCTCGCCGACTTAGGCCGAGGAAGCCACCTCCGGCCAAGAAGAGGAACGCCGACACCAGTGCCTCCTCTTCTCGGCTGGCACGCTACACACGTCAACACTCACCCACACCTGATGAGGAGTACTTGGGGGATTCGTCGTCCTCATCCGACTCGTCCCAATCCCCTTCCCCCGTGCCTCTAGCCATATAGGCCCCACACACCACCCACACTACTGCTACACCCAGCCACACTACCGCTCCTACATCCTGCCCAGTACCTCCACTAACCACCCTAAGAACATATTAAATCGTCTTCTGGGACGATGATCACCAGCACACGCTTCATCTCCCTCTCCAACTTCACCATCATCCTCACCTGCTTCATTCGCATCCCCACCCTCCAGAGCCTAGGACTCCTTTAGGGTGTCCACAGGATCTACCAGATCATATGCTGAGACCACCTACTCGCCACCCACACTCGCACGTACACACACCTCACCCTCGAGGCGTTGAGCTCCATTGCCGTCACCCCAGCGGGTGATGGCATTAGCTTCAGGCTGCTTGACTGCGATGCAGTGGTCACACACGCCGTGATCCACGCCCACTTTCGATTCTCTACCATCCCTGACCGTACCCTCGCCTTCTCCCAGACTAAGAGCTTACCATGTTCGATGTACGTACTTTTTGTGTTGGGGTTTTTGGCGGACCCCAGAGCTCGGGTCTGTGTCCGTCCTAAGTCGAACGGACCACAGGGGCACAAAAGCGCAGCGGAAATAGAAAACAAAATTTTCTAGACTAGCTAAACTATTTAGCTAGGCTCTGAGGGAGCCAGAACTTAGCCCGATCTATGCCAACTTGGGGTGGTTCTGACCACCCCAAGAGGGATCTACTCTAAAGCGACTAATTAAATCTACACTAAAAACTACTTAACCACATACCCGGAATCTTGGCCCTGGAGCAGGCAAGATGTACCACACCGTCTTCAGAAGCTCTTCGTAGACGAGCCGCCTTGACTCGAATCACCTAAACCGCCTCGCACCCTCGAACCGATCTGCCCGAACCGACTTTCGCCTCCGAGCCGATCACACGCCGTAGAAAGTTTCACTTGAGAAGAACCCGTGTCTTAAACGTCCGGATCAAAATCCAAACCCCCTTCGTAGTCTTGCTAGGACTACTCCGGAGAATAGGAAGAGAGAGAGAGAATAGTTTAGTCGCCGATCGAGCGTACTCTAAAAGTCTGAAGCTACTCGATCGATGACTTGGTGTGTTTTTCAACGAAGAGAGTGCACCCCTATTTATATAGGGAGTCAGTACTCACTCTCTTGTTGCGAGCAATGTGGGACTATCATTAATTTGGAGAAAATTCAATTAAGCTAATTTAGCTTAATTTAAAGTTTAGTGACCTTTTCTCAAAAGCAAACTTTAACTAATTAATTCTCTCCGATCATTAAACTTTAGACACCAAACAAGCTATCAATCCGAAGGGCTTCGAATGGCGAACGCATATGAACCGACGGCGACGAATTTTGACATCGTTTGAACCCTCAAACAATGGCTCAAAGTTGGGCAAATTATCGAAATTCGTAGCCGTCATTTGGGGTTTCAAAAAACCTGAAATGACTTAAGTTGCGGGCGCGCCCGCTAAGCTTAGAAGGCACGCCCGCCCAAGGAGACAAGGGAAGGCCGCATGCCTGCTGGGCAGCGGGCGTGCACCCGTTGCAGCAGCGGGCACTGGCCCGCTGCATGCAGCGGGTCGTGCAGCGGACGCCCGCCCGTTGCAGTCAGCGGGCCATGCCCGTTGCTGCAGCAGGCTACGCCCGTTGTACAGCGGGCGTGTGCCCGCTGCTACCAGCGGGCTGCGCCCGTTTCCCTTTGTCTATGGGCTTGTTAGCCCAGTGGGTCTAACCCACTTCGCCTTGGACTATTATCGCGTTTCTGGGCTTGTTTGAGCTCCAATTTAGACGCGGTTTGAACCTGTGTTTAAACCGGGACGATCCCTTCAGCCAGCTAACCCTTTCCAATATGTTTGTTCCTACTAAATTTGTCCATATTGCTATTGTGACTAACTTTCACAACTTGACTTGTGAATATCATCAAATGATTTTCTCTCAATTTATCTTCATATTACTAAGACACGAACACTACTCGGTGTGAGACCCTACAGCCCGACCTTACACAGGTTGGGGCTCGGAACCCCTAGACGACGGTCACTACGAGCAGTAGCTGTCGTCCCTGTTTCAGAATCATCATAACGTGATCGACCCTTTGACAAAAGCATCATAGGGTTTACATTGGCTGTGTCAGTGATGAACTCCGTTAGCTATAGTCCCTTCGTCAAGACTGTGTTCCTGTTGGCCTAGGGTATGGTTTACTTTCAACCCTATTAGACAACATTGGTCAGTATATGGTGATCTTTGTTGTATACACGTTGTACTTCTTACAACGTACCCCGTCCGAGGATTAACATAAAGACCGTACTGAGCCTGTAACACTAACTTCCCTTTAACGAAAGTGACAAATCCCATCTTAGTCATCTGCTCGCCTCGAGAGCTTCGGGTGCAACTCAACCTAAGATCTTTCAGCAGGCCTAGCCTCGAAGCTAGATCATAGGTCTAAGCTACACCAAAGACTCACAAGTTTGTACAAATGACTTCAGGTCTTAATGACCAGCTTACCTATCATCACCCTATAGTTATTAACGACAGTTTAGTTAAAGTCAACCATTTAATAACTCTAATTTGGTCGTTCAGTGAACTCATTCTCCAATGAGCACCTGTGTCTCGTCTCCGACTTCACCAAGTCGAATGACTATGAGATCATCATTACCCTAAGGTAAGACAAAGACACAGTGGTCTATCCGATGTGTCGATATCCAGTTCTCGACACATCTATGACCACGAACCGTTTAAGACTTACGCTTATATTCGGTCACTTACAAACTCATAATCGAGATCTCATCTAGATACGTAAGGACCTAACTATAAGTCTATGGATATTATCTAAGTATATTAATACGAACGATTTATACTTAGAATAGTAGGTACCATATACATTATGAACAAGACGTATACTTTTGGATAAATTACCTTATGGGCATATATTCTCCTACATCTCCCACTTGCACTTAGGCTATTTATCTCGGTATCTCATACCGCTATAGCATATCTGTCACATTGACATTTATATGACAAACCTAAGAGTGGTTTTACTAACGAGTACCTACAACGAATTTTAATGGATTAATTAATACATCTCTTGATCACACAGGGTTGATCCTTTGGAAAAATGATCTGGATCAATTTTTCCTATCGTTGTATAGCTAACAATTAGCTTATACAATCTAGATGTAGGGTCTAACAATTCTATAAGTCAGTCTCAGCTCATTCCACTTATCTTGTGTCAATATGTCGAGTACATACGTGACGCCCTAAGTCTCTATATATGTGATTAAATCAAAACAATTTTGGTCCAATGTTTTATATAGATGATTCATTTAAGGTGGAAATCCTTTTTACTTAGTCCGAAAGACCGGAACTAAGTATACGAGCTAGCTCCCACTGACTTTAAGAATTACCTGGTTAAATACTTCAATATTATATCTAAATCAAATTTAGATTATATATACGAAGATATTACCATTAGGTAAGTGCTTTAGATTGAATGTAATAGTGTCAGGTTCGGTTTGACGAATGAGTCAAGTCAAGATCGTTTAAGGAATCTTGACATTGACTCGCTCAATCAAAACGTCCTACACTATACATTTCCCTTAATGACATTTAATATTAACTCTTTAATAACTAAATGCAGTTTATTAATAATTAATCTTAATATGCGTATAATTGTGATCGCACACAATTTATACGCTCCTGGAACCTATATTTAACTACCAATTAACCATAACATTAAGTCAGCTCCAAAAACAACATTTTCCAAAGCTACGCATCATAATTCGAAAATTTCAGCAATCAACTCAGAAATCCACAATCACAGAAAATTTAAGCCAATCAAATTTCAACTCAACAGAAAACGCAATTCCCGAGACATTCATAAAACAACGGATTCATTAAGATGAACCGTAATTTGTTTATCCAATAAACTTTGAGTGTAGAACACTCAATCATTGTTTTCAACTTTAAAGAAATGATACATTTTATTTAACTAAAATTAGTATCATCTCTGTCTTGATCATGTCTCTCTTAGTCTTTGAACGGCCCTAGCAGCAACGATTGCTCAGATTGACGACAGTCCTCCGCACTTCTCCCAATCTCCGCTTCATTTCAGCCACATGTATACATTACACAGATGTCTTTAGTATCTCATACTATATGATTGGAAATAATTACGTTTTATTGAATTTAATTTGTACCTGAGGTAGAGGCATCAGTATGCCCCTTCTTCTTCTCTGCAAGATAGATCTTGCAGTTCCTCTACCAGTGGCCAATCTTGTGGCAATGGAAGCACTCAGATTTTGACGGGGCCCCTTTAGTCTTTTTCTTCCCTTTCTTTGCCTTCGTAGGTTGTGGGACCTACCTCTTCTTACCCTTGCCTTTCAGCTGGTCGGAAGAAGCAGAGCCAACAACCAATGCAGTCGGCTTCTTCTCAATCTTCTCAAACTGCCTAAGCATATTGAGGAGACCAGGAAGATCTGTTTCAAGACTGTTCATTATAAAACCAGTGATGAAAGGCTTAAACTCAGGAGTTAAAGACTTCAGGATAATGTCCACAGACATCTCATTGTCCAGGACAAATCCTAACTGGGCGGCGTCCTCTACGTACCCGATCATCTAGATAACATGATCCTGTATGGGCCCTGCTTCCATCTTTGTGCCCCAGAGGTTGCTGGTGGCTTCGAACTTGGCAGCTCGAGATCGCTTGCTGTATAACTCTTGTGCATTGAGAAGCATACTTTGAACATCCATATGTTCATGCTTCCTCTACAGCTCGTTACTCATCGAAGCCAGAGTAAGGCACCTGGCCTTCTCTGCATCCCTCTGGTACAATTTGTAGGCTTCCTTTTCCTCGAAGGTCGAATCTTCGTCGGGCTTATCCGGAGCGTCCTCGAACATTATGTATCCTATCCCGGCTAGGGAAATGACCAACTTAATGTTCCTATGCCAGTCTTTGTAGTTCGTTCCATCGAGCACGTTTTTCTCAACCATATATCTAAGAACTGAATCCATTCTGCATTTTTATAGATACTTTAATCAGTATATGTTCGTAGTATAGTTTTAATTGTTTTAATAAAACTATATTCTCCCACTAAATTTATTAAAGCCATAATAATAAACAATTTATTATATAATAACATTTGTGAGAGAGTCATCTGATTACCCTGAGTCTGATAACCTTGAGTGTGTCTCAACAAGTTGTCCGACTCTGCAGTCGGAAGACGAACTTGTCGTCAAGCATATTAAAATATGATTCCCTATCGATTTTACCCCAAGTCATTTGTGATCATGAGTGTGCTCAACCGGATCACAATGGTTAGCCTAGTCGGACCCTCGTTTTCGTGTCAGCCTGACTTGCCCCGCTGCTCAGTGTATGCATGACACGTTGGTTTGGGTCAGGACTTAGACTACATTCTTGGTTAGACTTATGCCGATGCTCAAAGGATGAGACAACGATTCTAGTCAGGTCAAGATGTCAATCAAGAAATCGGTTTCTATAAGATTGACATGTCACGGCTTGAGTGTAGTTCAACAACCATAACATGTTGCTTACAGTTACCAACTCCTAAAACAAGGAGGGCTACGTTTTATCTTGAACAAGATTATTGTAGGGATCGTCTAACCCTTGTAATACTAACAACACACACTAGAGGGGGGGTGAATAGTGTAATGGCAATAAAAATGTCCAATTAAAATTTAACTTGCAAATGCGGAATAATAAATGCAAGAGGAATTAATGGCACAATCAATCCAAACGCAAACACACAGATTTACCCGGGTTCCCCAAATTTGGGTACATTCAGCCACACCAATATTCATTATATTCCCACACAGAGAAGTGAATACAAATCTCACAATGAGATACCCCACAAAGAGGATTTATGCCCTACACATGGACCAAACCAATCCTACACAAGGATCAAGACTCCCACACAGAGAATCACTAACTCCCACTCAGAGAATTAGGGTTAGCCCTACACTAGGACACTAGAACTCCCACAAAGAGAGTTAATTCCCACAAAGAGAATTCCCTAGTCCCACGAAGTGACAACCTCCCACAAAGAGAGAAACTCCCACAAAGAGAGTATCCTAATCACACAAAGAGAAATAGGAAAGCAAATTACACCATGTAAAGTAAATACCCTTACCTATGCCTTGAGATGCTTACTCATGAATGAAGGCAAGGCATGGAAGAAGATCTCCAAGTGTTGGAATATGCTTGAGTGCACTTGGATGTTTTCCCTTGAGCTGGACTTCAATACATGAAGGAAGATGAATGCTTAATGAAGGGAAATGAGGGAGCTTGAGAGTGGCTTAAAGATCTCTTGAGATTTTCAATAGAATCAAGAGTTATCAAGTGTTGTCCAAGAGTTCTCAAGAAAGGCAGCACACTCATATATGTAGGAATCCTATATCAAGCCCAAAAACCCAAAGAAACATCTAAATAATCAAATCTGCAACGGCTAGAAACTGGGTGAAAACGACAGGAACAGTCGACTGATGATCAGAGACAGTCGACTGATCAACGGCTAGAAATTATCCAATGCCTATAATCTGAGCCAGGACAGTCGACTGACGAAGTCAATACAGTCGACTGACAAACAGGACATGCGCCTGTTAATCCTTCAGCAGAAGACTGCTGCTGGGGATGGATCGAAACAAAGAGCTGCACTCTTTCTTCAATTCTTCGCACATGCGACTGATGTTAATACTACAGTCGACTGTCAAATAGTTAGGCGACTGTACATTCTTCATCAGTCGACTACTGTAAAGTATGGAGATAAGACAGAGAGATGCAGAGATTGCACTTATGCTAGACATGCGACTGTTGGCCAAATGCCAGGCGACTGTAAATTTACAAGCGACTGAAAACTGATCGACAGGCGACTGTGCGTAAAGCTCAAGTTTGAGTCAATTGAAATGTTGACTTGAGCTGTGCAAATCAGACGACTGTAGAATGATCTACAGGCGACTGGAAATCACCCAGTCGGCTGTTTTTCCCTCATCAGACGACTGCCCGAATGCCAGAGACTCCAAGTGAGTCTTTGGACAGAGTGAACCTATTGGGTTAATTTCTATGATAATCCTAATGTTCACTAAGATGGTTAAATGCATGTGCATGAATGAGCAAACCATCTAACAAGGCATTACATCAATCCTAGACAAAAAAAGAGAGAGAAAGCAATAAAGAAAATTACATGGATTACAATGCTTTTAAAAGAGTCTAAGTCTTCAATCTTGATGCCTTGATTGCTCCACCATCTCCAAGCTTTGGCACTCTTTGAGTCCAAACTTTGGCCTTTCTTCATATGATGTCCATCCTTACACCAAGTGATTAGTCTCCAAGATAGATATCCTTGAAATAAACTGAGAGACTAAACATGAGATTCAGTAGCAACAATATAATGTTGTGATCATCATCAAAATAAGATTGGTATGAAACACCAATACTCAACAATCTCCCCCTTTTTGATGATGACACACATTATGTAAATCATAAAGAATTAAAGCACAAAGCTAATGATCTCCCCCT
The DNA here is from genome assembly GCA_030789695.1 of Scilla litardierei. Lineage (NCBI taxonomy): Eukaryota > Viridiplantae > Streptophyta > Magnoliopsida > Asparagales > Asparagaceae > Scilla > Scilla litardierei. The sequence continues at coordinate 143,728,578 of CM061142.1, forward strand.
ACTTATATGTACCAATTATATAATGAGATACACAAAGGTAGATACTCATAAAACCAATAACAACAAGGTGACATATAATAGGCATGGATTACATAAACCAATTGCAAAGAATAAAAGCATGCAAACATGAATGGTTTATCTAATCCCATATATCTCTCCCCATAGAGATATCTCACCCCATATGCATATGTATATATCTCTCCCCCTATAGATATGATCACATAATGCATATATCTCTCCCCCTTGACATCGTCAAAAAGGTGGACATCAAAAATATCCCCCTTTGTCATCTTAACCAAGATGTGACAATATGCAAGAAAAGAAAGATATGTATGATACCAAATTTAAAAATTTAGAGGGTATCAATTCACTATCCCATGCTCCCCCTAGATCATAGAAATAGTCAACTTTTGACTTCTAAGATCTAATACCAATTAATCAATGGAGCCATGGGCCTTAAAAAATGTATCAAAGCAATAGATATGAAAAAATCAAGCTTCTGAGATACACAAGTATATTGCCAAAAATAATGAGACATGAAACATGTTGGCAATAAACAAGAGGTTTGGTTTGAGGCCCAAAATAACCAAATATAAATAATGATATCAAATAACCTCCGAAATGAGAGTTAAAATATGTCTTAAAATAATTTAAACATATAATATATTAACTCTCCCCTTTGACATACACATAGATCATGCATGCATGTCAATAAACCCCAAGGTCCCAATTTTCATGAAAAGAAATAAATTTGAAAATATTTTCAAAATCATGAAACACACACAATCAATGGGTATGCTTAAAATAAACATAGAAGCACAATACCCATGCAATATGCATATGTGTGAGGAACCTAAACATTAGGTAACCAAACCCAAGAGGAGTTTGATTTCCTAACGTAATCACACGAGGTGATCACATCCCTAACTAGAGAGTTGATGTAACTATCTCTCTCTTGCACACTAGGCTTAGTGGGAATCCATAATCTCAAGGACTTCCTAGGCAATGGTTTTGCCTTTGCAAGAGGAAAGGATGTGGCATGCTTAGGTGTAGAAACAAGTTTCTTAGCATGCAAAGAATAAGGATTTTGCTTCTTAGCAAAAATGAAGATTCTTCATTCTCCATCGTCACCTTGTGATCTACATGCTTCTTGTTGGTGTTATTATTGTATAAGAAAGCATGGTGATTCTTCTTGGATGCTTTAGCAATATTTCTTGAATTTGCATCAAAAGAAGAATTAGAGGTGGGTTTGGGAACCACATTTTGAATATAACCCAAACCTCCTCTATTATTTGTCGGATGTTGTTTTTCCAACAAATCGTGGAGTGAATCCCTAGAATACACAAAGCTTATGAGCTTCCGGGATTCCTCTTCACATTTCAATGTAAGTTGTTGAATGTGAGCATCTAAGCTAAGGTTTTGAGCAATGAGATTTTCATTTGAAATACTCAATTCCTTAACTTGAGAGAGAAGTGTGTCTCTCTCACAAGTGTCATAAACATGCCTTTCATCATGAACTACACTTGCAATAACTAGTTCATGCATTCTACTCTTAGAAATCTTATATTTTTCTTTTAATCTATTGTAAGAGTTGATGCACTTACTAGCCTTTTCGGAGACCAAGTCACATTTGATCTTGAGCTCCTCATATGAGATCTTTTCTTCCTCGATCTCAACAACAACAACATCATCATTGCAAGAGCTTGATGACGACTTCTCCTCCTTAGCCATGATGCACGAATCCTCATAGGAATTGTATGCATCAAGCCAAGCATCCAACTCTTCTTCGTTTAATCTGGAGGGGATTGGTGTAGGACCATCCATGGCTACAAAGCATGCGTGAGCATCCTCCTTTGTATCCTCTTCTTCGTTACTCGAAGTGTCCTCACTCGAATCATCAAAGGTCCCGACAAGTCCCTTCTTGTGATTTTTGGACTTGGACCTTCCTTTCCAATACTTCTTCCCTTTACCCTTGTAAGTTTCTTTAATGGGTTTGGAAGGACATTCGGTAGACAAGTGACCTTTTCCACTGCAAGTGTAACAAGTAGGAACCTTGTTAGAATTGGAGGCAAACTTTGACAAAGACTTACCTTGCTTACATTTGAGGAAAGCTTTGAATTGCTCGGCAAGATCATCAATTTCTTCTCCACTTGCATCTTCTTGCTCAACTTCTTCGCTAGGAGCTTCTCGATGGAATTTCCTCCTCCACTTGATTGGATCCTCCTTGGCATGGAATGCAACCCCCTTTTGCTTCTCTAGCTTCTCAGGCTTTGTTGGTTGAATCTCCTTCTTGTGTTGAAGCTTTACTTCATACGCCATGAGATTTCCAATGTACTCCTCAACGGTATATTTGGACGTGTCATATGACTCCAAAATTCCGTTGGCCTTTGACTCCCAACGAGGTGTAAGAGAGTCTAGGATCTTCTCAACACGATCCTCTTGGGAAAACGTCTTCCCGAGTCCCTCCAAATCGTTCACAATATCGGTAAACCTAGTGATCATCTCTGAAATGCTTTCGCCTTCCTGCATCTTAAACATTTCATATTTAGATCTAAACACAGTTTGTTTAGATTTCTTTACCTTCATTGTCCCTTCATGAAAAATCTACAAGGTGTGCCAAATATCATTCGTCGTTTTGTACATGGAGATACGGTTGAACTCACTAGAAGAGAGAGCGCAATGTAATGCATTCATAGCTCTCGCATTGAACTTGATTGGGTCCTTCTCCGCCTTTGTCCTTGAAGCCACAGGAGTAGTGGGCTTCTTTAATGGCACCTCCGTGATGTCCCATAGGTCTTGACCCTCCATGTAGATCATCAATCTGATCTTCCAACTTGGGTAGTTGGTTCCGTTGAAGAGCGGGGGTCAAACAGTTGAGTGACCTTCTTCATGAGATGCGGATGAGGCGTTGAATGCCATTGTTACAGTATGCTTTAACCTCACTCTGATACCAATTGTAGGGATCGTCTAACCCTTGCAATACTAGCAACACACACTAGAGGGGGGTGAATAGTGTAATGGCAATAAAATTGTCCAATTAAAATTTAACTTGCAAATGCGGAATAATAAATGCAAGAGGAATTAAAGGGTACAATCAATCCAAACGCAAACACAAAGATTTACCCTGGTCCCCTAAATTTGGGTACATCCAGCCACACCAATATTCACTATATTCCCACACAGAGAAGTGAATACAAATCTCATAAGGAGATGCCCCACAAAGAGGATTTATGCCCTACACAAGGACCAAACCAATCCTACACAAGGATCAAGACTCCCACACAGAGAATCACTAACTCCCACTTAGAGAATTAGGGTTATCCCCACACTAGGACACTAGAACTCCCACAAAGAGAGTTAATTCCCACAAAGAGAATTCCCAAGTCCCACAAAGAGACAACCTCCCACAAAGAGAGAAACTCCCACAAAGAGAGTATCCTAATCCCACAAAGAGAAATAGGAAAGCAAATTACACCCTGTAAAGTAAATACCCTTACCTATGCCTTGAGATGCTTACTCATGAATGAATGCAAGGCATGGAAGAGGATCTCTAAGTGTTGGAATATGCTTGAGAGCACTTGGATGATTTCCCTTGAGCTGGACTTCAATACATGAAGGACGATGAATGCTCAATAAAGGGAAATGGGGGAGCTTGAGAGTGGCTTAAAGATCTCTTGAGATTTTCAATAGAATCAAGAGTTATCATGTGTTGTCCAAGAGTTCTCAAGAAAGGCAGCACACTCATATACATAGGAATCCTATCTCATGCCCAAAAATCGAAAGAAACAGCCAAATAATCAAATCTGCAATGGCTAGAAACTGGGTGAAAACGACAGGAACAGTCGACTGATGATCGAGAGACAGTTGACTGATCAACGGCTAGAAAATATCCAACGACTATAATCTGAGCCAGGACAGTCGACTGACAAAGTCAATACAGTCGACTGACAAATAGGACAGTCGCCGGTTAATCCTTCAGCAGACGACTGCTGCAGGGGATGGATCGAAACAAAGAGCTGCACTCTTTCTTCAATTCTTCACACAGGCGACTGAAGTTAATACTACAGTCGACTGTCAAATAGTCAGGCGACTGTACATTCTTCATCAGTTGACTATTGTAAAGTATGGAGAGAAGACAGAGAGATGTAGAGATTGCACTTACGCTAGACAGGCGACTGTTGGCCAAATGCCAGGCGACTGTAAATATACAGGCAACTGAAAACTGATCGACAGGCCACTGTGTGTAATGCTCAAGTTTGATTCAATTGAAATGTTGACTTCAGCTGTGCAAATCAGGCGACTGTAGAAGGATCTACAGGCGACTGGAAATCACCCAGTCGGCTGTTTTTCCCTCATCAGACGACTGCCCGAAAGCCAGAGACTTCAAGTGAGTCTTTGGATAGGGTGAACCAATTGGGTTGGATTCTATGATAATCCTAAGGTTCACTAAGATGGTTAAATGCATGTGCATGAATGAGCAAACCATCTAACAAGGCATTACATCAACCCTAGACACAAAAGAGAGAGAAAGCAATAAATAAAATTACATGGATTACGATGCTTTCAAAAGAGTCTAATTCTTCAATCTTGATACCTTGATTGCTCCACCATGTCCAAGCTTTGGCACTCCTTGAGTCCAAACTTTGGCCTTTCTTCACATGATGTCCATCTTTACACCAATTGATTAGTCTCCAAGACAGATATCCTTGAAATAAACTGAGAGACTAAACATGAGATTCATTAGCAACAACATAATGTTGTGATCATCATCAAAATAAGATTGGTATGAAACACCAATACTCAACAATTATTATCGTATTTGACTTAGGTATAGTCGATGGACTTTCACAGTCATGAATCGACTCCTTGCGGTCCAGCGGACGCGGCCAGGGAATTGACTAAGACAGGATCACTTGTTACCCAGTCTAGCTAGGTTGGTCCAGCAAACTTAGCCCATCACATTGACCGACATCATGATCCATTGAAGGAGTTTTCATCAATTCTATGTTTGTCCAAACAACTAAATGGCTTTTAATTAAGAAAACTAGTTAATCCTTATCAACTAGTGGATCCTAAAATTCGAAATTTTATGGATTGGTTGAACAATTTTTATTAAGTCCTTATCAACTATAAGGTTCATTCGTTCAACGTGCTACCCCAATCTAATTGGGATTTTATAAAACAATTACAACATGTTTCAACATTTGTCTTTTATGAAAATCATCAATTAAACGATTTAAAGAAATGATTTACAATCAAATGGACTATCCTAATCTGGTATTTGGTATTGATGTTGTTTTTGTTTTATCAAACATAGCATGTCACTAGTTTATTAAAATTTCATCTCATAAAATTTTAAACAATTAATGGCTAACATAATAAGGTTCATGAATACATTATTCAATATGTCCATTAAAAATGAAACAACTAATTTATCCGCATAAATAAAAGTTTCAACTAGTGACATATAATGAGTATTTACAAGTTTAAAATTATCAACATAATCAAAACACGCAAATCTAAAATTTAACAATTAAATTTGAAGATAAAAATTTAAAGATTCAAAACATTTTATCACATAAAACTAGGTATAAAATTATCAAATAATTCTAAAACCTAGGCTTTAAAATTTTAATCAATAATTTAGAAACAAATATGTAATTTAAAAGAAACTTAATTTATCTCTTCATCTGATGAAAATAAAATATTTCTTTCAATGTACATATCCATTAGATCAATTTTAAAACACTTTTAAAAACATTAGAAATCATTTTAAAGCTTTCAGATTTTTTTTTCAGCATGTTCTATTCGATAGCTCACCGATTTGACTCTCGCTGAAGAGGGGCCTATTGCAGGAGTTCCTGACCTGAAGCAAATGTTTAAAATTTCTAATCTTTATGTAACTTAAGAAAATTTAAATTCCAAAAATAAAATATTTCTTTGAAGTTACACAAACTTTAAAAAATATTAAATGCTCGGAGAAATTATTATATCTCATAAAAATTTTATAAAGCATTTAAACGTTTGAGATCCATTTAAAATTATCGCATAAAGTTAAATCGTCTCAAAAATTTTGTGTTGCAAAAAAAAAAACAACTTCTAAAACACAAAATAATTTTTTAAACTAATTTTAACATAAAGCCAAAAAATAGTTCGTTTGTGTAAACCAAGCAATTTTAAAGATTTAAAAAGTCGCTATAATAGATCTATATCATAACCGTGGCTCTTATACCACTGTTGGGGTTTTTGGCGGACCCCATAGCTCGGGTCTATGTCCGTCCTAAGTCGGACGGACCACAGGGCACAAAAGCGCAGCGGAAATAGAAAACAAAATTTTCTAGACTAGCTAAACTATTTAGCTAGGCTCTGAGGGAGCCAGAACCTAGCCCGATCTATACCAACTTGGGGTGGTTCTGACCATCCCAAGAGGGATTTACTCTAAAGCGACTAATTAAATCTACACTAAAAACTACTTAACCACATACCCGGAATCTTGGCCGTGGAGCAGGCAAGATATACCGCACCGTCTTCAGAAGCTCCTCGTAGACGAGCCGCCTTGACTCGAACCGCCTGAGCCGCCTCGCACCCTCGAACTGATCTGCCCGAACCGACTTTCGTCTCCGAGCCGATCACATGCGGTAGAAAGTTTCACTTGAGAAGAACCCGCGTCTTAGACGTCCGGATCAAAATCCAAACCCCTTCGTAGTCTTGCTAGGACTACTTTGGAGAATAGGAAGAGTGATAGAGAATAGTTTAGCCGCCGATCGAGCTTACTCTAAAAGTCTGGAGCTACTCGATCGATGACTTGGTGTGTTTTTCAACGAAGAGAGTGCACCACTATTTATATAGGGAGTCGGTACTCACTCTCTCGTTGCGAGCAATGTGGGACGATCGTTAATTTGGAGAAAATTCAATTAAGCTCATTTAGCTTAATTTAAAGTTTAGTGAGCTTTTCTCAAAAGCAAACTTTAACTAATTAATTCTCTCCGAGCATTAAACTTTAGACACCAAACAAGCTATCAATCCGAAGAGCTTCGAATGGTGAACGTGTAGGAACCGACAACGACGAATTTCGACTTCGTTTGACCCCTCAAACAATTGCTCAAAGTTGGGCAAATTATCGAAATTCATAGCCGTCATTTGGGGTTTCAAAAAACCCAAATGACTTAAGTTGTGGGCGCGCCCGCTAAGCTTCGAGGGCACGCCCGCCCAAGGAGACAAGGGCGGGCCGCACGCCCGCTGGGCAGCGGGCGTGCGCCCCCTACCGCAGCGGGTACTGGCCCGCTGCAAGCAGCGGGTCGCGCCCGCTTGCAGCGGGCGCCTGCCTGCCCACTGCATGCAGCGGGCTGTGCCCGTTTGCCTTTGTCTATGGGCTTGTTAGCCCAGTGGGTGTAACCCACTTCGACTTGGACTATTTTCACGTTTATGGGCTCGTTTGTGCTCCGATTTGGACGCGGTTTGAACCTGTGTTTAGACCAGGATGATCCCGTCAGCCAGGTAACCCTTTCCAATATGTTTGTTCCTACTAAATTTGTCGTAACCAATTTACGACACATTTAATCTTTGGTTTGCATCAAATGCAACATTTGTCCATATTGCTATTGCGACTAACTTTCACAACTTGACTTGTGAATATCATCAAATGATTTTCTCTCAATTTATCTTCCTATTATTAAGACACGAACACTACTTGATGTGAGACCCTACAGCCTGACCTTACTACATATTGGGGCTCGAAACCCCTAGACGATGGTCACTACGAGTAGTTGATGTCGTCCCTGTTTCAGAATCATCATAACGTGATCGAACCTTTGACAAAAGCATCATTGGGTTTACATTGGATGTGTCAGTGATGAACTCCGTTATCTATAGTCCCTTCGTTAAGACTGTGTTCCTATTGGCCTAAGGTATGGTTTACTGTCAACCATATTAGACAACATTGGTCAGTATACGTCGGTCTTTGTTGTATACACGTTGTACTTCTTACAACGTACCCCGGCCGAGGATTAACATAAAGACCGTACTGAGCTTGTAACACTAACTTCCCTTTAATGGAAGTGACGAATCCCATCTAAGTCATTTGCTCGCCTCGAGAGCTTCGGGTGCAACTCAACCTAAGATCTTTCAGCAGGCCTAGCCTTGAAGCTAGATCATAGGTCTAAGCTACACCGTTGACTCACTGTAATGGCAGGTACTCGCTATTCGTCATACGGCTGTGCGTATAGCAATTTCGAGTACCTGATTGGTTTTGTGCTTAGTATGTGAGTCGTGTTGTTGAGTTGATAGGGTCGTAGCACCTTGGTTGCATCCTTAGCAAGCCACCCCGACGTGTGCCCAACTTAGAATTACCGTCGCCTTTGGACCCCGTATCTTTTATAACGTGTTACGTGCACGTAGCCTTGTTTGAGCACGTATTTATTTTTGACTTTGTTCGTAACCGAACCCTATTGTGTGATATGTCGTTGTCATCGTCTCTGAGAGTATAAAATTATGGCACTAATTTGGAACGACCTTTCATGGGTCGTTCTCCCATGATTTGATCTTATTCGAAGAGACATCGCGATTTTCACTTTTGTCGTAAGGCCTTTCTATTTTTAATTTTGTTTCATGTCGTCAAAATTATGATCCGTCTCCTCTGCCTTCTTTCTCTCGTCGTCCCGGTCACCTCAATATTTATTTCACAAATTTTGAGCTTCGTTTAAATTACTTTCACTTTTTGGCCCAACTTATCACATTTGTAGCCCTAAGTTTCATCTTGAGTTTTCTCCCTAATAAAAATCATTAATAATACCCTATGTTACATCATATATTGACTTGACTTAGCCTAGGCCCTAGTACCCAAGCCCCAAGCCGCAACACACACAGCACACTCTTTTGGGCATTTCAATTCCTATTCTAATATAATAAAAAATCTTATAACCCTAGCCCAGCCATTTTCTCACGTGAGCCTACCCTATTAAACACCTAGATCATCATCTCTTCACAGCTGATAACAAGAAGTCGCCGGCCCTAAAAACTTTTCGTACAGAACCCCCGCCCCCTCAATGGGTCGCCTTCCTCCCCTCTCGCAGCCAGCTGCTGACGACCCCTCCTAGATCACGACCAAACCCCACGGCGGCGCTGCTCTGACCGCCGAACATCCCCTCCTCCAAGATCGCCAGAAACCGCTTTCTACCATTACTCCAGCCCCATCTCCTCCCTTATCTATCACCCCCGCGGCCTCCGACTCCTCTTCTCTGGCCTCCACTGTCGGAAAACACGCCGCCGCCTCGTCTTCTTCCGCAGCAGCACCAAACCCACGCCTCGAATTCGCACGACGGCCTCCCCACGCTATCCGGCCGTGCTGCGACGTTCTCCCCGGCCTTCAGACCCCCAGCAACCAACCCTCCTCTGTGATCACCGCCAACTCCGTCGAGGCCTTCTCCGAAAGCGCATGCCGCAAACTCCTGCATCGCACAGCAACACCGAGCCGTCCCCTCCTTTCAAATTCGTAAGCTGATCCTCGTGCCGTCACCATTTTCGAGCAGCCCTCTTCGACCCGCTCTCCGACCCAACCCCGATGGCAGCGTAAGGGGGGAATCCTCTCAACGGTTAGTAGCGTGCATTAGATACTTAAGATCTGGTTGCTTATAGACGATCCGTAAGTTAAATTTGTAATGTCGTTGGCCGAATGTTTATTAGAATCAGTAGTAATACTTTATAAACCTAGTTGCCAATTGTTGTGTGGTAGTTATAACGTCAGAACATCTATGTTAATGATATATTTATAAATCTGTTCACGTGTTGGTGTTGTAACAGCCTGTGTTATTATATGAGATGTTAGTGACATTAAAATCTATGTATAACCTGTCGTAGGATAGAGAACTTGTTAAGAATCGGATCATTAGACGTTTTAGGATTGCCTAATAATTCTTATCCATCATTACGAACTTATTTCGTGCACGTGTTTCATCTCAGAGTATCCACCGTTCCGTACCGTGCACACTGACGGAGTCCAACCCCTGACGTCGCTATCCGACGTCAGAGTAGCTCTCGCGTCGTGTTGAGGTAAGTCTCTCTCCGTAGGAACCCACACCGCATGTTAACAAGATAAAAACTGTAATTTTATTGTGTTGGTTAATTCACTAAGTGAAGATAATGAATATGGGACTGTAGGCTGGTGGACTTGTGCACGTAGGTTGTTTGTGGCTTTGGACTCTTTGGACGGTGTTTTTCTGACGTCAGACTTGCAGGCAAGTGAAACTTGCCAAACTTTGCTTAGGGCCATGTTTTAGGCCACTTCCTTGTTTTTAGCGTAAAAGAGACTAGACAGTGAAATGATAGTTGTCTAGACACAACTTTAAGATCTAGCTTGACAACGAAGCTAGATCTGTCACCGTGCCATGTCATTCATGTATTGATAACTGCCATGTTTAAATTCCTTATCTGTACGCACTTAAACTGTTAACTGCCATGCATTGCATCTTACATGTCATCCAAGTTGAATGTTGCATTCGTAGCACACGCTACAATACTTGTACTTCCTTGTTCAGGCTAGGTGCACCCCTATGCCATCATGAAAAACACTTCCTGGCTCGTGATCCTGAAGATGGGCGCCAGTCCATATACACGTGGAGGGGTAGGGATAAGCGATCACTTGAGCTTAGGAGTTGGCCCGATCAGCCACTCTAGCCAAAAGGCGTAATCTCTGTGCACGACGTGCTTACTAGACTTGTCCTTGTACTTGTGTTTGTTCTTGCAAAACTTGACATCTATGCCATGATTTAAATGCCATGCTCGTACTTTACTTTCCTTGTTGCACTCATACTTTAACTGCCATGCCATTACATCATGCTAGAACTGCTAGGTTGTTTTACTTAGTTTCCTTGCACAAGTCTCTTGTAGACTTGCTGACATGTGTCCCTTGCTCTTTTGGGTGTCACATGTTAGACCCTGAGCCAGAGACCGTAGCTAAGTACGTGGTTGTTGCTGACGCTGAGCCTGAGTCCATGTCTGCCCAGGAGGAGTTTTGCGGACACCGGTGATCATTCTTAGTGACCTCGCTGAGCTTCCTTTTGTTTTAGGATTTCTGTTAGTTGTCGATGCGTGGCACCCGTACTTTGTACCTTGTACTTTTGTTGGCCATTCTGGGGCCTTTTAGATTCTTTTCTTTTAGCCTGGTGGCTTTTTCTCTGATGTTGAAACTTATTTATGGATATTCTGAGATTTCTCTTTTGTCTCATTTCCTTTATTATTATCTTTGTTTCGTTTTGCGTTGCAAGGACCTGTCGTTTAAAGTAGTTTGATGCTTATCGGACTTGTAGCTTTGTAGCTTCAAGTCTGAGCGGACCTTCTCACGCTTTGCCTCCATATTTTTGGGAAGCGGGACGTGACAGGTTTTGTTGGTGGCCCATGCAGGTCAATCTTGCAACTGCGAATTATTGGAACAACGATAATAACTATGGAATGTCCATTAAATAAATTGCAACATCCGAGTCAAAAGCCTTAAGTCTAGTCGTTTTCCTATGTCACTAGGTGGTGAAAAGACTTAGTTAGACGTCTGTGCTTGCTAGTTAGAGGACCCTGATTGTTAGTTAGACTCCATGCTAGGAATTAATTTAATCGTCGTAGGAGTTCCCTTGGAGGTTCTTGTCTAGCCCTGATCATATTAGACCTCTAGAAATTCTTTAGTCGTTCGTTTGGGTTCATCGATTTCGGGCCCAACAGAACATGATCTTACTTCTCTTAGGACCTTTCCCTGATGTCTCTAATATATTCTAGCTCATTAGAAGCCCTAGTGTTAAGTTTCTCTTGACCCTTAGGCAACCCGATAATTAGAACCCCCTATTTCTATCACTTTTATGATCACTACACTTCTAGGTTACTGACCGTAGAACTCCATCGTAGCAATTTCACTAAATTATTTCCCTTCATCTTTACGCTTTATTTGATTCACTTCGTTCCTTTCGAATCACGTGAATCAACATGTCATCATCGTCAATCATTGAAACTTTTCCATTACTACCCTGACCATTCGATGAATATTTTCAAAGTTATCTATTTTGAATTTCTTTTCCGGTTTAAGTTATTTGAAAACATTCAACATGCATTTAAGACTCCATACATTCTCTGAATTTTGAAATCTTTCGCTGAAATCTTTAAAATTATTATTTTATTATATTTGCTAACCTATGTCTTCCACACTCGTGTAAATATCTTAATTTCTTTAAATGATGACATTTCGATAATTCAAAATATCATTTCCTCCTCTACTATATACAAACTACACAAGTTTAATTCAACGACTTATTTTATCGACTCCTAAATATTTTCCTATGCAAAAGAGAGCTTCAACTTTTCAAGTATGACCGTTTTATACTTTTAGTGTTTTAACTTATATCATTTACATCCTATGAGGGTAATATTACACTTTTCTTTCCCCACTTAAACGTTCACCATTATATCACAGTTTCACTTGATCAATTTATCTCCTTATCCTCGCCCTACCTGAACCCATTCTTTCCGATCTTGTTTCGATACGCTATCTGATCTTGGTTTCCTTCCTCTTGCTTAGTCATCCCACCTGTGCTTACCGTTGTTCATGTCACACCAGTTTAGTAATGAGCCATTTGGTTTTGGGATGTAGTCGTGGTGCATGAATATAGGTAGAGGGTGTGGACCCGTATGAGCGTGCTACTCTTAGGGTATTAATAATTAACTCTTGTATTATGTATATATGATCAGTGTTATTCGTGATATATGTGTGAAGTTGTATATATGGTGGTGTTATTATATACGTGAGGATAGCTATACCACTTTAGGGATGCCTGTGTAAATATTGGAAATTGTATTGGAGTATATACTAGTAGGATAGTAGCTAGATGATACTTGTAGATGCTTGGTATATAATATATTAGTAAGTCAGGTGAATGTTAGGTGTAATGATAATAGGAGTTCTTATAGTTAAGTGAGTAGGCCTATTATGTGACCTATTTGTTAGTACATGTGGGCTTGTGCTCGCACGTAGATATGTATTGTGATTAGATGTAAGTAGTTATGTATTTGCTACATGAGTATATATGTTATATACGTATGGTAGTAGGATTAAAATTTGTTTAGTATCTCTTGCTTTTGCGGGATGTTGTGTGTGCGTGTATACCATGAGGCATACACGATTATTGCATATCTTAATTATGTACGAATAAGTAGATGTATAGGTATACTAATTATAGGTAGATGGATGTGGTGTGAATATATATATGTTACATGTGTATGACTATACGACAAATGCATATATATTAGGAGGGTATTATAATTGTAAGTGTGCTGATGTCTGTAATATTATTATGGTATATAAAGTGGTTGAACTATGTGGGTGTTACTTGACTAATCATTAAGTGTGATTGACTTATGGTATGTATATGGTTATATTGGTAGATGTGTATACTTTGGAGTGGTATTGGTATGGGTATAAATACCGTGTTATGTATATAGAGTATTCTGATATGTGTTTCGAGTCTCACTCAAGCTTGAGTGGTTATACTCTAAGTTTATTGTTATGTATGTCTGTAGTTTGCATATAGCGATGTTTGATGTATGTATAGTGATAGGAGTGTTTGTGCCTAGTTGTGTTACACACATGATTGTGGGTCGCTATACCAGTATATAGTTATAGGTGTTGCTCTTGTGGTATAGTTATTTACTAAGGACTTGCTTGTGTGAACATATGTGTGCTAGCTAAACTAGGTGTGTAGATGTGCTGAGTATATAGTGGTATGGTTGGTATATATGAATGAAATGTTAGCGTGTATGGGTGTGCACCATGCACGGGTAAGTATGTGCTTAGTTATAGGTATTGGTGACTATGGTATATGTGGCAGTCGTAAATACAGTTATAGGACCGTATGTGATGTGAATATATGATGAAATGTTTGCATGCATTTGAATGACTATATATTGTTAAATTGTAGTAGTGGTGAATGTATATTAGATATTGAAAAACTTGATTTAAGTAATGGTATGGTGTGACTAAATTTGTTGATGTGTTTGGTATTGGATGTATACTAGGAATTATTAGGGAGTAGTATACCCGTGTTTGTTTTGTGCATAGGTAGCTAACTATACGTAGAGCAATGATTGTATTGGCTAGTGTGAGACTAATCTTATGTGAGTATCTGAACTATTGTTTGTGCTAGGTTAGTAGTAGTTATATAAGGGATGTATGCATATGATTTAAATACGTGCATGAATGAGTATATACATGTTAGCAGAGTTATTGTTTGACTACCTAGTATATGTATAAGCATTGGTAATGACTATACCTGATTGAATTATAGTGTGATGTGATCGGGATAGCTGCTAGTCTGGATAGAGTTATATTTACAGTTAGAGAGTCCGAGGACAGACTTTATCCTAAGGTGGGGAGGATGTAACGGTCGGTACTCGCTATTCGTCATACGGCTGTGCGTATAGCAATTTCGAGTACCTGATTGGTTTTGTGCTTAGTATGTGAGCCGTGTTGTTGATTTGATAGGGCCGTAGCACCTTGGTTAAATCCTTAGCAAGCCACCCCGACGTGTGCCCAACTTAGAATTACCGTCGCCTTTGGACACCGTATCTTTTATAACGCGTTACGTGCACGTAGCCTTATTCGAGCACGTATTTATTTTTGACTTTGTCTGTAACCGAACCCTATTGTGTGATATGTCGTTGTGATCGTCTCTGAGAGTATTAAATTGTGGCACTAATTTGGAACGACATTTCACGGGTCGTTCTCCCACGATTTGATCTTATTCGAATAGACGTCGCGATTTTCACTTTTGTCGTAAGGCCTTTCTATTTTAAATTTCGTTTCTTGTCGTCAAAATTATGATCTGTCTCCTCCGTCTGCTTTCTCTCGTCGTCCCGGTCACCTCAATATTTATTTCACAATTTTTGAGCTTCGTTTAAATTACTTTCACTGTTTGGCCCAACTTATCACATTTGTATCCCTAAGTTTCGTCTTGACTGTTCTCCCTAATAAAAATCATTAATAATACCATATGTTACATCATATATTGCCTTGACTTAGCCTAGGCCCTAGTACCCAAGCCCCAAGCCGCAACACACACATCACACTCTTTTGGGCTTTTTAATTCCTATTCTAATATAATAAAAACTCTTATAACCCTAGCCCAGCCATTTTCTCACGTGAGCCTACCCTATTAAACACCTAGGTCATCATCTCTTCACAGCTGATAACAAGAAGCCGCCGGCCCTAAAAACTTTTCGCACAGAACCCCCGCCCCCCTCAACGGGTCGCCTTCATCCCCTCTCGTGGCCAGCTGCCGACGACCCCTCCTAGATCGCGACCAAACCCCACAGCGGCGCTGCTCTGACCGCCAAACATCCCCTCCTCCAAGATCACCGAAAACCGCTTTCCACCATTACTATGGCCCCCTCTCCTCCCTTATTGATCACCCCCACGGCCTCCGACTCCTCTTCTCTGGCTTCCATTGTCGGAAAACATGCCGTCGCCTCGTCTTCTTCCGCAGCAGCACCAAACCCGCGCCTCGACTTTGCACGGCGGCCTCCCCACGTTGTCCGGCCGTGCTCCGACGTTCTCCCCGGCCTTCAGACCCCCAGCGACCAACCCTCCTCCGTGATCACTGCCTACTCCGTCGGGGCCTTCTCCGAGAGCGCAGGCCGCGAACTCCTACATCTCACAGCAACAACGATCCGTCCCCTCCTTTCAAATTCGTGAGCTGCTCCTCGCGCCGTCACCATTTTCGAGCAGCCCCCTTCGACCCGCTCTCCGACCCAACCCCGGTGGCAGCGTAAGGGGGAATCCTCTCAACGGTTAGTAGCGTGCATTAGATACTTAAGATCTGGTTGCTTATAGACGATCCGTAAGTTAACTTAGTAATGTCGTTGGCTGAATGTTTATTAGAATCAGTAGTAATACTTTATAAACCTAGTTGCCAATTGTTGTGTGGTAGTTATAACGTCAGAACATCTATGTTAATGATATATTTATAAATCTGTTCACGTGTTGGTGTTGTAACAGCCAGTGTTATTATATGAGATGTTAGTGACATTAAAATCTATGTATAACCTGTCGTAGGATAGAGAACTTGTTAAGAATCGGATCATTAGACGATTTAGGATTGCCTAATAATTCTTATCCATCGTTACAAACTTATTTCATGCACGTGTTTCATCTCAGAGTATCCACCATTCCGTACCGTGCACACTGATGGAGTCCAACCCCTGACGTCGCTACCCGACGTCAGAGTAGCTCTCGCGTCGTGTTGAGGTAAATCTCTCTCTGTAGGAACCCACACCGCATGTTAACAAGATAAAAACTGTAATTTTATTGTGTTGGTTAATTCACTAAGTGAAGATAATGAATATGGGACTGTAGGCTGGTGGACTTGTGCACGTAGGTTGTTTGTGACTTTGGACCCTTTGGACGGTGTTTTTCTGACGTCAGACTTGCAGGCAAGTGAAACTCGCTAAACTTTGCTTAGGGCCATGTTTTAGGCCACTTCCTTGTTTTTAGCGTAAAAGAGACTAGACAGTGAAATGATAGCTGTCTAGACGCAACTTTAAGATCTAGCTTGACAATGAAGCTAGATCTGTCACCCTGCCATGTCATTCTTGCATTGATAACTTCCTTGTTTAAATTCCTTATCTGTACGCACTTAAACTGTTATCTGCCATGCATTGCATCTTACATGTCATCCAAGTTGAATGTTACATTCGTAGCACACGCTACAATACTTGTACTTCCTTGTTCAAGCTAGGTGCACCCCTATGCCATCATGAAAAACACTTCCTGGCTCGTGATCCAGAAGATGGGCACCAGTCCATATACACGTGGAGGGGTAGGGATAAGCGATCACTTGAGCTTAGGAGTTGGCCCGATCAGCCACTCTCGCCAAAAGGCGTAATCTCTGTGCACGACGTGCTTACTAGACTTGTCCTTGTACTTGTGTTTTTTCTTGCAAAACTTGACATCCATGCCATGATTTAAATGCCATGCTCGTACTTTACTTTACTTGTTGCACTCATACTTTAACTGCCATGCCATTACATCATGGTAGAACTGCTAGGTTGTTTTACTTTCACTTTCAGTTTCCTTGCATAAGTCTCTTGTAGAATTGCTGACATGTGCCCCTTGCTCTTTTGGGTGTCACATGTTAGACCCTGCGCCAGAGACCGTAGCTGAGTACATGGTTGTTGCTGATGCTGAGCCTGAGTCCATGTCTGCCCAGGAGGAGTTTTGCGGACACCGGTGATCATTCTTAGTGACCTCGCTGATCTTCCTTTTATTTTAGGATTTCTGTTAGTTGTCGATGTGTGGCACCCTTACTTTGTACCTTGTACTTTTGTTGGCCATGCTGGGGCCTTTTAGATTCTTTTCTTTTAGCCTGGTGGCTTTTTCTGTGCTGTTGAAATTTATTTATGGATATTCTGAGATTTCTCTTTTGTCTCATTTCCTTTATTATTATCTTTGTTTCGTTTCGCATTGCAAGGACCTGCCGTTTAAAGTAGTTTGATGCGTATCGGACTTGTAGCTTTGTAGCTTCAAGTCTGAGCGGTCCTTCTCACGCTTCGCCTCCATATTTTTAAAGACAGTTTAGTTAAAGTCAACCATTTAATACCTCTAATTTGGTCGTTCAGTGAACTCATTCTCCAATGAGCACCTGTGTCTCGTCTCCGACTTCACCAAGTCGAATGACTATGATATCATCATTACCCTAAGGTAAGACTAAGACACAGTGGTCTATCCGATGTGTCGATATCCCGTTCTCGACACATCTATGACCACGAACCGTTTAAGACTTACGTTTATATTCGGTCGCTTACTTACTCATGATAGAGATCTCATCTAGATACATAAGGACCTAACTATAAGTCTATGGATATTATCTAAGTATATTAATATGAACGATTTATACTTAGAATAATAGGTACCATATACAGTATGAACAAGACGTATACTTTTGGATAAATTGCCTTTTGGGCATATATTCTCCTACATTTTAACATCGCATTACCTGTCTGAGAGAATATCACCCTAGTAGGGCAAAATCCTCATGTATAGTCCACCATTGCCTCCGTTACGCCCAGTGCCACCTCGCCACCATACTCTTCTCTAGGCCAGAGGTCGGGACACTCTCCCTACCTGAGCTTTCCCATCTTATGAGGATGAATCAAATTCTGTGCTACCACTCCGACGGTACCCTTCACCCCATCCTACTCTTCGACGCAGCACACTGGCTGTGTCACCGCCTCTTCCAGACTGCCCACGTCGCCACCGAAATCTGATGTGATGGATTTCACGATTTTTACGTAGATGCTCGGCCTTGCACTTTCCACAGGTCTGGCGATACACACAGGGCACACACGCCCGACGTTGGACGTGCTTAGCCGCATGTCCATCATCAGGGAGTACGGTGGGCATCACTGGACTTACCTTGTAGGCACCCACCATGAGCAACATCTAGTCCTGCCCATCCCCCACCTCACCCACGTTGCCCCAGTCCAGCCTAGCTAGCTGATTAACCGTGTTTTCCCGATCCCCCCATCCAAGTCCTCGAGCCACCTAGAGCGCCAGTCGTCGATGACATCGATGACCGGGTGCTCAGCTCTGATGAGGAGGAGCCTGACATTGCTGCCATCCTAGTAGCACAGCCTGCCCAACCACCTCACACTTCTGTCTCCACGTTTGTCAGTGTGAGTACCACCTCCACCTTCTCCTCCATCGTAGAGACCTCGGGGACTGTCCACAACTTTTCCCCCGAGGTCACTACCTCTGTCTCTGCCGTGTCCAGACCTGAGGGCACGGTTGTCTCCAATGCTCCTTATTTTACTTCTTCCACCTCTTCGGAGCCAGCCAGTTCTGTCGCTCCTGAGCCCACCGCTTTACCCATTTCGGAGCCTGTTTCTGCCAGCATACTTACAGCACCTGTGGAGAACCTCCCTTCCCTTCCTACGACTTTAGGGTCCACGGTCACTCTTCATGGCACAACTTTTGTACCAGCATCAGCAGTATTTTCTGAGAGCGTCATGGTATCTGTTACCACTTCTGTTCACACGACATTTCCCTTTTCTGATGCCGTTGTTTCTTCTACCTCTGCACCACATCGCAGATCCATTCCACTCCCAGCTTCTTCAGCGGAGATCCCCGCTAGTCCACCCTCCCCTGACTTTCTGTTCAGACCCCGAGGATCACTTTCACGAGGCCAAGCTACGAGGGTGGTTTCTAGCAGTTCATGCCTGCCTCCTAGCTCACACGCCACGGAAGTATGTCTTACTTTGGTAGAGGTCGAGGTCGTTCTCTTTAGGCATGCCTTGGACACCCTATCAAGCTCGGTCGCCACCTTCAAGAGTTAGTGGAGCGGGACCTCTCCGCCATTCTCAATATTTTTAGGCACCAGGTTATACCACTTCTTGTTGAGTATTGATTCCCTGGATTTGGTTTTGGATGATGAGCAAACATAAATATCGTATACTAAATATTTGTGGGCGCAGTTATGGTGATCGTCGCCAAAAGAATACGTACA
Source organism: Scilla litardierei (assembly GCA_030789695.1). Classification (NCBI taxonomy): domain Eukaryota; kingdom Viridiplantae; phylum Streptophyta; class Magnoliopsida; order Asparagales; family Asparagaceae; genus Scilla; species Scilla litardierei. Next base: position 143,748,107 of record CM061142.1, read on the forward strand.
TCAAAAGCGACGTCTCGAGACTTCTCAAACGTGTGATCGTGTGCCTGAAGCTTCGTTGAAGCTCAAGGAGTATTAATGAAGTCAAGAGTGAAGATTGAAGCCTTGAAGACGGTTCGTAATGTATTATTTATTGTCTTCTAGCTTCATAGTTTAGAATGTTAGGCCTTGAGTAGGACTTACATTATAATCTTCATTTCGCTCATATCTTAGAGCTAGGATTATTATAGAAGCCATTAGAAACTTTCCCGAAGCCTATCGCTTCTTCCCTCGGTTTCTAGTGCATGTTAGTTGGTTCAAGTAGAAGAACCAACTGACTAGATGACGATCTAGTCGGTCGGCAATTCCTCTTGAACCGACTAGAATGCCACGCTCATTTCAGCCTAGCTATGTTGATCAATTAGTCGGTCAAAGAAGAGTCACCGACCGACTAGATGACGATTTAGTCGGTTAGGAATCCTTCTTAAACCGACTAGTTGAGCTTTCTCTGTACAGCCATAGTTACTGTTTATCGTTAGTCGGTCAAAGAACATTTGTCGACCGACTAGTTGAGAAACTAGTCTGTCAGCATTTGTTCTTAAACCGACTAAATCAGCTTGTATCCAGCCTATTCGATTTCAACTCTTAGTCGGTCAAGGAACACTCACCGACCGACTAGTTGTGAAACTAGTCGGTTGGCAAGTCTTCTTAGACCGACTAGTTCATGTTGCCTGGAACTTTCTCATTTGGCTGTAAGCCTGTTAGTCGGTTCATGAAGAATCACCGACCGACTAGTTGGCAATCTAGTCAGTCAGTGATCCTTCTTAGACCGACTAACTGCTTCAGAAATAGAGCCGTTGGAGCTTTAATTGAAACGATTTTTCCTCTCTGTTTCCTCTATCCTATATATATACTTGGATGGGTTCTTTCCTTGTATTCAAGGCTGCCATTTTAGAGATTTAGAGAAATCAAAGAGAAGCTATTCAACTCCATTCTAAAGCTTTCTCTTCCTCACAAGAATCTCTCCCTCAACTCTTTGCGCCATTTTCCTCAAGAGAGATTCTCTCCATTGTGAGCCTTCCAAGCCAAGAGCTTGATCAAAAGTCACCATCCTCCATCCTTGCCTTCGATCGCTAATCTTTTTGGTGGAGATTCGGTTTGGTGACTTTCTCTCCTCAAAATCCATCTTTGCCCTAATTTGGTAAGTTATACTCGAGGCATAGGATTTTGTGATAAGTATTTCATATTTCATTTCAATTGATATTGCAAGTGTTTGTCTCTCGATTGTGAGAGAGAGTGTGATCCCGAATTGTGGGAGTCACATGTTCATTGTGTATGATTTAGTCTTGTGAAAGTTTTTCACAAGAATTTCATAGTGCTAAATCTTGAGTTAGGGTTTCTAACTCAAGTATCCGGAGGGGATCTGGGTGGTTGGGACGTAGGATCACCGGGAACAAGTCGGGGAGACTTGGGTGGATCCGAACCCGTTACATGCTTTGTTTGCGTATGTAAATTCTTGTCTATTGTTGTTTGTAGTCTAATTCCGCATTATTGTTTGTATGCTTGCACAATAATTAGGAATAACTCTCTTTATTATTTTAAAGTACTATTCACCCCCCCTCTAGTACATGTGCAGTAGCTTCGCAGGGCACTACAATTGGTATCAGAGCCAAGGTTAAAGCTACAAGTTCAAAGCTATGACAAACAACGACTACAACGTCTTAAAGGATTGTCAAAGAGCTTCTTCAGTTTTGAAAGGGATATCCTCTGTCAAGCATCCTCACTTCAACGGTACCAACTATGGGTACTGGAAATGCCGGATGGAAACCTTCCTCCGGAGCGCTTCACTTTGGAGAGCCACGATGAAGGAGTATGTCTAGCCCGCCGAAGAAGATTTCGCGAAGTGGACTCCCACGGAGGTCGCCACAGAGGTAAGCAATGCCAAGGCAATGAATGCCTTGCAATGCGCATTGGAGCCCGAGGACTTCAATAAGATATGCACATGTAAGAGTGCATATCAAATATGGAACTCGCTCCTCATCTTGCATGAAGGAACGAGTCAGGTAAAAGACTCCAAACTTGTTGTTGTCAATAAAGATTTCGAATTATTTCATCTACAACAGGGTGAGAAGATGAAAGAATATTAAGCTCGATTCGTTGACATTACCAGCGAATTGGAGGCTCTTGGGAAAACCTACACCCAAAATGAGAAAGTCTCAAAGATCATCGATGGACTTCCTTCTTGTTGGGAAAAGCATACCTTCGCCATCGAGGATGGTAATGATATGAGTAAGTATACTGTCATACAACTAATGGGTACCTTGATGTCTTTTGAGGTACGCAAGGACAGTAAGCTCATGATGAAAGAAAAGATGAAGTCGTACTTGAAGCAAGACGAGCCAAGGAAAAAGGCGATTGCGTACAAGGCCTCTCCATCTACCGATGATGAAGAATCGGAAGAAGAGTTGGACATGGAAGCTTTGGCCGATTTGGCAAAGAAGTTCGACTGATTCTTTCGACAAGGTAAGTTGAAGAGTAAATCAAAATTTATTTCGACTAATGCTTCTACTCCCGTGTGCTATAAATGCAACAAGCCAGGACACATCAAGCCGGATTATCCTCTAAACAAACACAAGGAGAAGTGGAAGGCATCCAAGCACGACAAGTCGAGAAGGCACAAGAAAGGGCTTGTAGGCACTTTCACCGACTCCGACTCCTCAAGTGGAGAGTCGGACGATGAAAGAGTGGAGAAAGCACACACGTGCTTCATGGGAAAAGAGGAACGTGATCAAGAGATATCCTCCGATGAAAGAGGGAATGAAAGCGAGGATGAAGGCGGTGAGGTAACAATGGATGAACTTAGAATAGCTAATGAACAACTTTGGAATAAGTTTTCTAATTTAGCTACTAGATTTATTAAGACTAAAAAGGAACTAGATAGTCTTAAAACCTCGCCTAAACCTATCATCGTCAACAATGACACCATTGTTGAAGATTTGAGAAATGAGATTGTAAATCTCAAATCTCAACTTGAGCATGCTCATGTCGAGGATTCGGATGAACATGTGATAGCGGATTTGACGTCTCAAAACTCAACTTTGAGTATTGAGAATAAAAATCTCAAATCACACGTTTGCACACTCACATCGCAAGTGTCCACCTTGGATGCTTCGATGCATTCTCTCACCGAGAAGTATGAATGCACATTAGGCCGAATCAATGAATTCAATAAAGGTAAGGGCCATTTGGATAATATCCTAATTGATTTACTTCCGGCCAATCATCACATTGGCTTGGGGTATAAGATGGGAGAGTCATCCAAATCATCCGCCACCTTTGTTAGGCCAACGTCCGATGCTTCTTCTAGTGGAAGTAAACACTTCATGGGTAGTTCTTCTACCAATGGTGCTTCCGCTAGGAACACACCCCCATTTGGAAAGAAACCCACTTTGGGTGGACCTCCAAAGAGGGGCCATTCCTTCATGTATGCCATACCACGAAGGAACACACATCCTACTCCATATGTTAGCACATATGATGATTTTTATGCTCCACATCCACGAGCACATGCACACCTTGTGAGACACACTCATGCACGTGTTCCACCACAAGCATATGTCCATCCTCATTCTCATATGAATAATTATCATCATGCACCATTGCATCATATGCCTTATGCTTATCCACGACATGCATCACATAGAAATCAACAATGTATGCATGTTCCAAATAGGATTAGGACTCCCAAGATATACACCATTTGGGGTCCGAAGAACACAAGCATGTATAATAAGGATTTGTATGTGCAATCATATATTAATGACATTATTTTGAATGATGATTATGTTGAAAAATCAAGGTCCTCGTGGACTTGGTTTCCGAAGGGTTAGTTTCCTTTGACCCTTCATTGCTTAGTACCATAAGTTTATTTTCATTTTATAGGTACCAAAGCAATTGTGGTAAGAATTGGTTTATTCTTTTTATTTGCATATTGATCTTGGATGTGCATGTTAATTTGAAACTTAAATTCATATTGAATTTGAATTTAGTTAGGATATGGGTTGCATTTAATTTGAATTAAGTTCGCTAAATTTATTGCCTAACTCATAGGATCTGAAAAGATTTTTGGATACCAAAATGATATTTTCTAGGTTCAATCCACTTTGGGATACCTACCCTACCAACTCCTTGATTTGCAAAGGATTTTCATTCAAATGGAGTTGATGGTGCTTAAGTGATGCACCAAAGTAGGGGGAGCTTAATGCTGTAAGTATATTCTTACATTTGATATACATTTGGTGTCCAAGTGTGATGAATGCATATATTGTTAGAATATCTACATTGGTATCATTTTGTTTAAATTAGTATGCTAGAATTGTGTATGCCATAGATTTATGATGTTCTATCTATGTGTGGCATAACACTTTTGCATGTTACTTTTGGTATTCAACATGGATTTATGTCACTGATAAGTGATTTCGTCATTCTAGGATTTTATGAATTAAATAGATTTGCTTTTATGAAAACATAGAATTGTTTTACATGCACTATTTAAATAAGAATGTTGATATTGGAGAGCATGTTCCATAACTCAATAAGTGAAATTAATTTGAGTTTTGGAGATTTCGTATTTCGATTTTCGCCTATGGCTTGATGATTTCATATTTCGATTTTCACCTATGGTTTGATGATCTCGTATTTCGATTTTCACCTATGGTTTGATGATTTAGTATTTTGATTTTTGCCTATGGTTTGATGATTTCGTATTTCGATTTTCGCCTATGGTTTGATGATTTTGTATTTCGATTTTCGCCTATGGTTTGATGATTTCGTTTTTCGATTTTCGACTATGGTCATGTTGGCACGTTTTGATTTTCTTCGGTATTTTACATTTGGTATTTTACATTGGTGTCATTTGAACCGTGGTCGTATTCTTAGACTCTCATGCTTTCATTTCTTAGCCATTGTAATCTTGTCGTTGATCTCCTCCTGCTCTTTTTGCTAATGCCAAAGGGGGGGGAGAATTAATAATGACAATGTGCTAATTGATAATTCAAAGCAATTTACCATGAATCTAATTTGATATGTTAGATTCAGGGGAGTTAAGATATAAAATGGATTTAGATCCTAAATTGCGATAATAGGATTCATATTTTATATTTCCCTCGTCTGCTTGATGCGTATGAATATTATTGAATACAGAACTAACGTGTCATCAATGCAGGGGGAGTAAGTAAATTTCATTTGAATCATTATTATTGATTATTAATTATGTTGGTTTGTCATCACCAAAAAGGGGGAGAATGTTGAGTATTGATTCTCCGGATTTGGTTTTGGATGATGAGCAAACATAAATATCGTATACTAACTATTTGTGAGCGCAGTTATGGAGATCGTCGCCAAAAGAATACGTACATCAAAAGCGGCGTCTCGAGTCTTCTCAAACGCGTGATCGTGTGCCTGAAGCTTCGTTGATGCTCAAGGAGTATTAATGAAGTCAAGATTGAAGATTGAAGCCTTGAAGACGGTTCGTAATGTATTATTTATTGTCTTCTAGCTTCATAGTTTAGAATGTTAAGCCTTGAGTAGGACTTACATTATAATCTTCATTTCGCTCATATCTTAGAGTTAGGATTATCATAGAAGCCATTAGAAACTTTCCCGAAACCTATCGCTTCTTCCCTCGGCTTCTAGTGCATGTTAGTTGGTTCAAGTAGAAGAACCAACCGACTAGATGACGATCTAGTCGGTCGGCAATTCCTCTTGAACCGACTATAATGCCTTGCTCATTTCAGCCCAGCTATGTTGATCAATTAGTCGGTCAAAGAAGATTCACCGACCGACTAGATGACGATCTAGTCGGTTAAGAATCCTTCTTAGACTGACTAGTTGAGCTTTCTCTGTAAAGCCATAGTTATTGTTTATCCTTAGTCGGTCAAAGAACATTTGTCGACCGACTAGTTGAGAAACTAGTCGGTCAGCATTTGTTCTTAAACCGACTAAATCAACTTGTATCCAGCCTATTCGATTTCAACTCTTAGTCGGTCAAAGAACACTCACCGACCGACTAGTTGTGAAACTAGTCGGTTGGCAAGTCTTCTTAGACCGACTAGTTCATGTTGCCTGGAACTTTCTCATTTGGCTGTAAGCCTGTTAGTCGGTTCATGAAGAATCACCGACCGACTAGTTGGCAATCTAATCTGTCAGTGATCCTTCTTAGACCGACTAACTGCTTCAGAAATAGAGCCGTTGGAGCTTTAATTGAAACGATTTTTTCTCTCTCTTTCCTCTATCCTATATATACTTGGAGGGGTTCTTTCCTTGTAGTCAAGGCTGCCATTTTAGAGATTTAGAGAAATCAAAGAGAAGCTATTCAACTCCATTCTAAAGCTTTCTCTTCCTCACAAGAATCTCTCCCTCAACTCTTTAAGCCATTTTCCTCAAGAGAGATTCTCTCCATTGTGAGCCTTCCAAGCCAAGAGCTTGATCAAAAGTCACCATCCTCCATCCTTGCCTTCGATCGCTGATCTTTTTGGTGGAGATTCGGGTTGGTGACATTCCCTCCTCAAAATCCATCTTTGCCCTAATTTGGTAAGTTATACTCAAGGCATAGGATTTTGTGGTAAGTATTTCATATTTCATTTCAATTGATATTGCAAGTGTTTGTCTCTCGGTTGTGAGAGAGTGTGTGATCCCGGGTTATGGGAGTCACATGTTCATTGTGTATGATTTGGTCTTGTGAAAGTTTTTCACAAGAATTTCATAGTGCTAAATCTTGAGTTAGGGTTTCTAACTCAAGTATCCGGAGGGGATCCGGGTGGTTGGGTCGTAGGATCACCGGGAACAAGTCGGGGAGACATGGGTGGATCTGAACCCGTTACATGCTTTGTTTGCGTTTGTAAATACTTGTCTATTGTTGTTTGTAGTCTAATTCCGCATTATTGTTTGTATGCTTGCACAATAATTAGGAATAACTCTCTTGATTATTTTAAAGTACTATTCACCCCCCCCTCTAGTACATGTGCAGTAGCTTCGCAGGGCACTACACTTCTCATACTAGCACCTACCCCTCCTCCTAGGCCAGACCCCGTTCCTCCTGTCACTGCCACACCGCTCACTGTGTCCCATCTCAGGCTTCTGCAGGGCCTGTCACCTTTTTTGCTGAGTCGATTGCACCACTGGTGGATGCTTCTGTTGTTGACAACCCCATTCTCACACTTGTCCACACACCATCTGTTCCACTTTCTTCTGAGTCATTTTCACGATCTGTTGACCAGCCGATCGACACACTAGTCGAGCCTTCTCCCGTTGTACCAGACGTTCCACATTCTGGTCCCCAGTAGCGGGACCCATCACCACCTGCAGAGGGTGTTTCCCCTGTGTAACGATATTTGTCACGCACCGCTTTCCAAGTATGAAAGGCGAGACACGAAGAGGTCTGCTCCGACTTGAAGCAGTGAAGCTACAGTATGATAAGCGTCTGTGTGTTCATCCATTTGCAGATTCTTACATTGCAATGAAACAACGATAATAATACTTTAGAAAGCCGGCAATAATTAACCAACATTCCAAAGAAACATCCAATCTTTATTCAAAACATCCAGAGATAAAGTCATAAAATAAGTACAAGAGTCTGAAAATAAAGGCCCGAAGCATGGCCAAAACTAAGACATAGATAAGGTGCTACGCACCGAAATACCTAACAGCAGCAACTAAGAAACAGCCTACAGCTGAGACTAGGATAGGTCTCCGGTATCCTCGAACTGAACGTCAGCAGAAGCCTCAAGCTCGACGTCAGCAAACTGGTCGTCCTCAGTAACTACCTCAGACTCAAAGCCTAACATGGGACACCCAAAGAGAAAAGGGCGCATGTCAACAAAAGTCTCCAAAAGCTTAAAAAGGAACAGACTTTTATGCAAGGAAACATAAGGGTAATGAATGCAACTAGCAGTTTAAAACATGATGACATGGCATAATATTTGATGAATGTACCAATTTGAAATGAACATGATAGTTAACAATGCATGTCACATCGTAGCAAAAAGCTACTAAACAATATTTCACGATTTCGCGAAAAGCTAGTAATCACATCGTGTACAGAGTTTACGTCTTTTAGCTGAAGTTGCTATACGGGCACACGTCTACGCTGAGTGACCGCTTAACCTTACCCCCTCCACGTATGTCTGAACTGTCGCTCAGCTTCTGGTTCACGAGCCAGGAAGTGTTTATTTGGCATAGGGTTTGTCTAGCCTTTACATGCTATATGAGTCAGAATCCTACTCGCCGCGGCTTATGATTTATTGTAGCGTTTGCTACGCAGTCATGGCAAGACAATCAAATGCATGAAATGACATGTGATATGCAACATTGATAGATAAAAGGAAGTTATTGAATGCATACAATATATTAGAAGTAAACGTGACATGTGATATGCATGAACGTGGCATGGCAAGGGTGTCGGATCTAGCTTCGTTGTCAAGCTAGATCAAGCATGGGTGTCTAGGCGACTATGATTTCATCGCCTGACCTCTTTTACACAAAATCTCAGAATAGCCTAAACATGGCTTAACATTAACTAAGCAAGTTTCATTTGCCTGATATAATGGGCCGCAAATATCAGATCAAAGGGTCCAAAATCTTCCTATGTGCTCAAACCAAATTCCAACCTACAATCACATATTAATTAATTTCAATTAGTTATTAGCCAAAGTATGGAAATTTACGGGTTTTAATCTTGTTAAACTTGCGGGCGTGCAGGTTCCTACGGATCGAGGGCTTACCTTAACATGACTCAAAAGCAACACTGACGTCAGGTAGCAAGGTCAGGGGTTGGATTCCGACAGCGAGCAAGGTACGGCGACGGCTTGTGGCGAAGATGAAGACAACTAGAGGGGCAATAGCACAGTGGCAAAGATGGCCACGAGAGAGCGAGGGCAAGTGAGGCCAGCTGTGGGTACTGTCAGCCTAGGGTGGTCGGCGATCGGACTGTCGGCCTATGGGAACCGACAGCGGGGGTTACCGGCCGTCGGGGGTCACCAACAGAGCAGGAGCGCGCGCGGGATGGCTACGGCCTTGGGGAGGCCGATAGCGCTATCAAGGGGAGAGGGGGTGCGACTGTGTATGTGGTGGCCGGTGGAAACTAGTGTGCGTGCAGGCTGTGGCCTGGGTGTTGGCCAGTAAGCTGAACTGGGTGATAGGGGCGGCCGGCAGTTGGGGGCTGCCGTGGGATATTGAGGGAGAGAGAGTTGTCGTAGGAACGAGGGAAAGCCGGTGTGATGGAGGGGAGCACACGAAGGGGATGGCCGGTGCAAGGAGGCTCGGGTGGAGGAGGCCGACGGTTAGGCTAGGGGAGAGATGACGGCTGCGTTTGGAGAAAATCCTAGGTTGGGTTACGTTATAATGTGGGTGTTTGCTAAAGAGGGTAGAATAGGGGTGGACTTAAGGGTAGATTGGAGAGAGTGTGTGAGAGGGGGAGGGTAGATTTAGTGTGGCCAATAGCCTAGGAAATATTTCATGATAATAGGATCCACAAGATTAGATTAGATTTGATTTACATTAGGGATTTTAATTTTGAATTAGTCTAGGGCTAATTATAGATAAAAAGGAATTAAGGTGAATGGGCAGTCTAACAGTGTCTGAAAAATACAAGAAAAATATTGAAACGACCATGGCGACAAGAGGATCGAGAAAACGATGATCGGTTACGTGCTAGGGTCACGTAAAATGATACTAAAAATAAATAGCCAAACGTCAAAGTCTAAAAGTTAAGACACCCCTTCATTCGAAGCTGATTTATGGAAGAACGACCCGTGAAATTATGACGTTCATAAAAAATTCCACAAATAACTACTCTCTCTGAGGGTCACAACGATATATAACTTTGCAAGTTTGGGATACAAGAGGAGGTCACAATAAATATGCGTAAGAAAAAGAAAGTACGCGCTGAAAACCACACGATCGAAAAGCGACCGTTACATCCTACCCACCTTATGAAAGATTCCGCCCTCGGAATCTACATCATCTACTGCTTAAGAAATAAATACGGGTAGCACTCTTGCATTTCTTCTTTGCTCTCCCAAGAGGACTCTCCAGGTGATCCGTGACGCCACGTCACTCTCACCAGGTCTACTACCCTGTTCCTCAACCGCTTCTGTCGACGGTCCAAAATCTCTACTGGTTGCTGCTCATAGGCCAGGTCCGGTCGAACCGTGATCTCTGAGAAATCCACTGCATGAGATGGATCACTGACGTATCGACGTAACTGAGATACGTGAAACACGTCGTGAACTCCCTCCAGTGATGGCAGCAATGCCAAGCGGTAAGCCACTACTCCAACTTGCTCTAGGACGTCAAAGGGTCCAATATACCTCGGACTCGACTTGCCTCTCTTTCCAAATCGAATAATCATCGATTCGGTGAGATCTTGAGGAATACATGATCTCCAGGCTAAAACTCCAACGGTCAATTTTTAGCATCAGTCCAATGCTTGAAACAGTCTTGAGCAATCCTCAGCTTCTCCCTGATGTTCCTCACAACATCCACCGCCTCAACAATCATCTCTGGTCCTAACAGCTCCCTGTCGCCAATGTCATCACAGCTCAGTGGCGATCGATATTTCTTCCCATAAAACGCGAAAAATGGCGCCATGCCAATGCTCACCTGGTAGCTGTTATTATAGGCGAACTCCACATGATGTAGATGATCCTTCCATGATCCCTTGAAATCCAACATGCATGCCCTCAGCATGCCCTCCAGAATCTAAATCATCCTCTCGGACTGGCCATCTGTCTGCGGGTGGTACGCCGTGCTGAAACTCAGACTCGTACCCAGACTCTTCTACAGACTCTCCCAAAACTGAGATGTGAATCTCGTGTCTCTGTCTGACACGATACTCACGGGGACTCTGTGAAGTTGCACGATCTCCTGCATAATTCACGATACATCACTATCTATACTAGGAAAGAAAATAAAAACGGAGAGTAAAAGAATTTACCTCCATGTATCTCCTTGCTAGTGTTTCCGTCGACTGTCCCACTCGGAAAGGGATGAAGTACACAGATTTGGTCAATCGGTCTACGATTACCCAAACCACATCATTTTGCTTCGGACTCCGAGGCAGTCCAGTCACGAAATCCATAGTGATGTGTTGCCACTTCTATACCGGAATCGGAAGTGGCTGTAGCAACCCAGCCGTACGATGATGCTCCGCCTTAACCTGCTGGCATACTAAATACTTGGCAACGCTCCGTGCCATACTTCGCTTCATGCCATGCCACCAGTACTTCAGGTGAAGGTCCTTGTACATCTTTGTGCCTCCAGGATGCATAGAATAAGGAGAACTATGTGCCTCCATAAGCAGCTCTTCTCTAACAGCTCCAGCTGGCACACAAACTCTGGCTCCATACCTCAGCGAGACATTCTTATGAACCAGAAAGTCAGTCCACAGACCGGCTTCTACCTGCTCACGGATCTTAGCTTCGGATCTCTAGCTTGACCTGCCTTGATCCGATCCATGATCGTCGACTGTATCTGCATACACATCAGCGATGAAGCCTCTCCAGGAAGCACAATCTCAATGCCTAACTCACAAAACTCCTACTGCAACCTCCACTATGAAGTCAACATTATAACTGCTGGAAGTCTGCTCTGTGCATCAGGAACCACGTTCACCTTGCCAGGGTGTAACTGCAAGTCGATCTCGTAATCTGCCATGAGCTCCAACCATCGACGTGGTCACATGTTGAGCTCCTTCTGCGTAAAGACGTATTTCAAGCTTTTGTGATCAGTGAAAATCTTCACTTTCTCACCCAGCAGGAAATGCCTCCAGATCTTGAGCACGAATATAAATGCAACCAACTCCAAATCGTGTGTCGGGTAGTTCTTCTCATGAACCTTGAGCTGTCGAGAAACCTCCACGACCACGTATCCATGCTGCTGCAAAATGAAACCGAGACCCTTGCCAAATGCATCGCAAAAGACCTCAAAGCCACCACTCCGATCTGGCACAGCTAGAACAGGTGCTGACGTCAATCTCGCTGATCACTCCATATTTTACACCATTTTTCTGCATGTTTGCATACCATTTCGATCGCCCATATCGTGTTTTTAATGATTATTCGACAATATTGAGATACTTTTCACTATTTCTTGTTTTTGTCGTATTTCAGGAAATATGGAGCGATTTGGAGCGATTTTGAGATCAAGGGGTTTGCAAGCGCTTAAGAGTGTCACCCATGACTCATGTGAGGGATCATCAGCGATGGAGGATGAGCGGAAGAAGAAGGAAATCAATAGGAGCGACGAGGAGGCAAAAAGAAGAGAAACAAGCATTTCAGCACATCACTCGGCCGAGCAGAACATCCACTCGGCCGAACAAGAAGGCCCACTTGGCCGACCAGAATGGATACGCGCACAGAGTTAAACTTCAGCGTATACTCAGCCGAATGAAGAAAGCCCACTCGGCCGAATGAGAAATCTCACTCGCCCGAGTGGTACAGGGAAATTGTCCAGAGAAAGGCCGAAGTTACTGTAATTTTCAAAGATCCTGTCGAAGGTCACTCGGCCGAGCCATCCCCCGAAGACGATCCTGAAACATCCGAAGTTACTGTAATTTTACAGAGTCTGTCACTCGGCCGAGTGACAATGTCACTCGGCCGAGTGAGCCGCTCCGCTTGCTGCGAGAGTTGCGATTTCTGGGCTGCGCATGGGCAGTTTGGTCACGATTTTCTGGGCGATATTAGAGGGTATTTAAACCCAGTTTTTACTAGTTAGAGTAGCTTTTTGCAGCCTTTTTGCAGCACTTTTCAGAACTTTTTAGATTATTAGATTTAGACTTTCTTTTTGAAGATTTGAAGGCTACTCTTATTGGATACTCTTGGGAAATCATTGGATCTACATTGGTTTGGCTATTTCCTATCAAAACTTTATTTTTATGAACAATTTCTCTTTTGTAATGAATTATCTTGATATTATTATTGATTTTCTGAGAATTGCATGATGAATATTGAGTAGTGCCATCGTCTTAGGGCGTAGGGATGAACCCTATGGACCCTATTTCTAAATTGTGATGAATTTGTGAAATTGTTGCTAGAATTGATTAGGGTTAGGTTCGGATTGATTAATTACAGATAGCTAGAGATTCTTATCGATTGGGATTTGCAAGAGATAGGGTCCCAATTAATATGAGCCCTAGAAATTCGATTTAGATTGACGATTGGATTTCTCTAAACTTGGTTTGCAAGAGATTGGACCAAAGCTAGGATTTTCAATTGTGAATCTATACCCATATTCGTTTGCAAGAGATTGGACGGATAGGAACTATCACAATCTAGGTCGTAGCTCGAGTTTGCATGAGAGTGGGCTCGAGATACGATTGAACGATGATGTCGTTCTTCACGTTAGCGGCTTAGGCTAGGGTTTCCAAGAGATTGGGCCCTATCCTAGGTTTGCTATAGACTGGTAATAGCGAGAGAGCGTGAGCTTGGTTCTACATTTAGTTGCGACTAGTTAACCTACATTCAAGTTTAGCAAGGATGAAACCTATGAATCACAATGATGAGAAAAGGTCCGTAGCGGGGATTTCCTATCCCTAGACGTTTTATTAAATTGATATTTTCTCTTGACTTTGCACAATTGTGACTGTTTACCCCAAACGATTCTCGATCCTCTTGATAGCTAGGTAATTGGAAAGTGACACGGTCATTTGTCCTCCCTGAGTTCGATACCCGCTCACCGCTACACCGTGCACTTGCGGTAAAACTACAAGTCGTTTGTTCCGGGTGTGTGTACTCCCGGGGCACGATCAAGTTTTTGGCGCCGTTGCCGGGGAGGCGACAGTGTTTTATTCTCTTTATTTAGTTGTTTCTTTTTGTTTTATTATTTTTATCTTTTTACTCCGCTATCGTGCTAACATTTCCATCGAACTCTGTTTTTCTTTGCATGTTGATCACTCCATATTTTACACCTTTTTTCTGCATGCTTGCATGCCATTTCGATCGCTCGAATCGCGTTTTTCACGATTATTCGATAATATTGCGATGCTTTTCACGATTTCTTGTTTTTGTCGAATTTCAGGAGATTTCGAGTGATTCTGATATGCACCCACTCCGGAGTGTCAGCCGTGACTCTTTCGAGTGGAATTTTGCTATTGAAGAGGAGTGGAAGAAGAAAGAAAGTCGTAGGAACGACGAGGGAGAAAAAATACGAAGATTGGGCATCTTCAGCATGTCACTTGGCCGAGTGAAGGAGTCACTCGGCCGACCATCGAGAGCCCGCTCGGCCGGCCAAATCGGACACGCAAAAGATGGAGTATCAGCGTGCACTCGGCCGACCGTCGCCAGCCCACTCGGTCGAACCACGGAGACACCACTCGCCTGAGTGGCATCAAGACGACGGCAAACAAAAAGTCCCAACTTACTGTAACCCGTCTGTACCGTCCCGAGTTCCGACTCGACCGAGTGAAGAAGTCCCCTCGGCCGAAGCAAAGAAAGTCACTCGGCCGAGTGACTCCCGAGGATCCGACCCCCAAAAGTCCGAAGTTACTGGAATTTGTCAGGGTTTGTCACTCGGCCGAATGATATTTGTCACTCGGCCGAGTGAGCCGCGCTTCCTGTAGCGTAAATTGCGATTTTCAGGCTGCGCGGGGGCAATTTTGTCACAGTTTTTTGGGCGATTTTGGGGGGTATTTTACCCCAGTTTTTAACCTAGTTTAAGGGGCTTTTTCAGAACTTTTTGCATCCTTTTTTAGATTACTTTTTAGGAGATTAGATTGAGCTTTTAAGAGAGAGATAAAAGTGTTATTTTGTTGGATGCTATTGAATCTTCATTGGTTTGTCTCTCTTTCTATCAAAACCCCATTTTTATTGATATATTGAATATTGGCATGAATTATATTGTTTTTATTATTGAATTTCTATTGAATTGCATTATGAATTGTGAGTAGTTTTATCGTCTTAGGGCGTAGGGATGAACCCTACGAACCCTATTTCTAATTTGTGACAAATTGGTGAAACTTTTGCTAGAATTGATTAGGGTTAGTTTGGGATTGATTTAATACGAATAGCTAGGGATTCATACCTATTGGGATTTGCAAGAGATTGGTGATCGCTCCGGAATGTAACCCAAAAGTGCGACCGTGTAGTTTTACCGCAAGCGCACGGTGTAGCGGCGAGCGGGTTATCGAACACAGGGAGGACGAATGAAAGTGCTTGCTCCAATCAACATGGCTATTTAAGAACAGAGAAGAGAGAATTTGCCTTTGGCGATCCTGTCACAATCGTCAGGCAAAGTACGAAGATATCAAATCAAATAAAGGACGTCTAGGGAATGGGGAATCCCCGCTACTCACTGTATCTCGTCAATGTGGTTCATTGGTATCAAAATTGCTAGAATAAAATTTCGGATGAACTAGTTGCAACTGAATGTAATACCTAGCTCACGCTCTCGCGCTGTTGCCGGTCTATAGCTATCCTAGGTTCGGGTCCAATCTCTTGTAAACCCTACCCTAGGCAAGCTAGCATTAGGATCAACATCATCGTTCAATCGCGCCCCGGGCCCACTCTCGTGCAAACTCGGGCCACGACCTAGGTTGGGATAGTTCCTACCCGTCCAATCTCTTGCAAACGGGTATCGGCACGGAATGGCAACCGGAAACCCTAGTATCGGTCCAATCTCTTGTAAACCGATACTACGGAAATTCGATTCCAACCCAATTCAGATTTCTAGGGTTTCCTATCGAATTGGGATCCAATCTCTTGCAAATCCCAATCGATATGAATACCTAGCCATCCGTAGTAAATCGATCCCAATCTAACCCTAATAGAAATTCTAGCAAAACTTCTACCAATTCATCACAAATCTGAAATTGGGCTCGTAGGGTTCATCCCCACACCCCAAGACGTGGAGACTACTCACAATTCATAGCACAAACACAAAAATAATCAATGAAATTAACAAGAGAATTCATCACAATATTGAGATAAGCAATAAAAATAGTATTTTTAGAGGAGAGAGACACAAACCAATGGAGTTCTTCAAATAATCCAACAAAAATCAACTTTTGTCTCCTCTCCAATCACAAGAATAAAGCTAAAAAGTTAATCTAAAAAGCTGCAAAAAATCTAAGAGAAAAAGCTCTCTACCCTTGGGTAAAAACAGGGGTTAAATACCCCCCAAAATTGTCCAAAAAACTGTGACCAAAATGCCCCTGCCCAGCCTGAAATCCGCAATTTTCGCTACAGGCAGCGCGTCGCACTCGGCCGAGTGACAAAAGTCGCTCGGCCGAGTGAGAAACCCTGTAAATTTCCAGTAAGTCTGGGTCTTCGGGGGTCTTCACTTCGGGAGTCGCTCGGCCGAGTGAGTTGTCGTCACTCGGCCGATGGCTTCTTAGTACTCGGAAGGTCGGCATTTGCCACTCGGCCGAGTGGGTCTTCTGAAGCTCAGGCAGACGAAAAACAGTAAGTTGGCGATTTTTGAATGGCTTCGTCTAAGCGCCACTCGGGCGGACGGGGTCTCGTCACTCGGCCGATGTGGCTTCCGTCGCTCGGCCGAGTGCACACATGAAGCGTGTCCGATCTGGTCGGCCGAGCGGTGTCTCGCTGGTCGGCCAAGTGGATCCTTCACTCGGCCGAGTGGGACACCAAAAATGCCCAAACATCTTGTTTTGGCCTCCTCGTCGCTCCTGCGACGTTCTTTCTTCTTCCGCTCCTCTCCAATAGCAAAATATCCCTCGGGGAGGTCGTGGTGACACTCTGGAGTAGGCGTATCTCGCGATCACTCCAAATCGCCCCAAATCACCTGAAATGCGACAAAAACAACAAATCGTGAAAAGCATCGCAATATCGTCGATATATCGTGAAAAACATGATTTGGGCGATCTAAATGGCATGCAAACATGCGGGAAAAAAGTGTAAAATAAGGAGTGATCAAAATCCCCCAAGCTTACCTCTTACTCGTCCTCGAGAAAAATAAGTAAAAGGCGAACCCGGTGGATTTGGAAAACGAAAACGGCGAATGACGAAAAAATGAAAAACGGAAAAGAATGAAAAACGAAATAAAAACAAAGAAGAAAGAAAGAAGCGAAGAGGGAAGCTGCTAGATCATTTTCTTAGGACGTGGGTTTCGCTTACTCATATAGCATGCACTGAATGAAGAACACATGTCAAAGAATTTTATTTCGATATCATAGTATAATAGTGCAAATAGAAATAGAAAACCCACGAACAACGATATAATCATGAAAAACGGAATAATTTTAGAATTAACATCGTCTGAATCATTTAAAGCGGTATACAAATCGCAGATCACACACTTTTCAATTGAACGCTTTCTATGAGGAGTATAAGAATATCACACAATAGAATAGAAAGAATAGATAAGTGTGGATTTCATGAAATGAGTGCTAGGCATAGATTTCTGGACTTCGTAAAGCTAAAAATAATCTTACCGAGTATAAAATATTACTTAGCCTAGGTTGTCGTGCAACGTCAAGTAGTCACTCACTCTCTCATCATTGGATTCCCTCCCCCAAGCTTATCTATAAGCGTGGTGGCATAAAAAATATTTACATCCCCATTTTTATAAAGCTCCAAAAGCAATGAAAATAAATACAAAAAGAGAGAAGAAAGAGAGAATATGAGATGTGATCTTTCATTGAGGTTCTTTCCTCTTTTCTTTTCCTTTTCTTTTTCTTTTTTTTCTTTTTTTTTTCAAATAGCATATATACACAATGATCCCAACTCAAAGAGACGTAAGAGCATACAAGAATTTTTTCCTTTTTTCTTTCTTTGGTTTTGGAAAATTTGGAGCTAGGAATTAATAGCGGGGGAAATGCCATATAATAGAATTGCTAAGGGGAGATTCACAAATGATTTAAAAATAGAGAAATGATGTTCAAGATTTGTGGAGAAAGAAATAAAGATATCTCTCGGTTCACTCTATAAGACATGCACGACAACTTCAGCAGGGTAATCTAATCTACTCAGTTTTGATCACAAAAAAACTAACTAATCCAGATTTATCATATCTAACATCATTCAATCATCCTGAAGTGAAATGTACAAATCATGCATATAGAAGTGATATAGGAAAAGAAGTCGGTACTCCAGATATAAGCATTCAATGCGTGAATCTTGGTGTGTTTTCTGCGATAGCATACTTATGAATATTCAGACTCAGCTAATAATAAAATTTCATCCATTTTCTTGTGGAAAAAGTGTGGGTTACTATCTCTAGATGCAAGGCAAGTCATAGCATATGATATCAGAAATAGAATCTAAGACATGACAAATATAGCATGCGTATAAAGGAAGCTAACTCCACGTAATCATCATCATAGAAAAGTCATATCTAGCATGAGATGAAAAAGAAATAAAGATAAAGGGGAAAATAAAACTATTTAAAATGCAGCACACAGAAAGATAAGAAAAACGTGATGCATGGTAAAATAAAAGAAAATTGATGAAAATAAGTGTGAAAGCGGAAAATGGCGTGAAAAAACTTAAAAAACGGTGGTAAATCGAAAAAGAACGTGAGAACTCACTCCCCCAAGCTAAATGGCACAGTGTCCTCAATGTGCGAAGTGTGGCACACCGAGAGACAAGTAATGTGAGGGGTAAGTGAGGATGCATGCATGGGGACAAAGAAAATAAAATAAATAAAGAAAAATAAGAAATAAAAATATGATGCGGACATGATGCATGCAGATATAGGAGTGATACAGATATAAAGGTGTGACACCAAAAACACTCCCGCTCTCCCAAAAATGATATATAAAGATATGATCAAAATGTGCATCCAAAAACAGTGAGGAGAGGGTGGGGTGGGCAAAAATCAACAGGACCCAGCAGAGACGGGCAGCACAACGACAAAAGGAATCGATGGCATCAAGAGTGCCTAAGAAGGTGGGGCTGCGTCGTCTCCGTCCTGAGGCGGAGGAGGAGGAGGCGGTGGAACAGACTGCTGAGAGGGTGGGGGAACGCGGGGGAGTCTCTCTAGGACCTGGGTAAGGCAGTAGTGAATCTGCGGGAGCAGGTCGAAGCGGCCAGCCATCGCAGAGACGGTGGAGGACATGGTCATAAGGTCGCCTCTGAGGCCACTCACCGCCCCCTCGAGAGCACGAATGCTCTGAAGTACAGTGTCAGGGGGAGGTGGTGCAGAGGGACGCACCGGTCTGTGCTGTGCAGGTCGGGGCTGGCGTACTTTGGTGGTGTAGGTGATAGGCTCAGCAGGGAAGGGAACGAAAGGTGCTGCGCTCGCAAAAGTGGGCCTGGCCTGAGTGTGAGGCTGGGCAAGACGGTAAGAAGTGGAGGCGGCAGCAACAAAAGAGGAGTGCAAAAGTGGCAACGAGGCGGCCAGAGAGGTCGGTGACACAGAAGTGTGGACAGACGCCACGACACTCTCGGAAAATACAGCAGCGGTGGAGACAGGGGCGGAGACCGCGGTCTCTACAGCGGTGGCAAAAGAGGGCTCGCCGCACTCAACTATGGTCGGCGGGCACTCGGGTGGGGCAGAGGAAACGAGCTCGGCAGACAGAGGGCCAGTGGTGGTGGTGACAGGCGTGGAAGCAGTGGAAGTGGGCTCAGCTAAGGTACTCCCGACACCGACAGCAGTGTGGACAGAGGTGTCGGGAGCAGTAGAAATATAATGGATAGGCTGAGGGGCCACGGGGTCAACAGGGGCAGCAGGCTCGACAGGTGCAACAGGGTCTGTGGGGACAGCGTGGGCCTGCTCCGCCTCCTCGGCCTCGAGCACGTAAGCGGCAGGGATCAGAACATCCATCGCAGGGAGCCAGTCCACATGGGTCGGTGCAATCTGAGTCCGAGCTGAGCTCGGAAGAATCATGTAATCGGCACCGAAGGGGCCGTGCAGCCAGACCCAGTGTCGCTCACCGTGCGGACGCAGCATCTTCATCCGGGCCATAACATCAATCGACAGAGAAGTGGGGCCTGGTGCTCATCGCAGGTCGTTAGGGAAGTCCTCGACGGTCATAAGGGCGAGCAAGGTGATCAGGCCGCCGCAGCATATCGGTGGCGAGTGCCCACCGATACGATGATGCGGTCCAAAAACCAAGCCGCGACATCGATCACGACGGCGGGGACCAACTCATCGCTCTCCCTAGATAAAGCTCTGGGCCGTGTCATCGCGTAGAGCATATAGAGCTCCGGCGTGGACATCGTACCCGGCTCATATCTCGCCAAAAAGGTCGTCGCCATAAGGTGCTGAGCTATACGGAGGCAGGGATGGACAATGGCCGAGGCCTTGGCCCTACTAGGGTCAAAGGCAGCGTGGAGACCCGTAATCCGGGCCCAGAAGGCCCCAGCATCGAAGGAAGGTGGGGGGGATATGGGTGGGGGCGTAACCTCGGTCGGCCCCGGGGACATCGGGCCACGAGAAGAAACCTCTCATCATACCGAGAGTGACCTGGCACTCTCGGTCCATGAACCGAAACGAGCATCCCTCGTCGGTCCGGGCGATCGAACTAAGAACCTCAAGTGTCAGACGGATAAACGTGTCCGCTGACACCTGAAAGAAATCTTGCCAGCCCACGTTGTCGTACAACGTGAGCATCCCCTCTAGTACCCCCAGGCGTGCTAGGTCGGCAAGGTGTGCGAACCTGGAGGGTACGATCGAGCGCTGGGAGATACGATCGAAAGCGACGCGGTGTGCGTCATTTCGGAACGTGATCCCCAGCGGCCCGATAAGTGGAGCCGGAGGTGGTGGCTGTGGAGCGGCAGGGAGTGGCTGTGCGGGCTCTGCATGCTGTGCGGGGGTGTGCGGGGCCTGCAGGCTGTGCTGGGTGGACGGGGTGTGTGGGAGAAGGCAGAGGAGAGTCCTCCACCTCATGGGAGGGGTCGGCATCATCCGACCGCTTCCGCTTGGCGAAAGCTCTCCTCGACCTCGGCCGTGTCCGGGGCGGCATATGGGCCCCGAGCGCGCACCAAAAAGCGTGAAAAGTGCGGTGTGCGTAAAATAAAGGAAAGAATATACCATGACACGTCGTGAGTGCAAAGCTGTGGAAGCGTGCGAAGATGACGCCTCCACGTAGCCCAAATCAGTCCCTGGAAGCTCACCTGGGCTCCCCTATGCTCCCAAAAAAAACCTGCGCATGAAATGGAGATATCAGCGAGTAATATTCAATACGTATGGGGCATTAGGGGTATAATAGATAGAAATTGAAATTAATTCGGGTTTGGGGTTCGTTAAGCACATGGATCCTTGAAAAATACACAAAAAAGAAGAAAACATGCTCAAAATGGGGTTACCGGAGTCGAC
>CM061142.1:143769852-143787853 GCA_030789695.1 Scilla litardierei
TCAAGCCATAAGCGATATATCACGATAACTTAGAAAATACGAATCACATGCTATAAGGATTTCATATCTTACTTAGACTGATACTTGCTAGCTTTTAAGAACAAAGGAAGGGATTCTCTAAATTCATACAATCAATTCATATCCACATCATGCATTTCATAGAATTTAATATACAAATGTTGACGATGCACTTTTCAATCAAAAAGTTATAACAGAAGCATATAAGAATCACACCGAACATGCAATCGAGAATGGAATAAATCATGGCATTCACATATTTATATCGATTCATAAGAAATCTCCATAACTAAGGTAGTTTGCTAAGTTTCAGCATTATCAAACTTCTCCATTCGTGCACCTCTCCACTCTAATGTCATACTCACTCATATGGTCAAATGAGTTCACCCCCAAGCTTAGCTTGAGGTATCGCATCTAAAGGAATATGATAGTGGAAAATGGGATTTTTGCCTTGGTTTTCCCAAGCGTTTTGTGGCTCCAATAATGAGATAGAGAAACCTTTTTTTCCTTTTTTTGAGCTTTTTGTTTCTCATTTTTCTTTTTGGATTTTTGTAGGAGCTATATGATTTGTATTTTTTGTTTTTTGGCTCCTTTTTGGCTTTTTGGACTTTTTGGAGCAACCTTTTTCTTTTGTAGGGATTTTTGGGAAATAGATGCGATATAAGTAGCTTTAGGAGGTGAACTCAAGTGACATGTGTAGTGCCATGTGAAGCTACTACACATGTACTAGAGTGGGGTGAATAGTACTTTAAAATAATCAAGATAGTTATTCCTAATTATTGTGCAAGAAACAAACAACAATGCGGAATAAACAACAATCAACAAGAGATAGTCAAACGCAAACAAAGCATATAACGGGTTCGGATCCACCCAAGTCTCCCCGACTTATTCCTGGTGATCCTACGTCCCAACCACCCGGATCCCCTCCGGATACTTGAGTTAGAAACCCTAACTCAAGATTTAGCACTATGAAATTCTTGTGAAAAACCTTCACAAGACCAAATCATACAAATGACATGTGACTCCCACAAACCGGGATCACACCCTCTCTCACAACCGAGAGACACAATTGCAATATCAATTGAAATGAAATATGAAACACTTACCACAAAATCCTATGCCTTGAGTATAACTTACCAAATTAGGGCAAGAAGGATTTTGAGGAGAGAATGTCACCAAACCAAATCTCCACCAATAAGATCAGTGATCGAAGGCTAGGATGGAGGATGGTGACTTTGGATCAAGCTCTTGGCTTGGAAGGCTCACAATGGAGAGAATCTCTCTTGAGGAATATGGCTCAAAGAGTTGAGGGAGAGATTCTTGTGAGGAAGAGAAAGCTTTAGAATGGAGTTGAATAGCTTCTCTTTGATATCTCTAAACTTCTAAAATGGCAGCCTTGAATACAAGGAAAGAACCCCTCCAAGTATATATAGGATAGAGGAAAGAGAGAGGAAAAATCGTTTCAATTAAAGCTCCAATGGCTCTATTTCTGAAGCAGTTAGTCGGTCTAAGAAGGATCACTGACCGACTAGATTACCAACTAGTCGGTCGGTGATTCCTCATGAACCGACTAACAAGCTTACAGCCAAACAAGAAAGTCCCAGGCAACATGAACTAGTCAGTCTAAGAAGACTTTCCAACCGACTAGTTTCACAACTAGTCGGTCGGTGAGTGTTCTTTGACTGACTAACAGATGAAATCGAATAGGCTAGATACAAGTTGATTTAGTCGGTCTAAGAACAAATGCTGACCGACTAGTTTATCAACTAGTCGGTCGACAAACGTTCTTTGACCGACTAACGATAAACAGTAACTATGGCTGTACAGGGAAAGTTCAACTAGTCGGTCTAAGAAGGATTCCTAACCGACTAGATCGTCTTCTAGTCGGTCGGTGACTCTTCTTTGACCGACTAATTGATCAACAGGGAATGAGCTGAAATGAGCAAGGACATCTATTCGGTTCAAGAAGAGTTGCCGACCGACTAGATCGTCATCTAGTCGGTTGGTACTTCTACTTGAACCAACTAAGATGCACTAGAAGCAGAGGGAAGAAGCGATAGGCTTCGGGAAAGTTTCTAATGGCTTCTATGATAATCCTAGCTCTAAGATATGAGTGAAATGAAGATTATAATGTAAGTCCTACTCAAGGCTTAACATTCTATTCTATGAAGCTAGAAGACAATAAATAATACATGACGAACCGTCTTCGAAGCTAGCTTCAATCTTCGCTCTTGACTTCATTAATACTCCTTGAGCTTCAACGAAGCTTCAAGCACACGATCACGCGTATTGAGAAAGCTTGAGACGTCGCTTTTGATATACATATTCTTTTGGCGACGATCTCCATAACTCGCTCACAACCAGTTAGTACGAGATATTTATGTTTGCTCATCATCCAAAACCAAATCCGGGGAATCAATACTCAACATTCTCCCCCTTTTTGGTGATGACAAACCAACATAAATAATAATCAATAATAAATGTTCAATAGAAATTTACTTACTCCCCCTGCGTTGATGACACGTTAGTTTCGTATTCAGTAATATTCATACGCATCAATCAGTCGAGGGAGATATGAAATATGAATCCTATTATTGCAATTTAGGATTCTAAATCCATTTTATATCTTAACTCCCCCTGAATCTAACATATCAACTTAGATTCATGGTAAATTGCTTTGATATCAATTAGCACATTGTCATTATAATTAATTCTCTCCCCCTTTGGCATTAGCAAAAAGAGCGGGAAGAGATCAATGACAAGATTACAATGGCTAAGAATTAAAAGCATGAGAGTCTAAGAATACGGCCACGATCCAAATGACACCAAAGTAAAATACCAAATGTAAAATACCGAAGAAAATCAAAGAGTGCCAACTTGACCATAGTCGAAAATTGAAAAACGAAACCATCAAGCCATAGGCGAAAACCGAAAACCGAAATCATCAAGCCATAGGCGAAAATCGAAATACAAAATCATCAAACCATAGGCGAAAATCGAAAAACGAAATCATCAAGCCATAGGCGAAAATCGAAATACGAAATCATCACAACTCAAATCAATTTCACTTATTGAGTTATGGAACATACTCTCCAATATCAACATTCTTAGTTAAATAGTGCATGGAAAACAATTCTATGTTTCCATAGAAAGAATTTCTATTTAACTAAGTTAATCGTCGAGCGACGAAATCAACATCAGAGACATAAAATCCAATGTGAAAACCAAGTGTAGCAAATATGATACCAAAAGTAACATGAAAAAGTGTTATGCCAAACATAGATAAAACATCATAAATCTATGGCATACACAATTCTAGCATACTAATTGAAACAAAATGATACCAATGTAAATATTCTAACAATGCATGCATTCAACCTACATGGATACCAAATGTATATCAAATGTACGAAGATACTTACAACATTAAACTCCCCCTACTTTGGTGCATCACTTAAGCATCATCAACTCCATTTGAATGAAAAACTTTGCAAATCAATGAGTTGGTAGGGTTGGTATCCCATGATGGATTGAACCTAGAAAGCATCATTTTGGTATCCAAAAATCTTTTTGGATCCTATGGGTTAGGCAATAAATTTGGCGAAATTAATTGTAACCCATATCCTAACTAAATTCAAATTAACTTGCACATCCACGATTTATATGCAAATAAAAGATAAACCAATTCTTACCACAATTGCGTTGGTACCTATAAAATGAAATTAAACTTATGGTACCAAGCAATGAAGGGTCAAAGGAAACTAACCCTTCGGAAACCAAGTCCACGAGGACCGTGATTTCCCAACATAATCATCATTCAAAATAATATCATTGATATACGATTGCACATACATATTCTTATTATACATGCTTGTGTTCTTCGGACCCCAAATGGTGTATGTCTTGGGAGTCCTAATCCTATTGGGAACATGCATACGTTGTTGATGTCTATGTGATGCATGTCGTGGATAAGCATATGGCATATGATGCAATGGTGCATGATGATAATTATTCATATGGGAATGAGGATGGACATATGCTTGTGGTGGAACACGTGCATGAGTGTGTCTCACATGGTATGCACGTGCTCGTGGATGTGGAGCATAAAAATCATCATATGTGCTAACATGTGGAGTAGGATGTTTGTTCCTACGTTGCATGGCATACATGAAAGAATGACCCTTCTTTGGAGGTCCACCCAAAGTGGGTTTCTTTCCAAATGGGGGTGTGTACCTAGCAGAAGCACCATTGGTAGAAGAACTACCAATGAAGTGTTTACTCCCACTAGTAGAAGCTTCGGAAGATGGCCTAACAAAGGTCGTGGCCGATTTGGATGTGTCTCCCATCTTACACCACAAGCCAATGTGGTGATTGGACGGAAGTAAGTCATTTAGGATATTATCCAAATGGCCCTTACCTTTATTGAATTCATGAATTCGGCCTAATGTGCACTCATATTTCTCGGTGAGAGAATGCATCGAAGCATCCAAGGTGGACACTTGCGATGTGAGTGCGCAAACACGTGATTTGAGATTCTTATTCTCAATACTCAAAGTTGAGATTTTAGATGTCAAATCCGCTATCACATGTTCATCCGAGTCCTCGATATGAACATGCTCAAGTTGAGATTTGAGATTTACAATCTCATTTCTCAACCCTTCAACAACGGTGTCGTTGTTGACGATGATAGGTTTAGGCGAGGTTTTAAGACTTTCTAGCTCATTTTTAGTCTTAATAAATCTAGTAGCCAAATTAGAAAAATTATTCCAAAGTTGTTCATTAACTATTCTAAGTTCGTTGTTTGTTGCCTCACCGCCTTCATCCTCGCTTTCATCGCTTTCATCGGAGGAAGTCTCTTGATCACGTTCCTATTTTCCCATGAAGCACGCGTGTGCTTTCTACACTCTTTCATCGTCTGACTCTCCACTAGAGGAGTCCTCATCGGAGTCGGTGAAAGTGCAAACAAGTCCTTTCTTGTGTCTTCTCGACTTGTCGTGCTTGGATGCCTTCCACTTCTCCTTGTGTTTGTTTAGAGGACAATCCGGCTTGATATGTCCTGGCTTATTGCATTTATAACACACGGGAGTAGAAGCATTAGTCGAAATAAATTTTGATTTACTCTTCAACTTACCTTGCCGGAAGAATCGATCGAATTTCTTTGCCATATCGGCCAACGCTTCCAAGTCCAACTCTTCTTCCGATTCTTCTTCCGATTCTTTATCATCGGTAGATGGAGCGGCATTGTACGCAATCACCTTTTCCTTTGGCTCGTCTTGCTTCAAGTACGACTTCATCTTTTCTTTCATCATGAGCTTACTGTCCTTGCGTACCTCATAAGACATCAAGGTACCCATTAGTTGTGTGACAGTATACTTATATCATTACCTTCCTCGATGGCGAAGGTACGCTTTTCCCAACAAGAAGGAAGTCCATCGATGATCTTTGAGACTTTCTCCTTTTGGGTGTAGGTTTTCCCAAGAGCCTCCAATTCGTTGGTAATGTTAACGAATCGAGCATAATACTCTTTCATCTTCTCGCCCTGTTGCATGTGAAATAATTCGAAATCTTTATTTACAACAACAAGTTTAGAGTCTCTTACCCTACTTGTTCCTTCATGCAAGATGAGGAGGGAGTTCCATACTTGATATGCACTCTTACATGTGCATATCTTATTGAAGTCCTCGGGCTCCAATGCGCATTGCAAGGCGTTCATTGCCTTGGCATTGCTTACCTCCGCGGCGACCTCCGCGGGAGTCCACTTCGTGAAATCTTCTTCTTCGGGATCGACATACTCCTTCATCGTGGCTCTCCAAAGTGAGGCGCTCCGGAGGAAGGTTTCCATCCGGCATTTCCAGTATCCGTAATTGGTACCATTGAAGGAGGGAGGCATAGTTGAGGATTGCCCTTCCAAAACTGAAGAAGCTCCTTGACGATCCTTGAAGACGCTGTAGTCGTTGTTCGTCATAGCTTTAACCTTGGCTCTGATACCAATTGTAGTTGGTAACAGATTGTGTAGTTTTGACCCTGTAGCTTTGAACTCTAGCTCTGATACCAATTGTAGTGTCCTGTGAAGCTACTGCACATGTACAAGAGGGGGGGTGAATAGTACTTTAAAATAATCAAGATAGTTATTCCTAATTATTGTGCAAGAAACAAACGACAATGCGGAATAAACAAAAATCAACAAGAGATAGTCAAATGCAAACAAAGCATGTAACGGGTTTGGATCCACCCAAGTCTCCCCGACTTGTTCCCGGTGATCCTACGTCCCAACCACCCGGATCCCCTCCGGATACTTGAGTTAGAAACCCTAACTCAAGATTTAGCACTATGAAATTCTTGTGAAAAACCTTCACAAGACCAAATCATACAAATGACATGTGACTCCCACAAACCGGGATCACACCCTCTCTCACAACCGAGAGACACAATTGCAATATCAATTGAAATGAAATATGAAACACTTACCACAAAATCCTATGCCTTGAGTATAACTTACCAAATTAGGGCAAGAAGGATTTTGAGGAGAGAATGTCACCAAACCGAATCTCCACCAATAAGATCAGCGATCGAAGGCTAGGATGGAGGATGGTGACTTTGGATCAAGCTCTTGGCTTGGAAGGCTCACAATGGAGAGAATCTCTCTTGAGGAATATGGCTCAAAGAGTTGAGGGAGAGATTCTTGTGAGGAAGAGAAAGATTTAGAATGGAGTTGAATAGCTTCTCTTTGATATCTCTAAACCTCTAAAATGGCAACCTTGAATACAAGGAAAGAACCCCTCCAAGTATATATAGGATAGAGGAAAGAGAGGAAAAATCGTTTCAATTAAAGCTCCAACGGCTCTATTTCTGAAGCAGTTAGTCGGTCAAAGAAGGATCACTGACCGACTAGATTGCCAACTAGTCGGTCGGTGATTCCTCATGAACCGACTAACAAGCTTACAGCCAAACAAGAAAGTCCCAGGCAACATGAACTAGTCGGTCTAAGAAGACTTTCCAACCGAATAGTTTCACAACTAGTCGGTCGGTGAGTGTTCTTTGACCGACTAACAGATGAAATCGAATAGGCTGGATACAAGTTGATTTAGTCGGTCTAAGAACAAATGCTGACCGACTAGTTTATTAACTAGTCGGTCGACAAACGTTCTTTGACCGATGACCGGCGCCCCCGCTTGACGGTAATGGGGGTGGTGTCGGTTTACCGCAAGTGCACGGTTAGTGTAGGGTGCGGGAATATCGAACTCAGGGAGGCGAGGTTGTGCTTGGGTCAGGTAGGACCTAAATCACCCCGAGGGGTGAGCTAGCCCGAATCGGTAGATGGTTGTCACGAAAGGAAATAAAGGGTATGAACAACAAGAATGAAAACCCGAAACTTTGGTTTCCAACCCGACGAGAGACTCTCGCCGATACGGCCTACGGGTATGGATAGCGATCGAGATTAGGGTCTAATGGTGAGACGTTGCCTCTGAAAGTGATACCTGCATCCCATGGGCCCGATATTCCGGTCGGTGCCCAGGATGATACGCCGGACTTCCCGGATTCGATCAGTGGGCACTCCCGTGTCCATTAACACTGATCGATCCCGGGAGCACTAAGCCCACAACGATAACTCCCAACGTCTCATCCTGCCGCTCCCGCGTGCTAGGATTCGACATCTACGCTATGGGTGTGAGCTATGGCTAGGAAGTCAACCGCCAAGTTTATTCCCCATTGGCCCAACGGTCAAAGGCGGTCTTTTTCCCACCGATGACAATGAAACACCCCGCGTAACCATTAGATTCCTATTCCCTATCGATTTCCTAACCCTATGGACGCATCGGGAAGAGCCCCCGAAGGGGTTTCCACCAAAATCCCAGATTTGGGAACTACTCACAAAAATCCATGAAAAAGCGATCTAAATAAAAATTAACTGTTGGAATCATAATCGTACAATTGCAATGCGGAAGTAATAGAGTAGATAAGACAATACTAAAATTTTAGAAAGATCTGAAAACTTACAAAAGAGTAACAATTACAGCCGTCACAAAGTGAGAAAACAGTAAAAAACTAGCAGCTCCCGTTTCTGGAACCCTAGGGGTTCTATTTATAGACTTTCGCATCAACCGATCGGTTGACAAGTCAACCGATCGGTTGATCCGTTACAAAATAATAACAGAAAACGGCGAGCTTTCACCCGATCACATGAACCGGTCGGGTGAGTTCTTGAGTGACCGGTTGGATCTTGGAGCAGTCGGGTGAAGCGATCGGTTTGGCGCCCGTGTCTTCAGCTCTTCATCTTCAGCTACAGATGAACCGATCGGGTGAGAGTCACCCGATCGGTTGGCATTTTGCTCGAGAAAATAGAGAACAGGCCCCCGCTGAACCGGTCTGCGAACCGGTCGGGTGACCTCCATGTGAGCTCCGGCTGAGACCGGGTGGTGCACGCGTGCATCACCCGATCGGTTGGAAATGACCAACTGACCGGGTGAGGGGCTGAAAGATGAATTCTTCGACGTTTGACACCCTGGATCACGCGTGACTTCACCCGTTGCTCCGGGGACTTGGGATATCATCGTTAAACGTCCCCTACGTGGTCAATCCCCTGCAATCATGGATAAACAAAGAAAAGTGAAAGAAAACGAGAAAATACACGAAAACGAATAAAAGACGGCGGAAAAACACGGAGAAACACAAAAGAAAACGTGCGTGAATATATGAAATATAAACGCACGTCAAAATCCCCCAAGCTGAACTCTTCCTCGTCCTCGAGGAAGACGAGTGAGAGTAGGACCTCGGAAGGGAAAAATAGAGAGGAAGAAAGAAAAAGAAAACTCTAAATCCTAGATCGTCCATCAGAGCCACCAAAATAAAAAACGACACACCAAGCAAGCAAACGCCAAATCACACCACTAAACCTAGGAAAACGAGTCCAAATAAGTGTCGTGGGCCCACGTGGTGAAGCGCGAGTGAGTGTGGTCTTGTGCTAGCAAATGGTGTCGCTTTCTACAATGTGCTATGAGGCTCGATATACACAAATCCAAAATATGACCCAAATATCGATTCGAATTGAATTAAGCGGCGAATATAAGTTCAAGCATGCATGAGAAGAGTAAGAATAGAAGCGTATCATGCATCGGGGACTCCACAACTAGGGTTAAGGAAATCACGCCACTATAGCCTAGATACTAGCTAAAAAGTTCCTAAGCCAAGTGTTTTCGATAACGATGGGGGTTGAGATGATGTGGAGTAAAACAATCGGTGCAACTTCTCGCCTTCCCTTTATTCTCGGCAAGGAGGAAAAAATATTCACACGAAATTTTTTTTGGGTTTTGGGCATTTGTATTTTTTTTGGATTTTGGGCTATACAAAATTTTTCTTTTCTTTTCTTTTTGGGTTTTTCTTTTCTTTTCTCTTTTTTTTGGATTTTTGGGGTTTTGGCTATACATATGTGTACTCTCCCAAGTGGGAGAACGGTACACGACGAGGGGATTTGCACCAAGTAAAACAAAAAAGAAGTCGGAATCTAAACACTTGGGCAAAGGAAACTATTCTCGCTAAATAGAGCATAGGCCAAATGGGTTATCCTAGTCCTTAGTTGTGGAATCCCGACGCATGCCAATTGAAATATACGATATAAATATAGCATGCATACAGTAGAAACAAATACCGCATATTCAAATCGAAGCATGATAATCTAGGGGTCATTCCTGGACAGGTATATAAAGTAAAATCACAAAGCAGAAGCACACCAAATAGCTAGGCACGACGCACGACTCACAAGAAAGCTAAGTGGACCCACGATGCGTGAAATGCAAGAGGACTCGAAATCCTAGGGTTAGTGAGTGTGATTATCGATGCAATGCTAGGTGTGTGTGACTTTGTGGCGACTCATCATAGGATTCATCTCTAGGAGAAAGAGCTAAAAAGAAGAAAAGAAAAAATAAAAACACGATGAAAACGACACAAAAAACGAAAAAGAAGGACTCAAACGACGCACACAGTGCGACTCCCCCAAGCTGAAGTTTGCATTGCCCTCAATGCAATATGAGTGAGTACGGGAGGGCAATGAAAATGGGGGGGAATACGCACTGACACAAAAAGAAATGAAAACGAGGAAAACACATAGATGAAACTGAAAAAGAAAGAAAGATCAAAATCAAAATCAAACAATACGAAAATAAAAATAAAACCAAAAATAAAACCACACGACACGACACTCAAAAAGTGAAAAACAAGCACACACACAAAAATGAGAAAAACAAACAAAACACGACAGCACACCAAAATAGATGTCCCCCAAGCTAGACCAGACAGTGCTAGCGAAATGATGTGATCAATGAAATCCAGAGATATGCAAGGGGGAGTCAAAAACAAACAAGGAGAAATTCAGAAAGCAGGAGAAGGTGAGTCCTCGTCCTCCTCGGAAGAGGGAGTGGATGGGTGGTCAGGGGAGGCTGGGGGTGTGCGGAGAAGTGGGTAACGAGGCGGAGGAATAGGGGCAGCGGTGGTGTGAACAATGGGAGGAGTGTCGGTGGTGGTGGGTGGTGGTGGTAGGAAGGCGATCAAGGCGGTGGTGAGAGGAATAGAAATGGAGGAAGAAGATGCGGTGGTGACGGTAGTGGGAGGTGGTGGGAGGGATCTGGAGTGCACCGACAATTTCCTCCGGCGCACGTATGGAGTGACAGAGGAGGAGGGAGGAGGTAGCGTGGGTGCGGTGGAAGTGGTCGGGAGGGGTGAAGTGGATGCCGGGATGGGATTAGAAGAGGGAGGAGAAGAATGTGGTGAGGGGGGTGATGGATGTGGGGATGTGTGGGTGGGTGGAGGAGAAGATCGCCGGGGTGGTGAAGGCGGAGGTGGTGAAGGTGGAGGTGGTCCGTGGATATGAGTGAGAAGGCGAAGAATGGCGGCCAAGTTCCTCTCAAGTGCGAGGAAACGTGGGTGAGTAAGAAAGGAGGATGGTGAAGGGTCCGAGGAAGCAGAGGACATGGCGAGCTCACGAAGGGCAGCGACCTCCCTCTCAAGACCTAGACGGGCAGATACCTGACGGCGACCAAAAGATGTAGACTGACGCGAGGCAGAGGTGGTGCCGCCAGGTAAGGTCGAAGAGGTGCCGGTGACAGTGGTCATGCCGGGACAGGAGACAAGGCCAGAAATGGCCGCAAGGAGGTGCTCAGACGTGATCGGTCCCGGAGCAGAAACAGGACGACTCGGGCCAGCCCCTAAATCTCCCCCAGACGCAGGGATATCCTGCTCGCCTAAGTGGGTGGCAGGGGACGGTGGGCTGCGTGCGTCTGCGGGAAGGAAAGGAAGATTCAACCCCGCTAAGAAGTTGGGATCAGGAGGGAAGGTCCAATCTCCCACAAGAGCAATGGTCATGCGAGCGGGGTTAGGCAGAATGGTGTAAGGGGCTGGGGGGTGGCCATAATTAAAGATGAAGCGGCCATCTGAGTGGGGTCTAATCATGTGGATGTGCCGCAGGACATCAATATCAAGCTGTGAGGGTCCTGCGGCAGCTGGAAGATTATTGGGAATGGTAATATTGAATTGGGCGTGAGAGCAGATGATCGTGATGATGCCCCCACAACAAAACTTCCCCTTACCGGCCCGGCTGATCTCGAGTAGCTTGTAAACAAGCCAATCGCTGCCATGGATGGGGACGGTAGGGGCCCTGAAGCTAATTCCATCATCATCCCGGACATATGGAAAAGTCATTGCCCAAAGGATAAAAAGGTCAGGGATAGTCACGGTGCCGGACTCGTCCCTAGGAAAAAAATGCAGATGAAATGATCCTGTGGGCCAAACGAAACACGTGATGAATGATGGAGGAGGCCTTGGCCCTTCCTCGGGGATAGTCACAGATCATTGTGAGGCGGAACCAGAATTGATCGGCATCAAACTCGGGCGTGTACCCGTAGTATCGGATGGAATCATCCCCGAGATTGGGGAAACCAAATATATCGTTAATCGTGTTCAGATTTGTGGTGACACTACGGTTACGCACCCTGAATTTAATGATCGACCCGGACTCCCAAACAAGTGTAGAGAGAAATTCGAGTGTGAGGGCCGGGTAGGATATGGCAGATGCATTAAGAAAGGCCAACCATCCTAAGTTAGCGAAAAGAGATTCGACCTCGGTGTAAACACCGAGATCGACAAGTGTTTTTGTGTGCGGGAACTTAGTGGATAGATGCCCTCGAGCATCGAGCCTACGGTAAAAATCCTTGTGCTCCTGGTTCCTAAAGATATACCCATGTGGGCCCAACATTGGGTCCACATGGGGGATAACAGGCGGGGGAGGGCCAAGTGGAAGTGCTCGTGTACGGGAAGGGGGGCATGTTTGTTTTCGTCTCTTTCGAGATGGCTCCTCCTCCCGCATAATTCCCTTCCCCTTGTCCTTATCCTTAGCCATGTGTGAGTGTGCGTGTATGAATGAGTGCAAAAAACAGTGGATGCACACTAACACAAGCAAACAAGCAAGCACAATCTATAGGGCAAATATATAAATATAAGCTTAGGAGCGAGTGTACCCAAGCGGAATGGCGGAGCTTGCTCGTAGACGTCCCCACGCTATTCAACGAGAGTAGCGTGGAGCCGCGACGATCTCTTCTGGCAAGAATTTTCGAAATGGGGTTGTTTGGGGGGAAATTAGGTCAGAAATCTGAAATGGAAGGAGAGAGAGGGTGTAGATGATGGAGGGATTGATGGAGGAGGTGGAGAGAGGGAGTAATGGAGGAGTAGAGGACGTGGGGGAGTGAGAATCGGTCGTTGGGGAGGAGAGGAAGGCGAAACGATGGTGATTTTTGCGATCGGGCGAGGATGAAAACGAGCGGGTGTCGGGGGGTTTATATAGGCTTTTAAGTCGAACCGATCGGGTGACTTGTCACCCGATCGGTTGACGGTTAGGTCGAAATTCTTGCCGAAGAAATGCTACAGGCGAACCGGTCAGTTGACTTGTCAACCGATCGGTTGGCCGCTCCACTCATTTTCCCGAGAACTTAGGGCTGCTCACCCGGTCACGTCAACCGATGGCGCTCGAACTCAACCGATCGGTTGATATTCCCCAAAAACTTCCGAGAGTTCTCCCCAGCTCACCCGGTCTGTCACCCGGTCTCTTCATTACTCAACCGGTCGGGTCATTTGGGGACAGAACTCGGCATGTATCTGATACATCCCAACCGATCGGGTGAGTTATCAACCGATCGGTTGGGGCCTTGTTTCCTGTAAAAACCAACAGATTTGTCTAAGTCCCCGAACGAATGTTCTTGCGGCTGATTTTATTTATAAAAATAGACAAAATAAAGCCAAAAATAACGCTAAGAAACGGGGAAAATTTTAGAGCATGGGTTGCCTCCCATGAAGCGCACTTGTTTAACGTCGTTGGCTCGACGCCCGCAAGAGATGTTCATGGTGGTTGATACGGGTGATGCCCAAAGTTCGGCATCTCTTCTTCATTGGAGCTGAAGGCACTTGGAGTAGTCAGCGGCTGGAGAAATACTTGCTCGACTACCCTCCCCTTGTTCTTGGGATCAGGGGGCTTTTCTTTCGTGTTGGCGCTTCCCGCCATCTTCTTTAGGATCCGGACCTCGTCTTTAGTGAGGTCCATGGGCTCTTTCCCCGTTCTCCTCATAGGAGGAGCCTTGGGGAACCCGGGAGGGGTCGTTCTTGCTGCACTCGCTTTTCCAGCAGCTTCTTTGTTCTTGGGGCCGTCTCCATCTTCTGAATCCCCCAAGTCATCGGGGGGGGGGGGGGGTGGGGTTTCTTAAGAGAATCTCCCAGGAGCTCTCTTCAGCGGCCTTTTCTTCTTCTACCTCAAGCAAATTACACCGATGGTCATCCGGGGGGTCGGGGTGCTTCATGGACAACCCCAGATCAAACTCAACTTTTTCTACGCTGACGTTTAAAGAGAGTTTTCCGTTCTTCACATCTATTAAAACGCCAGCGGTGGCCATGAAAGGCCGTTCCAGGATGATGGGGGTGTGTGCGTCTTCAGGCATGTCCATGACTACAAAGTCCACTGGCACATGCACCCCTCTTACATTAACGGGGAGGTCATCCATAATCCCCACCGGATATTTGACCGACCGGTCAGCTAGTTGTAGGGTCATACCGGTGGGCTCCAAATCACCCATTCCTATCCTTCTATACATCGACAAGGGCATCAAACTAACACTCGCTCCGAGATCGACGAGTGTACGATGAATCTTTACTGCCCCGATCGTGCAAGGAATTGAGAAGCTCCCCTGGTCCTTGAGTTTCAGCGGATTTGCCCTCTGGATGAGAGCACTACACTCCGCCGTCAATACTACTTTCTCCTTTCTAGACCCTCTAGTCACCAAATCTTTCAGGAATTTTGCATAGGAGGGGATTGTTTCGATTGCTTCTAGGAAGGGGATTTGCAGGCTTAGGTCCTTGACCATGGCGAAGAACTTGCCATATTTCTCATCAATCTTGGCTTGAGCTAACCATTGTGGAAATGGCACAACGGGTTTGAACACTTTCGGGCTCCCTTCCTCCTTCTTCTTCTCTTCTTCAGAGACTCCCTCCGGATTCACAGGATTTGATGACGAAGCACCGGCGTCGTTTGATTTTTCGATCGGTCTCTCAACGACCAATGGTGCTTCCGGTTTGCTAGGGGGCACTCTAGTAGGAATTTGTGTCCCTCTTCTCAGAACGATAGCGGACACATTTGCGTGCTCGTGCACGAGTGCCGATGTTTGGGTTGCTCCCCTCGGGTTCACCTCCGGTTGTGGCGATAATTGGTTCTGTGACCTTGAAAGGTTCGCCATTTGTAACCCCAGCTGGGTTACTTGGTCCGTGAGGGTCCGCTGACCCATTTCCAACTTTTGATTGATCTTCTCCTGGTTGGTAATATATTGAGTCAAGAGAGACTCAACCGGAGAGACGGCCCTCTGTTGGCCATACAGCTGCTGCTGCTGGAATGGCTGCTGATTCCTGGGGGCGTAAAATTGTTGCTGAGGTTGTTGCTGAAATGGTTGCTGCTGAACCTGGCTCTGCTGTGGCCTAGCCGGCTGATATGTTTGTTGCTGCGGCTGCTGAGGCGGCGAGGGCTGAAATGGTGGCCGGTAACTGAAGTTGGGGTGGTTCCGGTTGTTTGGAGAGTAGGCCGGGTTGGAATTGGTCCTTGGCGGATACGGCGCATTTCCCGTAGGGTTGTAAAATAGTGCGCTCGCCTGATCCAACGGTGGTGAGATGTCACCACCGTCGAATTCCCCAAAGAATTCGGACTCTACCGCAGAAATTTGCTGTGTACCGGCCCCACCAGCTCCTACCATTAGTGCGGAGAGCTGGGTCGAAAGCAAGTCGAACTTGCTTGAAAGTTTGTCGACGTCCTCGACTCTGTGTATACCCCCGGATCTTGGTGTGGCTCTCTCGTCACACCACCGATCATTGTTGGATGCCATATTTTCCAGAATATGTCCGGCATCTTCCTCGCTCCTAGACATGAAGGAACCCCCAGCCGCGGCGTCCATAGAAGATTTCAGGTCATCCCTCAACCCATTGTAGAACAGATTAATAATCTGCCACTTCGGAAGCTCATGGTGAGGGCATCTTCTTTGCATTTCTTTATATCTCGTCCAAGCTTCATGCAAGGACTCGTGGCTGGCCTGGGAGAAGGAGGAGATCTCACTCCTCAACTTCATGGTCTTCCCCGGAGGAAAGAACTTCGTCAGAAAAGCGTTGGAGAGCTTCTCCCAGGTGTTGAAAGTGTTGGGGTCCTTCCCCCTTAGCCATTGCTTGGCTTTGTCTCGCAAAGAGAAGGGGAACAGCTTCAGACGGATAGCCTCTGTCGTGACACCATTAATCCGGAAGGTGTCACACTTCTCCAAGAAGGAGTCTAGGTGCTCGATCGGGCTCTCCATGGGTGCACCCGAAAACTGGTCCTGCTGGATCCATGTCACTAGAGACGGCTTCAGCTTAAAGCTTTGGGCCGCAATAGCTGAAGATCGGATGGCGGAAGTCGACTCGATGGATGGCATCGAGTACTCCAACAGAGACTTGTGAGGTGGGGTGTTCTCCTCCATGGATTCGGGGTCCTCTCTTCTTCGCTTCTCGGCCGCTAAACGCCTAAGGGTGGCGTTAATCTCTGGATCGAGGGGAATCAAGTCGTCAAGACTCCTTGAACTCCTGCGCATGAAAAACAACAAACACCCGTGAAGCGACAAGTGGGAAAGAAACAGATAAAATAAGAAATAAAAATAAGAAAAATAAAAAAGAAAAAGGAGAATGCGAAAATTATCGCGAGGTAGGGATGTGAGCTAGACACGAGGGTTCAAGAGATCCTAAAATAACAAGCACGTTGCCTCCCCGGCAACGGCGCCATAAACTTGACCGGCGCCCCCGCTTGACGGTAATGGGCACGGTGTCGGTTTACCGCAAGTGCACGGTTAGTGTAGGGTGCGGGAATATCGAACTCAGGGAGGCGAGGTTGTGCTTGGGTCAGGTAGGACCTAAATCACCCCGAGGGGCGAGCTAGCCCGAATCGGTAGATGGTTGTCACGAAAGGAAATAAAGGGTATGAACAACAAGAATGAAAACCCGGGACTTTGGTTTCCAACCCGACGAGAGACTCTCTGTAACGGTCGCTTTCCGACCGCACGTATTTTAACGTGTATCTTGTTTCGTAGGCATAAATTTTTCGTATTTGATTCTATTATTATACACCGTAGTTCGGACGTGCGACCGAACCCCGTACTCACAACCCTCTCGGAGGCGCGATCACCCCGGTATATCCTTTGTAATTTTAGGTTGTCATTGGACCAATATGCTATAGTAGCATTTTTGTTAAATAAAACCTTTTAATATCATGGAAAGTTCTGTGCTTACTTTTCTAAGCAATTTCGTTTTTTTACTCTCTTTTTTAAAGAAATCCTAAACCCATCATCTGACGGTTGAAGGAAGCTAACTTTTTGACATTTTCTTTAAAACAAAATAAATCAAATCCTTAAGCAACCCTTTAACTAATCCAAAGCCTATTATATCCTCTCTTAACAGTACATTATCCCTATCCCTTGATTTCAGCCTATCTCTGCCCCACGTCTCTCTCCCTCTCACACGTCTATCTACGCCCAACCAACCCTGCCAGCCTACAGAGCCCTACAACCTGAGAACGCCTCTTCCCTACTCCATGAAGCCTAACCTAGGGTTGCAAAAACATTGCAGCAGTCACTTTTGTTTCACAACGAAACTCAATTCGCCGTTCCTCTCTCTTCGACCTCCCATCTCCTCGCACAAGCCCAACCGCCCGGCCTGCTCTTGCCGCCGGCTGCTGCCCTTCCCGGTCGCCGCTCTGGCACCGCATCACCGCCGTACGTCAGCCCCATCAACACCAAGTCGCCAGCCCCCGTCGCACGCACAACAGTCGCTGCCAGTGCTCCCCGTAGGTCGCCGCACCAAGCTCTCCGGCCAACTCCTCCGACTCCAAGCCGAAAAACCCCCACCCGACGCCGGACCACATCCCCCGCAGTCGAGCCTATGCCACATCGAGCTTCCCTCGCTCCGGTCCTCCGCCTTGCAGCCTTCGACGTCGACGAGCCCTGTCGCACGCCCGTGGACCCTCCGACCAGCCCAGTCCCGCCTCCTTCGCCTCCCACCGCCCGTCCAACCCTCGCGCGCCTCTCCTCAGCCCACCTGCGAGCCGAGCACATCCCCGCGACCTCGCCAACGCCGCCTGCTGCTCCCTGAGAACCGCCCAACTTCATCTACTCCCAAGCGCCGTGGCATCCTCCCGTACAACGTCGACCCACGCTCGCGGCCCTCCTCCCGTACCGACACCGTCAGCCTCAACTCACCCCTCCGACGTCGTTGCGCTACCCAGAGTCGCCGTGCACCGCCAACGCTTCGCGTCCCAGTCCCGCCGTTGCCGTTCGTCGTTGCGCCCACATGCACGCTTCGAGTACTCGAAAGTTAACTGCTCGTCATTTGCATTATCATTATCGCATGAAGGTGACCGTGTATAAGGTAATATTATTATATTAATAGGGTG